>JAVIWB010002583.1:0-345081 GCA_031893035.1 Dermolepida albohirtum
ACCTCCAAAACACTACTCACAACTCCTAGAATCATATATAACAGACAGAGTATTCAGAATAAAACAGGAAGAAGAATATTCTGAACTCAGAAAAATCAACGCGGGAGTGCCACAAGGAAGTGTATTAGGACCAGTCCTATACCTAATGTACACTAGTGACATCCCAAACTTAGAATACAGTACTATAGCTACATTTGCAGACGACACAGCTATTCAAGCTGTAGGCAAAACCCACGAAGAAGCAGCAAGCAAACTGCAGACTACAATTGATCAGATATACAAATGGACTAGAAGATGGAGAATTAAATTGAATGAAGCCAAATCTATACATGTAAACTTCACCAATAAAAGGAATAACCATGTGCCAATTATATTAAATAATGCTCAGATACCTTACGCCAATACGGCGAGGTATCTGGGTATTACACTAGACGCAAGGTTACGCTGGAAGCCCCATGTCAAGAAGAAAAGAGAAGAATTGGGACACAAATTTAGAAAAATGTATTGGATACTAGGACGAAACTCCACTCTGTCCATATATAATAAATTACTATCATATAAGCAAATCCTGAAACCAGTATGGACTTACGGAATACAGCTTTGGGGATGTACCAAAGAAAGTAATATCCAGATCATACAACGCTTTCAAAACAAAGTACTGAGAAGTATTACTAATGCTCCTTGGTACTCCCGAAATAGTGATCTCCACCGGGACCTGGAGATGGAAACTGTTAGCCAGACAATCACCAAGTTTGCTAAGAACCACGAACAACGGCTCCTAGACCATGTGAATGTAGAGGCCATCCAGCTCCTCGACAACACCTACCAGACAAGAAGACTCAAAAGGACGAAGCCCTTTGAGTTGGTTCATTAGTTAAGTGCCAGTGCAAAGCAGAGTATAGTGCGTAGTTTACACGTCTGTGTTGGTGTCAATTGTATTAGGGACTAAGAAATTACTACTGAGTAAGACTCTTAGTTTTAAGATTGTATTTAGTAAGTTAGGATAGACAAAAATTGCTCATTGATGGGGGACGATCAGATTGTAATATCAATAAAAAAAAAAAAAAAAAAAAAAAAAAAAAACTTTATAAATTGCTACTTTTTTGCCATATACAAAGTAATTGGACTGAAAGAATGGTGGAACTAATATTTACTAATTTCAATTAACTAATACAGATCTAAATAAAAATCTAGTATAAGAGATCGATCTTCCGCTTCGTTATTGGGGTTCTTTAAATTTAATAAACTGTATGTTAAAAGAATGATGCAGATCTAGTCAATGTATTTGAATATACTTAAACTAATTTCGTAAGCTGAATGACCTCCAATTATTCTAATATATTGTCTACATGAAAAGCAAAGCCAATATCGCCTTACGGATGAAGAACGAATCTATTAAAATATTTGGAAGGAAAGTCATTGGATGATATTAATAAATAGAAAAATCGAAAGATTATTAAAAGACGAAAATACAGCATAAACATGTAAGGCAAACAGAAAATATAGTACAAGCATATAAGAAGGAAGGTAAATGACGTTACGATACACATTATATCGAACTAGAAGCTTGTGGAAGGAAGATCCAGATGTAGACCGAGATCAACGTGTTTAGAGTTTAAAGCAAAATAAAATAGAAAATGGCTTTAACACGACGAAGATCACGAACTCGAGAAAATTGATACGAGTAGAAGTAAATGCTGAATATGACAAAGAAGCATTAAGAATTATAGCATGGGAAAAAGGCAAGAAAAATTGGACTATCTATCACGAGAAAATGATATGCAAAGCTTCTATAGAACACGAAAGTTCGGTATTCGGTAGGAAGCAGTTAAATATCTGGAACTTCCGCTTAGATGGAAGTTTTGTTTAAAATGTTCTTTTCAAGTTTTACTAAAATTCACGATCTATATATTAGATTTTAAGATTTTTATTATATTTCATTATATCATTAGCTTATAGGCTAGAGAAAAATCACACAAAAAAGTCAACAGATAGACATATAGCTCGAGTCATAACAAGACATGGCAATAATTTCACGAAAACCAATAGTTGACAGGCACAAACACTACAATTAGGTTCGAAAACATTTAATAGATGTTTCGTCCATTGAATACACCTCACGTGCCTGTTAGGGCTTCGTCTAATTGGTGTGGATGTGCAATTACGTCAGAAAAATGGACGAATCGTGCCCTGTCACGCCCACACCTCTAACACCAAATCGGACAGTTAAAACGAATGCGTCTCAGCTATTGTATAACTGTAAATTTTAACGGCCGGCGATTATCGAGTCTAATATGAACACTTGTTGGTAAATATGTGATGCAATGGAAGTTACAAAATTACTATTTGAAAACTGGACCAAAACAGGTTTATTTCATATTATTTTGATGTTGCTTTTTGTGTTGTAACCTATTGCAAGGGTACATACATTTTTTAAATTTTTGCAGTATTTAGTGTCGTTCGATTTATAATTTGAAGTGAAACGAGTAATTTAAATACAAATTTCTTTTGGTAGGTTGAGGGGGTCTACGTAGGATGCTGCCTGATACCCCAATATTTGTTTCTTAACTGATTAATAATGGGGATTAAATTGCAATGGAAAAATCCGTACTTTTTTCTTAAAAAGGACTACTATATCAATTAAGTAATAATTAAATAAGCCAAGAAGTATTTGACGGTATGATTTTTGCGTAGTTATCCATTAGGTACAGAACGTAGGTACTGGGTTTTAAAAACTATAATTAATATAAGACTATATCCATTCTATTTTGAAAAGAAGACACCTAATAGGGCCTGTAGGACGATTCACGTTGCTCCATTCCACTTTACACTTCTTTAACAATTTTTTCCACTGTCTTCAATTCTTCATCTTTATTCATAACTTTACAGCTACTTATTCCTTCCATATAGCTTTGGTCTTCCTCTTGGTCTTATTTGTGGCTTCCAATTTATTAGCCTATAAGCAATTATTTCGATTCATGTAGTTAAACTATCATATTCTCTTTTTTAATATTCTTTCGACAAAGTTCGGCGAAATACCCGTACGAAACAAATTCCGCACACGATCTATAGCGTTGAAAGTTTTGGTATTGCTATTGGTATTTTGCCGTAGTTTTCTAGGTGCGACACTGTTGATTATCTGCTGATAAAATACGTATACAGAATACGAAAATTAATGTGGAAAGGGGTTATATATCAACCTTCAGTGATTAAGTTAATCAACCACAGGCTGCATCAAAATTACCTTCAAGATGTTTATATAGTTTCTCATTATTTCGCGACCCATAAAAATTACGGCACAACTTAATATTGGGTTGCTACTCAAAGGTTGAGAAACGTTGGACTAACAAAAATTTCAAAGACATTGTTAATCCTCGTGTTTTAAGGAATAAATTCTGTACTATACATTAATGTGACACTCATATCAAAAAAAAAAAGAAAAACTGCGAGATGGAAGTTATAAGCGAAAGAGCACAAAAATTTTAATTCATCAATGCGTTTCACTGATTCAACTTGAAATTCAAATTAAGCGTTAATCATAGAAATTTAAAAATTATCCACTAAATTCCTTTCCATTGTTAAATTTCGTATGCAGGTCTAAAAAACTACCAACTTTTATTCAATTTTTTAATTTAATCCGAGAAGCCTTCCCGGTAAGTTATATACTGAAAGAATTTTCCTATTAAAACGCCATTATTATGAAAATTATACAGTTTTCAAGCAATTATAGCCAATACTAGGTGCGGTTTAACTATTGCAAAATAAAACTCCCAACGCGACTAAACGCAATGACAAAATAGCAACAACAAACGGACTTGGGATGACGTAGAGCCTCCTCTTATCGTGGATACCGAATATGGTGTCGCTATATACGCCAACATACTCGACTACATGCGTGTACTAAGGTATATGAGTGCCTGAGTATGGAGAGCGAAGGACATTGCTGCCAACGCAAACTGGAATACTGTATGTGCTTACTTTATGTACTGTATTGTGTGTATGTGTGTGAACTAAGTGGGTAATATTAACACAGTCCTTACATAATATGGAAAACGAGTTGTTTTGAATGAAAATGAAACGCCGCGCTGGATAATAATACTGCTGTTGACCTCAACCTTTGCCACTAAAACCGTATACCATAACTACCATGGGTCGCCGCTAGACGTACGCTGTCGAATCGGAAACCAAACTTTCTGGGAAAGTTTAATGCAGCTGTCTGCTAAATCGTCCTTTACAATTATGATACGCTTGATTGGTAATTGAAATTATACACAGCGAAGGACGCAACAAAGAAAATTCCATGTTTTGAAAGCATACGTTAAAACTCGAATTGTGACTTTATAGCATTAATCTTTTTCATTTCTGTATAATGTAAAGTGTCTGCCAACCAAATGGCCGAGATATGAAATACGAAGGAGATAATAACGCTTTATAGGTTTTCGCGACCGGTGTTGTACAATAGTGGTGATCCTGACGCGACGTCTAGATGATTGTAATGCGAAAAAATAACAATATTATAGAAACACCTTCGGCTATTAGTTTATGGGAAGTTCTTGCTTGACAAAACCTTAAACAGCTAGTTGACATTTAGTATGAAGGGCAATAACTTCAGTTTTTCGAATGCAAAGCAGGAATCAGCAAGAGCTAAGGCACTATGATAGCGATAGTTATTTAGGTACATGCCAAAAATTGTCTATAAAAGTGCTACAAGTGGAATAAAAAAACTCAAAGTATACATTTTGCAGATTTCCTGATTTCAAATTTACTAACGGCATCTATTACCATGTTTATGTAGTAAAATTTATAGCTTTTTTTGTAGCGCGGTTATCTTTACTCGAAAATATATTATAACAAATTCTGAACAAAATTTAGAACTAAAATAAGACTACTAATAATTCAAATGTAAGTGAAATTTATGATATGCGAAAGTATAAAATGGAGAAACTGCCGAACTTTGTAATAAAGAGAAAAAAATAATAATAGGGCTATAGAAAGAAAATACGGATTTTTTTTTCGAAAACAAGCATGGATCCAAAGCTTACATACAGAGTAGTGTAGGTACACGTATATTAAATTCCCTGTGTATCACTGGAATAAAAGTAAAGCGACTAGCTTCAGCGCATTTGTAGCATCATAGCGTTAATAACTATGAATCAATAGAATGCTATATAACTTGCGTTGGTAGAATATTTATAGAGCTGGTAAAAGGATTTGATTGATGTGAAATACATCTACTAAATGTCCATCCGTGAATACTAGCACAACAAGTCTGCAATGATATTAATAACATTGAAATAAGTTTCAGTGCAACAAACAGTAGCAGTAGTTGAGCCCTGAAAATGTCCCATAGTGGGTACGAAACGTCGGCAGTTATACCAGTGACGCAGTTCCAGCCCGGAAGCCCAGAAGAAGATAGTATGGACCACGACCGTGGAAGCCTACGTACCAGATTAAGACTACAATAGATTTTCTCTTGGGTACTAACACTGTACAAAATATCTAAGGATCTATTTCTTCTTGACTTTTGAAGAGGAACTGGTCCTATATTTCTTTCTTGTCTAATAGCAAATTGGAAAAGTTTACGACAACTTTTTTGATTCTTTATTAAAACTGAGTTTTAAATACTAATATTGTGAAGTCCTTATCTTCAATTGTATTGGGCATATTTACTGTAACGAGCAAGAAACGTCAATAACAGCATCGTCTAATTTACGGTTTAGCCTACAAGTCGTGAAGATAATATAGGTAGTTACTAACAAAATCTAGAGTGGTTAAATTTATGAAAAATGGAATATGTTCAAACATTGAGGATAAAAATTATTTATGCCGATACAGGTGGTGTAAAGAATTCCAAAGGAAATTTAACTGTGGAGGATGCTGAGACCAACAGATATAGGGTACTTCAGGCCTAAATGCACCAGCAATGTGTTCGATGCTGCATGATCATTTGCACGTGAAGAAACTTTGTTCTCTCTGTGTGCCACATCGACTGACTGAAGAGCATATGGCACGACGTGTGATTTGGTGCCGGGAGATGTTAAAAAAGTTTAATAAGGGACAATCTCGGTATGTGAATAACATCGCGACAGGTGACGAGACATGGCTATGCTATTACGATGTGCCAACCAAAGCTCAAAATAAAGTTTGGGTCTTTGATGATGAGGACACACCCGTAGATGTCAGAAAATCTCGATCTGTAAAGAAGAAAATGACAGCTGTATTTTTCAAATCGAGTGGAATTGTGGAACACATCGTTTTGGACACACAGAAAACAGTCACAGCTAAGTGGTATACTGAACAGTGTCTGCCTAAAGTCATTGGATCTATGAAGAACCCGCGGGCAAAGTCAAGAATGGACACCTGGTTCATCCTTCATGAATGAAACTAAAAGGGAGGCGGTTTTCCAGTGATGAGGACCTTCTGCGGGCTTGGGACAACGATTGTGCTTTACTCCCTAATGAAACTTGGCAGAACTGGTTTAAAGATTGGTTTAGGAGGATAGACAGGTGTATTGAGTGTAGAGAAAATTACTTTGAGAAAATTAAATAAACAAAGCTGTACTGCAAAACTTTCCTAGTACCCTTTGTATATGATAAACTCTGTATGTGCGATTTAAAAACGAATCTACTTCAATGAATAGTCAATAACATAAAATATTTCCTCTATTTATTTACTTTATTCGTCATACTTAAAAGTAAATAATTGCATTATTCGCATGTAACAATCAGATATACAATAGAGAATTAAAAGAGCATTACCATAAAACATTTTTGCAAACTTTTCGCAGTCACATCACACTCTTACATCGTTTACGGGTACTTTTACCGCTTTAAAGAGTTCCTTCTCGTATGAGTTCAATTAATAGTCACGAGTGAGCGGAGCATTTCTAGAAAAATACATCTGCACCATATGTTTGAGCCGTACGTCTCAATCTAACGGTATGTTGATTACCACATTAGTGTATTGATGACCTAATGTGCATACAAACAGAGAGAAAGATATATTTTATGTGAACTCGCTTCGCCGGTCGAACTGTTATTTTTTCCGGTAACATTAATGATCCGAGTGAATGAGATGATACTGGTGTCGTTTTGAAAGAGTTACGCTCGGATGATGTAAGAAATTTTTCTGTAAATGGATTCATTACGCTTGAGACGATATGCTAAATGATGTGCTATAAGAATAAACGGTTATTTATCCAAAGGTATCCTGAGGTATCTTGATTTTTTTAATAAAAAGCACGCTCCTGTGTAAATAATTTACGTAGAGGTAGATATGTCAAGGTATGTATGATGTTATAGTGCTAATTATTAAAATTAATGTGGAGATTTTTAGAATTGATTAACATAAAAGCAATGCCATGTCTAATCGTTATGTTTATTGTACATATAAAACAAAAAGTAGTAAATAGAATTTTAAAGTCGAGAAACTCAAGTGATTAAATTGCGATTTATTTTGAGCGATATTTGGTAAATGAACTTAATTTAAAAGAAAAAAATTAATTTGGACGAAAGAAATATAAAAGTCTCATAATTTATTTATTACAAATATTAATTTTTACATTAATTGCTAAAGGAGTGAGATGAAGTGAGCATTATAAAGGTATATCGTTGCATAATTTTTCATGAAAAGAAAATGTAAAATGAAGCAGGAGGGTTTTACAATAAGATAACTTTTATTGTCTAACAAACTACAAAGAATTCAAATTTAGGACAAAAATTAAGAATTAAATTAAAGCAGGCAACTTCACTGATTCATACTCAAAACTTAAAAAAAAGTAACACTAAAATACAGATAAAAATAAAGAAACACAAATGAAATTAGAAAATCGTAGTAATATAACGAAAATTTACTAAATGAAAAATTAACTTATTTAAACTATTATAAATAAATTCTTGCTACATCAACAATTTTTTCAAAAGAACTATGGCTGATATCGCAAAACGGCACTGCATTGTTAAACAATCTTTGAAATGTGGGTGTTATAATTGATGTTAGTTTTAATCATTTTGTCTTGAAACAAAACATTGTATTAAAAAATTCAACTCGGGACTATCAATCTTGTAATGAACTAAGTTAAAAAGAAATATTAGTCTTCTAAATTGTTGCCTAGTTTGAAGAAAATCTATTTGAAACTTATTGGGATGACTCCTCTCCGAGGATAAATCCTCAGTCTTGAAATAAAGAAGTTTTAAGCAATTCCTATTACGTTTTCAATGCTCAAGTTACGTGATTCGTAGTATGGATTCCAGATGAAACTAGAACACTCAAGCCTAGGACATACATACACATATACATACGAGGGAGCGTTTTTATATTCGCGGAATGGGGGACAAGGGGTGGAAATAAAAAAACCAAATTATTTTTCTTTTTCAATATATTCACCTGCAAGACGGATACATTTTTCACATCTTTCAATTAATTTATTTATACCCTCATAAAAAAATGATTTCTCTTTATCTGCAAAATACGCCGAAACTGCCTCCTTGACTTCATCATCGGCAGTAAATTTTTTACCCCGCAGCTCTTTTTTCATTTTCGGAAACAGGTAATAATCACTCGGGGCCACGTCTGGGCTGTAGGGTGGGTGATTCACAATTTCGAAGCCCACCTTATGCAGGGCAGCTAACGCAACGCGGCTCTTGTGGACGGGCGCGTTGTCGTGCAAAAGCAGAACACCTTTTGTCAATTTTCCCCGTCTTTTCTCTTTAATGGCTTCTTTTAGTCGCTCTAATATTGAAGCGTAATATTCTCCGGTTATAGAAACACCTTTATATTTATAATCAATTAACAATATTCCTTCCGAGTCCCAAAATACCGTTGCCATGAGTTTCCTAGCTGATTGTGACACTTTAAATTTCTTGGGAGGTGCTGTGCCCTTTTTATGCCACTGCATGGAGTCTTGTTTAGACTCAGGTTCATAATGATGAACTCAAGTTTCGTCTCCAGTAACAATTCCACTCAATACACCATCCTTGTCTTCATTATAGAGGTCCAAAAATGCACGCGAATACTCTACGCGCTGTTGTTTTTGCGGCGGCGTGAGCATTCTCGGCACCCATCTTGCGCTGACCTTAGACATGCCGAGATGATCGTGTAGGATTTTAAAAATTGTTGTATCGGATACTCCAACCATTTCTACGAGTTGTTTCTTCTTTAGTCGAGCATCTTCGAGTACAATTTGTTCAACTTTTTGGATAAGTGCTGGCGTGGTCACCTCAATGCTCCTGCCCGGCCTCGGGTCGTCTTCAAGGGATTCCCTTCCTTGTTTAAATAAACTATGCCACTTGTACACAATGGCTTTCCTGGACAAGAGTCGCCGTAAACCAATGACATCTCATTCATTATGGTCGCGACTGATTTTCCTTGCCTGGTAAGGAACTTTATAACGGCACGATATTCGATTTTTTCCATATTTCACTTTTCACTCCTGATTATGTTACTTGGTTGACGATAGCTCAAAGACTAACTGTCTAATAACAATGAAACTTCGTATTTATACTAATCATGAGTTGCTACACAGGCCACGCCCCCAATGCGCCTACTCACCCCTCTACAACCCGCTCATTCCGCGAATATAAAAACGCTCCCTCGTAAGTACAAAAAAGTCGTTTTATTGTTGAAATTTGAAAGAACATTGTGTTTCTGATTATAAATCTCAATAACTTAATAAGATAGAGAAAATTTAGTTTTAATGTTCGGTGAAGGCAAGATTAGAGTCAAAACAAATCATAATCTGTTACTGAATAAAAACGCTCGAGCATTGAAGCGTTACATGGACAGTATTTCCAAATCTTTTACTGAATAAGAACATTCAAGCATCAAGGCGTTGTATGAATAGTAACATGTAAATGGTTGCATTCTGTTACAGAAATTTAATACCTGACATTTTCATTTTTCATTTTATTACAGTCAATTGAAGCCCTGTATCGTTTATGAAAATATTAAAAAGTGGAGCTTTTGGAGAGATTTGAATTCTATGGTACGAGAATTTGGCATAGTAAGTTATAGAGGTTTCAGAGCTGGAAAATCAGCACTAGACAAAATATTATTATTGTGTTCATGAAGCATAAAAATTTACAACAAGTATTCAATGCTAGTGGGCTCATATAGGTATGTAACCCTGACATACCTCATCAGACTTCTTTTTATTAAAAATTAAAGAAGCATCTCATGTGTGTGTTGCATGTGATGCAGCATTCGAGAAGGCTGTTCAACAATATTTTGCAAGTTTGCTAAAAGAATTTTAGCGCCGAACAAAATATTTTAAAAAATCAAGGCAAACAGCTGGAAATATATGAATGAAATGGTAGTAATAGCTGTTTTGTATAGGATACAAATTACAAGTAAATTTTGGTCCGGACTCTCCTGATGGAAAATTAATTTATGACGATTCAAAGTCCAAACAACCTGTGATAGTTTGAACTGACGAGACAAGATCGGAGTTTAAGGGTTTCTGTTATTGCTAAGAATATCTGTATATTCAAAATATGTGTTTTGGCAATTTTTCATGACAATTTAACTATGAAGAAAGTTCTTGTATTGTGAAATACTAGGTTACTTAAAGTTGCGCAAACATTTTGTCTCGAATTACCAACTCTCCCACAAAATACGAATCTGTATAGTGAGTTCATAAGAGCTTTCCGTCTCCAAAAGGAAGCTTAACACGAATTTTTGGAAAAAACGTACCGCAACGATTTTCAGGGTTGCTGAAGAAGTTTTGCTTATT
This sequence comes from Dermolepida albohirtum, assembly GCA_031893035.1. NCBI lineage: Eukaryota > Metazoa > Arthropoda > Insecta > Coleoptera > Scarabaeidae > Dermolepida > Dermolepida albohirtum. The sequence continues at coordinate 10,730 of JAVIWB010002583.1, forward strand.
GAATATAAATCGAAATAACCTCTCGTAAATGTGCGGCATATGGAAAAACGCTCAAAATTTTTTAAAATTTTCACATTCATTCTCAAACGAAGCTTATTACGCTAATAAAGCAAACAAATTGCAAAAAGTACTCAATGGCAGTGGACTCATATAGGTATGTAGTCCTGATATAGCTCATCAGACTTCTTTTTATTAAAAATTAAAAAAGCATTTCGTGTGAAAGTGCGTTGCATGTGATGAAGTATTCGAAAAGGTTGTTCAACAATATTTTGCGAAGTTGCAGAATTTTATTCTGAGTATGGAACAGTTGGAAAGAAGGCGAAATAGGTCTATAAGCGTTGAATACATGTAGAAAAATAAAGGCGTCTCAATATGGTGATTCTTTTTCATGGCCAAATAGATAATGTAAAAATATGCCTTCATATTTATGATCCGTAGTTGGAGAAGAGTAAATACGTCGTCTTGTACCTGTTAAGGCATATGACCAGCAGTTATCATTCCAACATGATTTTTTAATAATCAAAAGGAGACTAGTGCATAGAAAGGGTTTAGTTCACCATAAACTTTATTGATGAACGTTCCACCTTGGGAATGATCTGTTTTTAACAAAAAGAGATAATTATAGGTAGGTGTGTTATAAGCAAACAAGAGCCACATGAGAACTATAGTATAAAATTATAGAGAGAATCATTTAAATACATGTTACTTCAATACATAACAGAACGCGATGGTTAAGAATGAATTAGTTAACAAGAATATTCTGAATTTCAGGATACGTCTTGTAGTAAACCTAATAAAACTATTCTATTATGTTCAACGTATCGGATAATCAAAATTAATATTAAAAAATGCCTTAGAGCAGAGGGAAATTACAGTTCAAGAAAGACTGAAATTGCAAAGCTTCCGTTGATATCTAAAACTCGTCTTTCATAGAAATCAAATTCAAATAATAAAACTTCACACATAATACTATAATACTACTACCTACGTATCAAAGCAAAAAATGTCTATTTTACATTCATACAAATGCTGTTCCATAATTTCACAAAGACACGGTAATTTAATATCAATTAGTATGATACTCGTACTTTTTTTTAGGTCGGTACATTTCCTGATATGTTGTTTACTTTAATGACAGTTCTCTTTTAAGAAGTCCCATAGTTTTTTTTTATTCACTTAACGATGCTCCCTGCACGTAAAAAATGTGCGGAGTCATGGGAAGAAATTGATACGATGGATGATGATATGATTGAATATATGTACGCCAAGATATGTTACTTCAACACATTAGGTGCGTGTGTGTATGTGTCTTATTTTGAGATATGTATCTGTGTGTTTAATAATATGTTTGTTATAAAATGTTATTGAAGTGACTGCTTGTTAAAAATGATTTAGTTTTGTGTGTATATACACGTATCTTAAGATCAGAGAATTTTAAATAAAAAAACGACACGTTTTTTATACGCTCAATAAGAGAAAAATTACAGGATATGGAGTATTTCAATTTATGTAAACTTACGTGGTGGCAACCCTTCAATTAACGGATAATATTACACTCACCTGAAACAAAATTATTACATTTTAGACAAATTTATAAAGTTCAACATACGTAAATATTTTCTAATTGGTTTTGAAACTCAAGTAATAAATTGAAAAAAGATATATATAGTACTACGAAATAAGAGGGTGGTCCCAGAGGTACCCGACCCAACAAAGAAAACACAAAAATTTTGGAAAGAAATATATTTATTTTTCAACATAATCTCCTTTCAGCTCTATACACTTTTCCCAGCGATGTTCAATAAGTTCGATACCCTTTTTATAATAAGAACTGTCTTGCTCCTCAAAATAGCCATTAACTGCCGACATTGCTTCTTCATCGTTGGAAAATCTTTGACCACTGAGCCATTTTTTCAAGTTTGGGAACAGAAAATAATCCGAGGGGACTAAATCTGATGAATAGGGTGTATGAGGTAGCAATTCAAACTTTAATTCATTAACTTTGGCCATTGTAATAACGGATTTGTGAATTTGTGCATTCTTGATGAAACAACACTTTCTTCTTAGCCAAATGCGGCCCTTTTTGCTTGATTTCTTCGCTCAACCCTTGCAATAAGTTCGCGTAATACTCGCCGTTGATTGATGAGTTTTTCCTTTTTTAAAAAAATCAATGAAAATTATTTCACGCGCTTCCCAAAAAATCGATGCCATCACCTTGCCTGCAGATGAAACGTTCTTCGCCTTCTGTGGAACCGGTTCTCCCTTTTGAGTGCATTGTTTTGATTGTTCTTTTATCTCGGGTGTGAAGTGATAGTCCCATGTTTTATCAACGGTTATGAAGTGGCGCAAAAATTCTGCCTTGCTGCTGTGAAACTTAGCTGAACACTCAATTGAAACATCTTCACGACACTGTTTTTGCTCGAGTGTGAGCAAACGCGGCACCCATTTTGCATCCAGCTTTTTCATATCCAAATTTTCGATAATATGCGATGAAGCGCACTTTTTGAAATCCCTGCTATATCTGCTAGCTCGCGCACCTTCAGTTGACGATCATCCAGTACCGCTTTGTGGATTTTCTTCACCATTTCTGGAGTCGTCACGTCATTTGGTCGCCCACTGCGGTGCTCGTCTTGGCAGCTCGTACGGCCTTCTTTAAACTCTGCTACCTAATATTTCGCTGTTATAAACGAAGGAGCAGACTCCATTTTCTCCATTTTTACAAATTCACTGAACACGTTCACTATCGATGGCTGACGTACAAATACTAAACAACGTAGCGTCTTTAAACTTGAAACATGTGCTTTATAGATTATGTACTTTGTAATACAGTGATATTTTTCAAACAACTACCGCCATCTCTTGGTCAGGCTGGGTACTTTTGGGACCACCCTCGCATTGAAACCCAAGTAGTAAATTGAACAAAGATACATATAGTACTACGAAATATACGCAAAATAAATTATGTAAGGTATCTCGGGGTAATAAGGTCCATCTAAAGTTAATTCCTTAAAAAAACATATTTTGCGATTTTTTACTAATGTCGAATAAAAAAGATTACTTAGTAATGTAGATCTTTTGGTTTTCCTTAAGACTTTTTTTAAATTTATTCTTTTCAGTTCTCTAGCATATTTATTATTGTTTGCCATTTTGTTTCTATAAAGAACCGTAACTCCTCGACGTTTCAACGAATTCTTTGTCCATAGTTTTGTATTTGATATCTATCTATATTTATTTGATATCTGTTACGTTCATTGCTATTCTGTATCGTGCTATGTTCTCACGCCCTAGGAGGTGTCGAGCGTTATTTTCTTCGTTTAGATTATTTGGTTTTTTTAAAATTTTTACTTCTTTGTTTTGTTTACAACAATTACAGAGATATAATTCCTTTAAAAGAAGATGTTTACGAAATACCTTGTAAAAACTGCGGATAAACATACGAGGGTAGATTGACAAGTAGTGAGAATGGGAAAGAAAAACGAATTTTTTAAATACAAAATAATTTTTATTTTTCAATATATTCTCCTAAAAGAGCAATACATTTATTCCAACGGTGCTCCAATGCCCTTATGCCATCTCCAAAATGCGATTCCGGAAGGCTTGCAAAATACTCATTTACGAAGACGATAAGCTCGTCGTTAGACGAAAATTTCTTTCCACCTAGTGCCGTTTTCAATTTTGGAAAAAGGTGGAAGTCGGAAGGGGCTAGATCCGGCGAATAAGGCGCATGCGGTACTAATTGGAAATGCAATTCGTGGATTTTGGACATCGCAACTGTGCTGTTATGCGAGGGAGCGTTGTCTTGGTGAAACAGAATCCTTTTCTTTGCCATTCCTGATCGTTTAGCACGGATCTCAACATTTAATTTTTGTAGAAGTTCTGCATAATATTGTCCGTTTATTTTGGCACCTTTCTGAAGGTAATCAATGAGCAAAATGCCCTTTGAATCCCAAAAAATTGATGCCATCACCTGGTTTGCCGATAAAGTGGTTTTCGCTTTCTTTGGAGGTGCAGAACCACGTTCTAACCATTGTTTCGACTGTTGTTTAGTTTCGGGTGTACTGTAGTGTATCCAAGTTTCATCGCAAGTAACAAATCGCCTACAAAAATCAACCGGATTCCGCTTATAAAGGTCCAAACATTCATTGGAAATGCGCAAACGAGTGAACTTTTGATCAGTCGCAAGCAATCGCGGCACCCATCTTGCCGAAAGGTTGGAAATGCCCAATTCTTTCGTTAAAATGTGGTGTACGCATTCTGTTGAAATGTTTACTATGTCTGCTGTCTCTCTCACTTTGAGTCGTCGATCTTGCGTAATAATATTATGGATTTTTATAATCATTTCCTTAGAAGTCACGATTTTGGGTGCTCCAGAGCGCGCTTCATCAACACAGCTTGTTCTACCACGTTTAAATTCATTTATCCATCTACTTATTGTGGCGGATGATGGAGCAGATTCACCTAATGCTTCCCGTAGCTCGTCTTTTATTTCGGTAGCTTTCATTCCCTTAATTGCGAAGTATTTAATCACCGCACGATACTCTGCTTTTTCCATTTTGACAAAACGACGTGTTGCTTCTTTTTCAACCAGCTGTCAAAAATAAACTAATCAACCGATTTATCTAAATATTGGAATGTAAACATATAAATAGCCAACCTAAATTACAGTGCATTTGTTTTTACCAATTAGAGCGTCACCTATGTGTCATTCTCACTACTTGTCAAACTATGCTCGTATGTAGGACAGAAGAACACAAGCTATAATAGAATAATAGTCATATAAATTATTATATTTATTGTAGCTTATGTTCGTCTGTCCTACATATGTTTATCCGCAGTCTCTACAAGATATTTCGTAAGCATTTATATACTTTTATGAAGCATTACATATTTTAATTTTTAATATTTTAATCACATCATAATTATATAATCGACATATATACTAGTGCTGTTTCCTTAAAAGCTAAATCTTCGGACTATAATTCCTACTTTGAGCAACAGACTGAACGTTTACTTCCAATTCCCAAAAGCAATCATTAATTTCAAGAATTAGTAATTTTCAGAACATTTTTAAATTTTTTAAGTAGCCTAAATCTCGCTGGGAGTCAGCTTAAATGTGCTTAAAAACATTCTTAATGGATAAGTTAATTTTCGTCAAATCAGTCGATTTTATAGAAGAAAATTTGAATGATCTCATCTTATTTTCAATCAATAAAAAGTTCATGTCATAAGACGTTTAATATTATTTGTTGTTGTTGTTGATAAAAAGAATTCGAAGTAAAAGGCAAAAAATAGATTAGATCATCAACAATATAAAAAAATTATAAAATTATAAATCGCAGTAAAAAAGATCTTAGATTAAATTAGTTGTTTGGTTTATGTAAATTAAGTGACAGGAAGTTATGAAATTATTTAGAGATGAAAAAACGCTTCAAAAACAAGTGATGGATCAACTTTCTAAAAAGTAAGCAGTTTTGCTTATTTTCAAAGATTACTAAATTCCTTTTTTTTTCGTTAGACATAATTAATTCTGAATTCGTTTACTAACTATAAAACTTTTTCGATGATGTAATAATTTATTTATTATATTCAATGTAAAAACATTTTACATATTAAAAAGTAAGTAAAAAATAATAATTTGATTAGTAATCCCGACAAAAAGCACTTTCTCAAGTCAAGGATGCTTAACCTAAATTGAACCTAGTTTGAAGCAATGGCAATGATGTGGCGGAGTTGAATTTTTCTACTAGGAAAGTTATTTTAAAAGATCTTATTTCATTACGTTGATACTTCGATTGTTAAATATTTTCCAGTTTTTTTTATTAAGCAGTTCGCACTCTTTAGTTGGGCAGTTTGGCGAAATTATTAGTTTAGTAGAGATCTTTTGCAAATGATAGCAACTGCGAAGCAATTAAAGATTCCTATTTTATCCGTTAACATATTAATTTGGACAGCAATTATCGAAAGAATAATCGTCTACCTTGTTTTTGATTCTGATCTATTAATAAAAAAATATCAAGTTCTTCTTTGTTAAAACCCAAAGAGTAGTTTTTTTTTTGTTATTACCAAACTTCTTGCTTACTGTTGCTTGTTAGACTTAACAAAAATGTAATAAACATTTTTGATGTAATTATCCTAGTTTTGTGTCTGAATTTTAGGCATACCTCATTTATTAAATCACAAGCCATTAGTTTGTAATTTAAGTGACTTATTCGTTTTATTGAATAATTGTAAGTAGTAATAACTTCAATTCGAGTCTATGTTGTAAAATTATTTGCAATTATTATAAGATTGGTTTTTGTTTAAGATTTATACGCAAGATAATTGTTACGCGGGCCGATTCTTTAGTAACAGGGTATACTTACTTTATACACGTTTTTTCGTCTTCACTAAATTCTCCAGAAAAATGTAAGTAAAAAATACCAAAATTCATACATTTTTATTGATGAATCGATGTAAAGATACAGATATAAACCAAGTATAAATAAAAACTGAGAAGAAAATTTCATTGTATCTTTTTTTAAGGTGCTGAATGTGTAGTCTTGAAACTTCAGTTTCAGTGCAGTAGTTCAGCCCTGAAGATGTCCCATACAAATGGGTACGAAACGTCGGCAGATATACTAGTGACGCGGTTCCAGCCCGGAAACCCAGAAGCAGATAGTGTTTGTGTGTTTAACTAACTCCTAAGTTATTGTATTGTAAATTATAATAATTTTAACCAAAGATGTACCATATCGCAATTTCTGAAGGTTTTATTTTTTTATTGGTTGAAAATGTTCTTTCTTCGTATTACTTCCTTAAACTGACTTCATTCTATATTAAAAATAGCGCAATCTCAAAATCTGCTATCGTTAATTGTTGCAGTCTAAGAATTTAATGATCCATCGCGATTAAAAGCTAAGATAAACTTTTCCTATTGATTTCATGCGATATTCTTTCACGACAAGCAATACATTGTATCCGTTGATACTTTGACATTAAGACATGCTTTTTCTGCTTTGGTTTTTATTGCTCGACTTTCCAAAGAATGTACTCGTGTACCACAATAAATACTATCTTTATTGTACCTATAATAGTTGTAACGTACAAAGGGGTTATTGTAACTTTTGTTGTTGCAGCGACTCAAATTTAAAAAAATAACCGACTTTACATCATCGTCGGTGTAACGTGCATAGATGTTAGATATACAGATAGTGAGGATGTACATTATAAACTTCGTGATTCGCTGTTTTTTTTTTTAATCTCTCCTCTTACTCATACGAGGAAGACTATTTGAACAAGTTTTGCGTGCAACGTTGAGACCTAACAGAAGACAGACGTACATATTTCTATTTACTATACCCCTGTGATGCGAGAGGCTTGACGTTATTGACTGGACGAGCAATTTCTGGACACAAAATATTACGTTTACGAGGATAACAGATGCTATCTACACGGAAAGTACATAAATACATTATTATGAGTGCATTATATCTTTTATTGTTAGAGTCAAGCCGGTTAAGGAGTGTAATATTTGTAAAACGTTGTAAGTTATATTGTGGAATAAATTTTTGTCAGTTCATATTTTCAACGGAAGTAAGCATTTATCAGAATTAAAGCGACTTTTACTGGAAATTGTATAATTATTGTTTAATATACAATTTTGACGAATAAAATGCACTTTTTGGTACTTGGTTTCAATAAACATGAAAAGAATGTGAGTAGAATACTTTCCGAATATGTATGTGTGGACTACTTTATACTGTAACCATTTTGTAGTGGCCCACACTAGACAACGGTTACATTTTGTAGTGGTAATATATCTTGAATTTGATCTATTGGGAATCATTCCGACACATCTCGAAAATTGGAAGATGAAAAGTTTACCATCTTGGTATAAATCTAGATGAAATATCGCTGTAACTGGACAAGAACGCTTCTTTTGTAGAAATTTTATCGTTATTGGTTTTAGAGAAAAAGAAGAAAGCAAAACAAATGCTTATTCTAATAAAACAATATTTATTAACACAATTTTTGATAGATTCCGATTGATAATTGTTTGCTAAAGTAGCTATAAGATAATTATTGATGGAAAATTCCAAACGTTTATTAAGGAGTCCAAGGATTTTTAAGGTTATTTAGGGCCACTACGGGTACTGTTTACCCAATTTCTCCGCAATAAATTTAATATATGCTACGTATTTTGCTAGGGACGGAAAGCACTTTGTCTTTCCTTTTAGAGAAACTCTTTCAATTTCAGGAAGGCCTTTTTATACTCCTATTTCTTATATTCTTTTAACTAACTTTTGTTCCGTTATGTATCCTACAATTTTATCTGTTACATTTCAATTATTTATTATATTGTTTAAAACAATCGAAGAATACTGAACGCGTACATCACATTTTACACATATAGTTAAACGTGTCCAAGTTGACAGTAAGGTGAATACCGTTAATCTTTATTTGTATATATATATATATATATATATATATATATATATATACAACCATTCTCAGATGTATTAGATACCCCAGGTAAAAACCCATATTCTCGGTATTATCCAAGTCTGACGGAAATTAACCGTAAAAATAGTTAATGGTATTTACAGACATGCGTTTTTGAATACCCTAGTTAATCCCCTATTGAAAAGAATAGGTGGAAAGGGGAAATTGTGGATTTTAGAAATTTAGTGCCATTCTAGCAGTGTGTGAGCAACGTGCGTTAGTGAGTTTGTGGTAGAGATCAATTAGATTATCCTATTTTTTCACGTTGTGTCAGTTATTTGTTGAAGAAAAATGCCTAAAACACGAGTTGTCGGTAGGGGAACGCGCCCAAATAGTGCTACTGCATTCCCAGAAGTTATCAATAGCTGCAATTGCAAAAAAAAAACGTTCGCGATGTGCAGTCCGTACAACCATTAGTCGCTATCAGGAGAGTGGGTCGTTTGTTAACAGACCAAAAAGTGGCAGAAAACCCTGTACCTCGATTAGAGAATACAGAATTTTACAAAGACTGGCCCTCAGTGATAGGAAAAAATCGTCGAAACAGCTCGCCAGTGAGCTGAAACAGCGTTATCGCGTAACAGTTTCTGCGCAAACAGTGAGAAGGCGTCTCCAGCGTGCTGGTTTACGAGGGTGTAAAGCGCGACGTAAACCGCTTTTAACTGACGCTCATAAAAAGAAGCGGTATTTATGGGCCAAACAACATGAAAATTGGACAATCGAGAAGTGGTCGAAGATTCTTTGGTCTGATGAATCGAATATCGAGGTATGTAAGTACATCTTCATGACTAATATTCTTATCGTTGTATGCAATTCAGTATACATGTAACATTAAACAAAATTAATCTTGTCTAAGTGCTAACTTTCTTCTTTTGCCTGGCAGCTTTGGGGACTACCTGGGACGCTATACGTTCGGCGTAGGCAAGGGGAAGTTTGTGAACCACAATGTATCATTCCCACAGTAAAATTTGGAGTTGGTAGTAGGGGTTGTATGTCTGCATACGGTGTTGGAGAAGTGTACCTGTGCGATGGACGGATGAATAGCCAACGCTATTTAGCCATGTTGGAGAAAGTATTAGAACCGTCTGTGCTAAAACTATTCGACCAGGATATTCCATAATACATTTTTCAGCAAGATAATGCGTTCTGCCACAAAACGGGAGCTGTAATGCGTTGGTTCGAGGAAAACACAGTGAAGGTATTGGATTGGCCGCCACAAAGTCTCGATTTGTCGCCCATTGAAAATTTGTGGCGTATCTTAAAAACTAAGATCACGGAACATAAATGCCTGTCAAAAGCAGAATTATCAACAAAAGTTCGCGAAATATGGGCTGCAATACCACCGGCAGAGTGTTACAATTTAGTAGCAAGTATGCCTCGACGAGTGCGAGCTGTCATTAAGGCCAAGGGCGGAGCGACAAAATATTGATAAATTGTACTATATTATTAAAACACTTTGTACATAATTTTCACAACAGTTTTATTTTCCTCACCTCTCTTTTGACTAAACTGTATAAACTATATATGTATGTATGTACATAAATTCGTAAGGTGTCTAATACATTTGAGCATGGTTGTATATATATTATAATTTGTAGCTATTTAACAAGAACCCAATTGATTTTTGCGAAAATTTGTTACGGTCGATGAAATCTGACTTCACTATGTTCCTGAATTCAAACGCCAATCTCAACGGGAAATACATTACAGTAGTTCTTATCTAAAGAGAGTCAAGACATTACCATCAATGAGTAAGCTAATGCTTTAAATTTTTTGAAATTCGAGGGATATAATTGTCGTAGACAATCTTAAGCAATTTTGTAAGAAAAGGGTATTATTATTTTGAACTATTAACAGGTCGTATTATGCAATTCTACTATACAAATAGAAGAAAGCAATTTCCGGAAAACGACTTGGAATATAAACGCGCCTTGTCACATCAGTTAGGTGAAAAAATTAGATCAATCGAGATCTTAGGTTGTGTCTAACTCACACTATTAGTCGGATCTAGGGCAAAATGGCTTTCATTTATTCTCCAAACTTGATTTGAGTGCTGCCACTTTAACGTCGAGGTCGGAAACTTTTCAGACCACCCTCTCTCCCTATATATATATATATATATATATATATATATATATATATACATATATATATATAATAGTTTACTCTAGAAAAAGTTCTAAATCATAGTAGATTTTGTGATATAGATGTTACTTTCTAATATACTGTATCGTTACTTTTAGATTTTTAATATTCTAATGTCGGACACTTTCTTTTGTCTAGAGTTGTTTAAGTTTGTTAGTTTGTTGATTTTGACATTAGCACTTTTAAAACACGGTGTATATCCCATAATTGTCAGTTTCCATTAAGATTTATTTGCTCATTATTTTGTTGTTTAACATTCGCCAAGTGGCATTCTTTCGGACAACGAAATTCCACAAAATAACGGAAACAAACTTCCGCATGTCTTCCATATCATCGGATTATTTATGTATGTACATTTGCGCATGTGATGTCTATTAATTCCATTTTAATGTATAAACTATTGTAATTAAAAGTGAAGAGAAGATTTACTATTCTTAATAATAACATGTTTATATATCATATAAAAATTCAGCCTGCGTATGTTCATGCTCGCAAAACTCGAAAAGTAGTCAATTGACATCAAGTTTTCTTAAAATTTTGCATTCGAATACACGCGTGTTTTTGAAAATCGACCTCATTTCGATCGACATGGCGTTCGAGTTCAACCGACTTCAATTTCCAACATGCCTTGCGTTCGCCAAGACTAACAATAAAACGCAAGGGCAATCATTGCAAGTGTGTGGTTTGAATTTCCAAAACGATTGCTTCTCTCATGGGAAATTATATGTCGCATACTCCAGAGTCGGTAAACCGTCTGGTCTTTATGTTTATGCAGAAAATGCACAAACAAAAATGTAGTCATTGAATTTGATGGAGCCTATGGTTGATTGACTTGATCAATAAGGTTGATATATAACCCCTTTCCACATTAACTTTTGTAAATTCTGTATACGCATTTCGACAACCAAGTTGTCATCATCAGCAGATAATTTCAAAGTGTCGCACCTGGTAAAACACGGCGAAAAACAATTGTACGAAAATCAAACTCCGTACGCGATTCACACCGCTCAAAGCCAAGATGTACACTAGTGTACATCTTGGTGTACAATTGTTTTTCGCCGTGTTTTACCAGGTGCGACACTTTGAAATTATCTGCTGATGATGACAACTTGGTTGTCGAAATGCGTATACAGAATTTACAAAAGTTAATGTGGAAAGGGGTTATATATCAACCTTATTGATCAAAAAAAAATGTAGTCGATTCACTAGTTTTACAATAAAAAATAATTTTCTGTGAAAAACATCTTTTTTCTTCATTTTCTTTCATTAGCCACAGCAACGTAAGGCAGGGTATCGAATTGAATGATGTATTTTCTGGGCGAGTCTATGTTCGCTAGAACACTGCTATTTACTTTCCCATTCATTTTATGTCAGACTGAGCCACAGTGAAGTGTAGTCGGGTTTAGCCAGTATCAAATAAAAAAGGCAAACGCTATTAAGTGTAAAAGACTCGACTCTACGACATGTGTTTAAATATATTACACATGCATCGATTAATTATGCACAAAACGTTAATTACGCGAGCATTAAAGATTTCACATTTATCATTCTTTTTATAATTTAAATCTACCATTTATGAATAGCAAATTTTTAGTGGTGTAAATTATTATGTCATATAAGAAGAACAGGATGGTAATGACATATATACTCAATAACATTAGAAGTGTTACACCTAGAAGGAATAGTTTCCTGGACGTGATTTTTTGGTAATGTGATAAGCTTAAGTCAAGAATGAAACGATCAGATTTCCAAGAAATTTTATTAACATTAATTTGAAAAAAAAATCAATAATGTGTTTGGCGACCCCGTAGCTGTAGACACTCCTGTACACGTCTAGGCATCGACAAAATAAGATGGTCGATGTCTGCTTGTGGCACCTCGTTCCAAGCAACTTGAACTTGGTGGATTAACTGTGCCAGAGTTTGTGGAGGATGGTTCAAATTGGTCAGTCTTCTCCCCATTATGTCCCACACATGTTCGATGGGATTTAAATCCGGTGAACGGGGTGGCCACGGCAAAACATTAACGCCAGCTTCTCGTAGAAAGTCCATAGTACGACGAGCAATATGTGGACGCGCGTTGTCTTGCTGAAAAAGGACGTGTGAACGGCCATCTAGATAAGGCAATAAAGTGGTTTGTAGGACGTCATCAACATAACGCGCAACTGTCATACTGCCCCGAATAAACAGAAGAGGTGATCGGCTTCCATATGCAATAGCCCCCCAAACCATTACTCCAACAGTCCTGTGCACATGCCTCTCAACAGCAAATCCAATATCACGTCGCTCTCCACGACGGCTATTGTATGGTGTTATGTTAACTTGTCCTTTATGAGTGATTTTACCAGATATAAATTGATTCAGATGTAACTGTGTTCATTCTCTTTAGTTACTAATGTTCTCTTTCTGGGGAGGGTATTTTGAATTTACATAATATTCGTCCCTGGATTGATGCAAACTTTCATACAATAAAGCATATCTACGATAGCATGAACATTTTATTCTAAAAATGAATAAGATTTATATACTTCCTTTTCTTTGGTCAATACATTAACATTTTTTCTAAAGAATACTAGTAGAATTTTACATTTTTAATCACTTGAAAAGATAAAAATAGTGCTGTGTGGATTTTCTTTATAATCAATGTTGTGGAGCAAAAGTGTTTTCGTTTTCTTTGGATTGGTAGATTTTGCATTGACAGTACTGTCAAAAAGTAAACGTAAAATAATTATCATTATATTAAACATCATTGTTGTGTGTGTAACTAAGTTATCTTGAGATTTTATTGATATATTGCGCACTTTTTGTGAAGAGATTTTGACAATGTTACGTCATGACTGGAAATTAGAAAGCGCTGCTGATGCCGTTTGTATACTCGTAAAGTTGAAGGCCAAGATGTTATCTCAGATAGAACTGCGCAAAATTGATAGAACAATTTAGGGATGGTCAAAAAGATCTTCAAGATTAGTGACGTTCCGGAATGCCTTCAATTGTTGACCAATTTCTTTGGAAAGAATTGAAGTCACTCGAATTTTCAATACGCGACAATTTTAACACGAGTTTGGCAGGTCGCGGTGGCCAATAGGTCTCCATCTTCATAAACTGCGAAAGGTAAGTAGACGATGAGTAGGAGTTACTCATGAATTGACTGACGAATAGGCACAGCAACGACTGCAAACCCGTGATCAATTTCTTGCCAATCGATAGGATCCCAATTTCAATCGATGAATTATAACATGTGGCGAAAAGTTACCTTCATAATTCAAACAAATCAAATCAATAGTTAATCTGCAGCCTGTGGTCAAGCGCAAAAGCTTTGAAGTAAAGGTGATGCAGTGGACTTGATGGAATTACAAATGTGTCCCTTTAAAATTGGCACCTGAAGGAAGGGCATTAAACTCTGAACTACACTGCGAGTAATTGGGTCGAATTTATGCAGTTTTAGAGAAATATTCTCCGCATTAGTCAATGGAAATCGCATACAATTCTATCAAGATAATGTTAGGTCGTATATTGTCCAAATAACTCTCCAGAAACTAGAAAAATTGGATGGAATGAAATTGCTAACCACATCTAGCTCATAGCACGATTACCATATTTTTAATAATCAATGCATGTATTTAAAAATAAGGGTGAATTCGCGAAATTCAAACAACGTATGTGTATCCAAATAACAATATCGAATAGGCAGAACTACATGTGACAGGTTTATTTATAACTGGTTACAAAAGTATACAATTACAATTGAATATTAAAGAAATATTTAAATGAATCAAAAACATTCTTTGGAACCAGCGAACAATGCTTCGGAGCTCATCTAAGGTGACAGATTGCTATAGATGATTCAAACATAATTTTCTTAAGGAACGAATATAATTTTATCTTCGAAAAAAATACCTCCGTATAATTACCGAACGAATTAAAATAATTTATACGTTTTCGTGCAGCACATTACACAATACTAAATATTGTATCTATGCGCATTTTAAGAAGATGCTTTACAAACATGTTATATTTCTGATAATAATAATTATTAAAAGAGACGAGAATTTTAACAGATCACAACATCAAATAGACTCCTTAGTAATTACCACGCAAATTACATAACAGCTTTATAGGTGATGCAATCAGCTATTAAAGTATAAATACGTGTAAGCATAAATCGTAATATTTCCTAGATACGAGTACTACAACTGTACATGGCATCATTTGAGAAGTTCGTTAAAGTAAATATTGTTATTGTTCAATGTCATATTTTGTTTAATTTTGCATCACCAGAAATGATATCATACTATGTGAATAACAAATAAGAAAAGATTGTAATTCAATGCTATTTTTAAAGATTCATTTAATATATTTCAATGTCGTAGGATAACATTTAGCAATTGCATAGGTTAAAATTGAAATTTATCGTTGAAATAGAAACAAAAAGCAATATTACCTTTCACAAATGTTATAAATGCTTTAAATTAATAAATAGAAGAATGGTACATTAAGAGGATACGATCAATTACTAGATTTATGTACCTTGTTTGTTCGTATCTCTTGACATCAATTTCAAGGGTTATAACCAAGACAACGTCATTCCCGGAAACGTCTAGTGCATCCGAGTAATCTGTTTAAATACAGACTGCATACGAAATACAGGAAATGTTTTAGAATCGCTGAAATTACTGAGTTCACTTAATTTTTAAACAGAAACGGCTTTTGCGTTATCTGCACGCACACACGCAAGCTCCAGCGACTCGTAATTCGATTACGTCACCGTAAATACTATATCGGCAACGAAAAGAAATAACGTGAGGCATACATCTAGGACAATCTAGATCACCTCCAGAAATTTACAGCAGATATTGCTTTTGTTGTTGTTGTGCATTGTTGCTGTCGAAAAGAATAAAATGTGAAAGTAATCATTGATGCAATCCCACTACATACTCGCGAAACTTTTAATTTGTATACGTTGAGGTCGAATTATTTTTAAAATGTTAGTAACATGAATATATTCTCGAACCGTGTGATTTATGCTCGGGTACCAGAATAAAAAATAATAAGAATATACTTGTTTCGCTTATTTATAAAAATTTAAAAAATGTGATTTTAAAGATATCGCTACAAAGGAAGAATATCTACACGATAACCAAGATTTAATGTAAAGCACGGAAGGAAGTGCTTATTGCATAATAGATTTGGTATACAAGTACACGGAATGTTTATATTGTATGTAACAGTACTGAAATAAAATTAGATAGAAACCGTAACTTACGAGGTATGGCAATTAGATAACGAGACTGCGCTCCTTCCATCGTGCAGCCGCATCGGGCAAATTTGTAATTGGTATGTCATTGACCTTGATACTTCCCAAGCAACAACCCATAGTTTTGTCTCTCTGTTCGCTTTAATTGTAAAGGATACTGTTACTTAGTAGTGATTGACATAAAAATCGAGCAATGAATTAATTTGAAATTCCATGTCAAACTAAAAAAATTCTAACAGAATGTTTACAAATGTTAAAGGAGGTATTTGGTGATAATGTTATATCACGAGCGCGAGAGATGAGATAGAAAAAAGCACGAATGAGCAAGTCCAAATTGAAGATAAGACTAGTCGTTTTTTTTTCGATATCGTGGGTGTGATTATGACTGAATGGGTGCCTGAGAGTCAAACCGTTAATCAGCAATACTACAAAGAAGTCCTAATCAAGCTGGGGGAAAGAGTAAGGAAGAAAAGACCGGATTTTTGAAGAACGACTAGTGGATTCGGCACCAGAATAACGTACCAGCTCAAAATGCCCTATATGTGAAGCACTTGTTAGCTAACAAGAGCATTACTGTGCTTGACCATCCTCCGTATTCGCCAGATCTCACACAATATACCTATTCCCAAAAGTGAAAAGTGCATTAAAGGGAACACATTTTCAGTCTGTTGAACATGTAAAACAAAAACGGCAGAGTTGTTGAAGAGGCTGACAATTGATGAACTACAACATTGTTTTGAACAATGGAAGACGTTTACAGCGGTGTATAGACAGAATAAAAAGTAAAAGGGAAGGACAGAACTTGCAAAGGGAAGGCGAAAAGACGAATATATTTAGGACAGCAGAGACGCCAATTCTCATGTTCGATTCCAAAACATGGTGTGTAGCTGAAAACCAAAAAGAGTAGAACCCAAAACAGGGCATTGGTTTTGAATAAAATTGTAAATTATAAACGAAATATTAAAAACAACCACAGTCCAAAAATAATACTGAACAAGAACGATTAAGACGGTTTAGGCACGTAATAACAAGAAAGAAAAGGAGAGAGTAGCTTGAAAGACAAGTGAAGCAGAAATGTGGATAGAAAAAGTTAGCTTCTAAGAGAAGGTAAATAGAATTGTATGGCATTACACAAAAGACATAACACAAAAGCGAATGGAAAAACATAGAACGGGAAATCTACACAGTAATTCAACCTCAATAGACTTTATATCCGAAATAAGCTGTATGGTATTCGTAAGTAAAGTTTTTCAAGACAAAGACGAAGAGTGAACAGGTATAGTTTATATCTATGTAACAGGGTATTAATTTTGACTAATCTTCATTTTCACAAATTTTTCGACGCATGAAACTCATTGGTATTATCAATGTAACAAGGAAAATATAAGTGTAAATATTGGATTCCATAATATAGTTTAAAAACGCGTAGCTGATAGAAGTAGTAGTTTTTTGAAACCCTCGCTTAAGAAGGAATTCACACTGAAATAATTCATTATTGAAGCAACAAAGGAATAGCAATAGGTAGAAATCAAGGTCTAGATTATCTCCTAATTGATAATAGTATTAATATTTACAATAAAATATTTACGTAAAAAGCGGTGCTTGATATTGGCGAAGTAATGGGCGCAATCAACTAAACTGTAGATATTAATTTTGATTTGGGTGCTATATTATATTAAAGTAAATTTCTCGTAACACTGAAAGAAAATGTTTTTATAAACTCATACTTCCACTCCTGATATATGCTGGATCAAATTTGAATAATTATCAGAAGTGTATGCAATGATTTTAAAAATGCTTAACAAATTAAGCGACAGAATTCAGACAAAACAATACTGGAATTAAGACCAAATATAAATGGAGAAAATCGGCAAAGATTGTGTATTACTAGCTGGACGATATTAAAATTAACACAATTCGAAATTAATTAGAAATATTCGTAGTTTCTTCAAAAGCAGGCTTTCTCTAGCAATGTACAGACTGATGATAGCTTATGGAGCTCTTTTTTGATGTTACCTTTGACTACACAGAATTAATTATGTATTGGAATTGATGATGACAAATTCAAGAATCTCCAAACAAAATTAATTGATACCAATAAATTTATCAATAATTGCATAAAAGAAACAGAGAAGTGAAAATGACCATCCTTTCATTTCAAATCTAGAAAGAGTAAAGTTACTGGATTAGTTGTTATTTAATTAACATAACCTAACGAAATATGATTTTCGCTGTTTCTAAGATCAGATTGCAGCACAACATGTGAATTGCTTTGATAGTTACTTCTTAAAAGAATATTTGTTTCTTTCATTACCACGGAAGGTCTTTAATCAATCATTGAAACTAGGAAACACTTTAAATAAGCAAGGCATTTTGTTTCCAAATAAAAGTTAAGGTCTTCCACTTCTTTTACAATATATCTCGTAATATATTGACTTGTTAAAATTCATTCATGTTAAATAAACATTAAACTAGAAACAGCACATTGAGATATCGTCCTATGACATTGATCGAGATTGAAATGTCATTCAGACATTACATTACCGATGCAGTTATATATATTGTCTCTTGAATTATTTTGCATTTACCGCACAGATGTTGTTCGTACACGATTTAAGGACTCTGGTACGAACTTGGTTTCATCGATAGTTTTCGAAAGCGATGAGTTCCAGTAATACCCGATTTATGTAATCGTATTTACTCCTTTCTTTACACAATTTCTTACTAACACGCGGGTTCTCCTATTCATGCGTGCAAGATTCAGTGCTAATTCCCGCCTGATAATGTGAAATTATTCTTCTTCACCTGCGACTTAAAGAAAACATTGACACACATTTTCGATCAGCTTATTTACAGCGGTGAGGTAATTTGATGGGTTCGCTCGATACCTGCACCGGAGATTTCTGCGAAAAACGGTATTCGCCAAGAGCGTTTCAACATAATATGTTCATTAAACCGTAGCAGGATTATATTACGTAAGAACTGTTAGATCCTTTCCTTGGCTCTTTACTCCTATACCCGGTCATTAAATGGCAAATGTCGATGCATACGAATGAGATTTCCTGTATTTTCATGAAAAACACTGATTACATATGATTTATGTTATGGGAAGCGAAATTACCTTCTTAATTTCAATGCAGTTTTCGTTTACAAGCAGGTATTTGGCGTTGATTTCTTTAAATTTTCACGACCAGTTCAATTATGGTTGTCTTTTTGGGATAACGTTATCCATCTATTTATATACAGTGTGATTGTTCTTGAAAAACGAAAAATAAGAAATCACGGTAGACACTAAATTTTAGGCAAAAATACGAAATAATTTTTTTTACCGAAAGTTTCAAGATCTGTTTTTGAAGTTATTGACATTGAAATATTTAAGAAATCGAAAAATTAATATAAAATCGATGATAAACCATTATGTTAAGTGCGTAAAACATTGAACAATAGAGGAGATCATTATTTTACTTGAATAAAAGTCTACTAATCATCGTCATCACATTACAAGCTCATATTGTCAACTGCTGGAGAATAGCGTCTCTCAAATTTTATGTATTGGCTAGACGGATTGGAAGATGATATGGAAGATATAGGGAAATGGTTGCCAAAAGAATTAGGTCAGGCCATGATTTTTTCTTAGTAAGAGAGGTAGAAGAAAGATCTAAGACCGCATGGGGGAATCATATCCTTGAAATAGGTCTATCTTTGTCGGAATCGCAAAGAGAATCTGCTCGTTATCCATTCAAAAATGATTCTCCTTCGTTTTCAATAATAAAAAGGTGGTCGGCAGAATTTAAACGTGTTCGTACAGTGTTTCAAGATTATAAGCATCTCAGTAGGTAAAATTTGGTCGTAATCGACACTATCATTGAAAGGTTTGCTATGAAGTGCTTTCAGCTAGATGGGTTGCGATTGCTGGCAATCAACCAAAAACGTCCAAAGATGAAAAAATTCAAAGTGGTAGTTTGGATCTCTTCCAACATCTGAATTTTTGCGTTGTTTCTTGTTGTTGATGAGAGTTGAATCCATCATTATACGTTTAAAACAAAACAACACTAAGCAATGTGTAGAAATTGGCTTAAGTGTCTCAAAAAAGGCAAAAATGATGGAACTGTTTTTGTGTGATAAAGTAATGGCTATGGTCTTTTTGGAAAGCACATAGTGAAGTATTTTTCGATTACCTTGAGCATTGCTAGATAAGTAGAACACTCAAGTCGAAAGTAAATACCATATTCGACAAAGCCAAAAATTTTGTTTCATCATAATAGTGATAAATTGCTCCTATGCCCATATTACTACCCATAATTTTGCCTAACTTCAAGAAAATGGCTGTTTAGAAAGATATTTGGTTCAAGTGAAGTAATGTCTAAAACTGATATGTGAAGACACTTGAGAACTGTTGAATTAAATGCGTAGAATTGGAAGGGAAAATAAAACAATATTGGTTAGATCTCCTCCAACGCCTGAATTTTTACGTTGTTTCTTGTCGTTGATGAGAGTTGAATTCATCATTATACGTTTAAAATAACTAAGCAATGTGTAGAAATTGGTATAAGTGTCTCAAAAAAGGCAAAAATAATGGAACTGTTTTTGCATGGGAAAGTAAGGCCTACGGTTTTTTTTTGGAAAGCACATGGTGAAGTATTTCTTGATATCTTGAGCATTGCTAGATAAGTACCTCAAGTCGAACGTAAATACCATATTCGACAAAGCTAAAAATCATGTTTCATCATAATAATGATAAATTGCTCTTATGCACATAATACTAGTCATAATTTTAACTAACTTGTAGAGAATGGCTGTTTGAAAAGACATTTGGTTCGAACCAAGTAATCTCTAAAACTGATATATGAAGAGATTTGAGAACTGTTGAATTAAATGCGTAGAATTGGAAAGGAAAATAAAACAATATTGGCTAGGTTGTGGAAAGTTTTTTTTACACCAATTACGTGAGTAATCGATACTTTTTAATATTATAATTAGATAAAAGTCTTTCTAATCTGGTTTCATTTGTAAAGTTTACTTATTCCATAGATAGGTTTATATGTAAAATGCTGAGGATACCTATCCTATTTTAAATAGGATAATTGTTTTTAATATACATATATTTTACATTATCTGCCAAAAACATTATATTTACAAGAAAAAAAACTGTAACATAAACTATTTGTAATGTCTTTAAATAATAATAAACTTAAATAATTTTAGAATATTGTGTTTAAAGTGCTTGTTTACAAAGTTTTTTCTAATGAACAGATCATTCGGTTGCTATTGGTCCAATGTATTCCCAGCTGTCATATGCAATCAATAAAATCAAATTTGATAAATGTTAATTTGAAATAACATTAATATTCATTAAACAGTATCATGTTAGACCGCTAAGAATCATAAATCGTTAATTTTTCTGTTCGCCCATTAATATCTCCCACATATTGACGAGGAAAACGTTCTTTTTCGCTTGTGTGTTTTTGGTGTGTTTTTATTTTTAGGAATGACGACAATCATAAATACATACAGTTACGCACACATAGACGGGTACGTGTAAAAGAACCGTAAGGAAGATGTAAGGCGATGAGACGATGACTGCTCGAAGAACACCGAAATATGCGAGAGGTTCGTCAGGTTAAGAATCGGTTAATTAGAAGCGGTACCATTAAGCTGTTCTTAACGATTTTAGTATGAACGGTCAACAAACTTGGAACGAGAATATGAGAAATTTAAAATTTATTAAAGAAAATATTGGAAGCTTGGGAGATTCGGAAAAATTGGACAATTGAAGGTTACGCGGGAGTTTCAATATAAATAACTTACATAAATATATTTATATATAAAGTATTATTTCATTATTTTAAAGAATACGAAGCGAAAAATAGAATGTACGACAATTAATTAGTACGAAATTGGAATTGGGAAAGGTACATTTCAGTGATATGAATAATTTTATACAAGATTATTTTTTAGATGAATCGCCGATCATATTTGATAAATAAAATTTAGATTAAATCCCACCGATTATTACAAAAACACTGAAATCTCTTGTATACATTTTGAAATTTCGAATCGCATTTAGTGTTACCGTCACTTATGCATTTTTGCCACTTTCAAGCAGTTAATCAAAATTATCATCTTTCTTCAAGTTGTTTCTAATCCTCTTGCGCTTAGTAGGACAATAAATAAACGCCCGTATTCTCACTTAAAACGATCGTTTTGCTTGACCTGCAGGGTGCTAAAACTAGCTGAAGAAAGAAACTCGGAGAGCCGGAGATTCCCTATTAATCAGTTCTAATAAGACGCCACAGTATCGATACCCTGAAAGCCCTAAGCCAATATTGAAGCAAATGGTGGTTCAATAAAATACGTTTGGTATTTAGTTAAATGAGAAAAGAAGAAAGGATCCCTTTTACGACAAAAATGGTTAAGATCTGTTACAAGTTTATTGTATTTGTTCAATTATTTTTGAAATACACGGTATTAAAAAAAGGTATATTTACTAAATAGGTATATTAAAACATTACATTAGGAACTCTAATTACTTATTCCCACCTTTACGTATTAGCTGGTTCGCGCTAGTGGTACAAGAAAATATTCTGTGATATATGTGCCACTTAATAAGAAGGCAAACAAAACAGTAACAATAAACCGCATAAGAAAAATAATGTTCAGTTTACTACTGAAACAAAAATTACATTCAATAATTGGCTTTATGGCGTAAAATTGACTGTGATTTATGGAAAGCAAAAAGATTATATGAAAGAAAAAAAGCTATTGTATTTAGTTGACGATTTACTATTTAATTCTCACCTGGAGAAAAATAAATAACTATGTCTAATCCTTCAATGAGCCCTTAATTAAGTTAGAATTAAACCTTTTAATTAATTTACGGCTGTGGATGTGTTAATTTTAATTATCGATGCTGTCTAACGAGTTAATAACTAATTAAAGTAATTGAATCTACGAAACGTCTGAATAAATATTTGTATAAATACCTTCAGTTAACTAGGCCGGGCCTTAAATTTAAACTAGTGCTTAAATGTTATAAATCAGGATCTAAACGCTCTTAATTAATCCCGCTATTAGACTGAACGGTAGCATATAAACTGAACAGCTAATTCCACAGTTTTTGAATCAAATATAATTAACAATAAACTATGTAAATAATAACAATTACGAACGTCTTTGATTCCTGGTTTTATTTCAATTCCTTAGTGCCTTAGTTCGTAAAGCAAAATACGAAATGGCTTCGTTAAACTTTAAGACTGCAGATTAAACTCTGTCTTCTTAATAAGATGAACACGGGATCTTCGTACACACACTGCCTCAATCCATTCGATAATCAATAAGCTACCAAATGTCCCAAATCAGGAACTAAACGCTCTTAATTAATCTCGCTATTAAACCAAACGGTAGCATATAAACTAAACAGCCAATTCCATAGTCTTTTGAATCAAATATAATTAACAATAAACTATGTAAATAATAATAATTACGAACGTCTTTGATTCCTGGTTTTATTTGAATTTCTTGGTGTCTCAGGTCGTAATGCAAAATACAAAATAGCTTCGTTAAACTTTAAGGCTGCAGATTAAACTATGTCTTCTTAATAAGATGAACATGCGATCTTCATATACACACTACCTCAGTCCATTCGATAAACAATTAATAAGCTACCCGAGATAGGGAAAGAAAGCAACCTCGCAGTTGGTTTTGAGAGTTAATTAATGAGAATAAGATTGTACCTTTAATAAGATGCCAATATTAATCCAACTAGAACTTTCAACCACGTGAGTTGGTTTATCGACATAACTGATATAATCCAATTATAAGTCGATAAATTACGCGATCGGCATAGTATTTTCCAACGTAATCGTTGGTAGTACTAACTAGTTTCAAATAAATACCGTAATTTATGCCCAATCACCATTCAAAGTTGAACTTTTAATGGCGTGAACGATTATAGACTTCTTAGTAGCCATTTGGCTTTTAAGCAACTCGAGGTGTTACACGTTCAGGAAAAAAAAATAAACGCAGAAAATAAGAACAAAATACCGACTCATTATTATCGAAATTAATTGCAAAACATTGGGAATAACTTCGAATAAATATTATGACGATAATCATTCAAATCTATTCATTAAAATAAAAATTAAAACAATGGAGAGATTTATAACTCATTGATAATATCGATTATAAACATAAGCTGAGAGATACGAGAGGGTGAAAAGAATAACAAAGAAACGAAAGTAGTTCGAATAATTATTTCCAAAATTTTTCAATTCCACAATATACAGTATTGACCACAAAATATGAATACAAGTTAAAATTGTGCATGTAACATCTGAAATCAATTTTCAAATGATCATGCTAGCCTGTTTCTATGCATTAATATTTTTTCCTGGCTTTCATTTTTGTTTAAAATGTTAATTGGTTTTATTTTGCAGACTCATTTTGCATAAGTTAATTCCTTATGGGTGAATTTTTTTACATTGCCCAAAAATCGAGGAAAGGAGACAACATTATAAGGTAATTATTAATTAATCTTCCGAAAATTGAAAAATTCATTGAAGCAAATATTAATAGTCTGTGGATATATTTTTTTGTTATTGCTATATCTGATTTCTGTTTTTCTGTCTAGCCCAATGTCCGAAAAAAGGTCGTAGTTGTGCCTATTAAAGCATTGAAGAGACTAAAAGCACTAAATATCTGCAGTAATATCACTCGATCGATGGTGTCGAACGTCCATGTAAAGTCAGTGTATATTACATTTGATTACAGGTGATTGCCCCTATCAAGCTCTTCAGCTATTTTCTGTGTGGCGATATCGAGATTTGTTAAAGTTGAAAGGTGAAATAAACACTTGAGCGTTCTTCATTGTAATGTTCTGCAGCTTAAACTTTGAAGAAATTGAACAGAATAGCTATAGGCTTGTAGTTTTGGATACAGGTGGCATCTTCTTTCTTAAAAAATGAATAGATTCGAGCACTCTTCAATGCATTTGGAAACTTATATAAGTCAAAACAACACAATAAGTAGAAGAATAAAAGAAACCGAAAATGTTATAAAAGGAGAAAAGGGAGTATACGAAAAACTGAAACGAATGAATAGAGCAACTAGGAGATAAGGGAAGAAAGACATTGAATATAAGACTATAAGGAGTTTATGAAGAAGAAGAAGAAAGAAGAAGCAGTTGATAATGATAAATGAAACGGAAGTTGAAAAAGATACGAACGAAAGAAGTTTTGAAGTCAACAAAACTACTTTCAACGCCTACCAATACAGATGTCTATTATTTATTATTGCTATTAAATTTGTATTACTTCAAGAAAGAAGTGCAAAATAAAATTATACTCGAAAAAAACTTGAAAAAAGCTACTAAAGTACTTGAAATTTTTAGATTCACTTAATATAATAAAAATTTACGAGCAATAATACTAGAGTTATAAAGTTATTTCAATTAATTGATGGTAAAATGGGGTTAATAAAAGCCGGCAGTGGTTAATAGCATCCTGACTGTTGCAGGAGAATAATAAGTATGTAAATTTTTCGTTTAAAGCATATATTTATACAAATGTATTGGATAATTGTAAATGTTTTGCATAGAAGTGAATCGTAGCAGTGTCCGGTCTCAAGTATCTGAATACGATATCGGCTCATTAGAAGCAATACGTATTCTCTTAAAAGGAAGACGTTTATTATAATAATTTTGCGAGGCCAAGGTTAACGAATTAATTAAATGCTTGTATTTAAGTCTGTTCTAAATTCAGAATAATTAAATGAAAATGTAAATAATGATTACGTCATTTGAATATTAATTGAGAAAGTACTATTTTTTAAAGTAAATGGGTATTTCATTATTAAAAATGGTTTAAAGAAGTAGTATTTGTAATAGGATCGAAAGAAAAGTTTTTGGCGTAAAAGAAACTTTTCGAATTGGTTCATTCTTTAACTTAATTCAAAATATAATAATAATAGTAGTTCGAAATATATATATATATATATATATATATATATATATATATATATAGTTCGAAAGTTGCCCAAAAAAAAAAAGAACTGTGACGATACTAACAACTACTGAAATGAGCTTTTGGAGAAGATCACCAGGTAGTTAAAGAATGGAAAGGATATTGAATGATAGAATCAGTGAAATTATGAATATGAACCACACTATAGTAGACGACATAGTAGAAGAAGTAACGAACAAATCGTAGGTGTGGTTTAATATGTTCAAAGAATGACTGAGACAAGAACACCTAAAGATACAAGAAAATGAAAAAGTTGGCAAAGCGCTATAAACGAGGAATTAAGGGAAACAGGATTGGTAGATCTTTGAAAAAGTTAGAGAGAGAAGGCAATTGGGTATCGAAAGACGTGGAAAGTTGTGAACCGAGATACATACATCTTTGTTACCAAGTTTCCTCTACGTAGGAGTTCTTTGGTTCTAACACGAACATTTATTTGCTCGACGTTTCAATGTTCTTGCTAGTATCTTCTTTTAAAGCGGGTTTTGATCGTGTACGGTGATAGGAGAGATATAATTCGTTTAGGAGCAACGTTTCAGTTGCAATGAAGCAGTGGATGGTACAATACCGCATGTTTGCATACGATACCTGGAATCGTAATGGCGAGTCTATTATTACTACACAGTGGGATTTTGTCATCATTTTAATATTGGTAGAAATGACGATCGTTAGATGGGTCGTAACTTTGAGAACAGCAGAAAATATTATGCCGAAGAAGTCGTTAGCAAAAACTGCGGAGATGATCAAAAATATCGCGAGAATGAGAGGGGCAATCGATAGAAGTCTCAGTCGAATGGTATATTAACATGCACGAGATTTATAGATGAGTCGTGCGTTCGTGAAAACAATTTTCATTTTTATTTAAAATTCCATCCCTATAACATGCAGCTGGTTTAGCAGTTCAACGAAAATAATTATGCACAACGAGAAGACTTCACTGTACGCAAATGTGGCTTGAAGAGGACTCAAACGCAATGATAATAATAAGCCATGAAGCTCATTTTCACTCGAATGGTCCACTGAACAAGCAAAATTTTCCTGACTCGGGTCGTAGTTCTTTTATGGAGAACGACGCAATGGTGACGGTACTACAGAGGGAACAAGCAAACATCAGAAATGTTTATTTTCAACAAGATGGTGTAACGCATCCATGAACATTGTGGGAGCATGTGAATTTGGCGCCACTTTTTGCGCTTCGGTGACATGTTGTGGTCACCAAGAATGCTGGACCTGTCCATCTGTAACTTTTCCTTTGGCAACACTCAAAATAACATGTTTACGTTCACAAACTTTGTACTTTAATGGAGTTGAAAGGTGTTACAGAAAAGACGTATTTGATTGATCGAGAAATGTTGTGTCGATTATTGAAAACTGCATTCAAGACGATGCCGACCACCTAAGTGACATAATTTTTCACAATTGACTATGTTAATACAAATAGTAGATGTTGACATTTCAATTTGTAAAAATAAAGTATTTTTTTATTGAAAATTAGTTGAGTATTGTTCATTTGAAAAACGTCTTTTCTCCGGAAGTCGGCCTCTCTCTCTCTCTCTCTCTATACATACTCTCTATAACCCTATATATATATATATATATATATATATATATATATATATATATATATATATATATAGGGTTATAGAGAGTATGTATAGAGAGAGAGAGAGAGAGAGAGAGAGGCCGACTTCCGGAGAAAAGACGTTTTTCAAATATATATATAGCCTTAAAGTGACGTAGACAGAGAAATAATAGTATTGCATTTTCAGTCCTGAGGGAGCGAGAAAGTCGAAATTTGCTAAACATACTTGAGAAACTGATAAGTAGTATCCTTTTGACTATGTATATTATAGACTGTTAGCTTTTAACAAGTAAATGCACTTTCTGCTGTTTGGGATATGTACGATACAGGGTTGTAGCTTAATTCGCTCATGAATTAAAAATTTTGTACAGAATGAATTACCTTAAAGATATGAACCATATTGAATTTGTTATTTGAGCTTTTTTATTGATGTTTTTAGTACTACTTTACTACGCATAATAAAAGTTTCGAATATTTACAAACTCATGTATATTACTTAGGTCTTCCGCTGATCAATCGCGCTAGACAACAATTCCGGTAAGGCTGACTATCTAGTGTATAAATAATCAAAGCTATTTCTTTGTCAGTCAACTAGATTTTATAACGTTTTTAATAACTTTAATTAAGACTGCCATGTTTTAATTCATTAAATTTCCGTTTTGATTGTAGAGTGTAATATTGAAATGAAGTATCATAGAACTAAAATAAACTATTCAGAATAAACCTAGTTGGTAAATATTTCTTTACTGCACAATTGTATAGAAATGTGATCGAGTTTTCTAATTTAAACGTCAAAATGTATCCATCTTTTTTTATTTTTTTTTATGCTTGACACGATGCAAGAGCAGCTTTCGTAAATGTTCTCTAATATTTATATTTTTTTTAGTTGACTTTGGAGTGTCTTCTAACAATTACTATAGATTAATCTTTTTCTTAAAGCACTGGAATTTTACCATAAATGAAGAACCAGCGTAAATTATCCTATCGGTACAGTAAACAAAGAAGACGAAAATATTGACTTGAAATCACTTAAAATACAATTAATTCTTCTTGACATTTATTAAATTAAAAATGCATTTCATTCCGATTATAAAGAAATCTATTTTAACCTTGTACACGAGAACAGTTGATCTACCTGATTTAAAAGCGGAAATACCCCAGCAGTTAAAAGGGCAATACCGTCGTGCCTATGCTTAAACTGTTTAATGTTTGTTCTCTCTTTTTCTTTATAGTCCTTACCACGATGAAGATGATGATGATGATGATGATAATAACTTCTTTCGTTGAAGATAGACGACGTTCCTTTATGAGGTCTCTTTTGCACCGATGGGGATAAACATCGTTAGATCAGGTTGGAATGATGATGGGTATTTTTTCAGCGTGACCGTTTCGGTAAAAAACCGTTACGAAGAAATCAAGAGTCGTACGGTCGGCCTCACCTGATGGTCGCGCAGACCGGCGTTTCGCTTTTGTTGTCGTACAACGTCGTGGCGGTCGAAGTAGAAGAAAAAAAGCAACGGTTCCGAGACGACTTCACGGACCAGCGAATAAGTTCGTACAGGAAAAAAAAGGAAAAGCAGGGGCAGACCAACATCGTCAAAATGGATTAAATGTAGAAAAAAGTGCTCTTGATATTAGAGTGGGATAAAATAGGTGTTTAAAAAAAGCATTATTATATTAAAAATAATTAATAATTTATTTTAGAAAAAGACATAGAGACATAGAAGTTAATACTGTAAAATATTTTAAGATTCAGCAGAAGTTTATTGATTTATCTTGTAATAACAGGTGTAAATTAAACTATGACAAATTATAAACCAAAACCAATTTTTTAATTTGTTCGAATTATGCTACGCATGTTGGAAAGCACGTACGTATCGTTCGAGAATGATGTAATTTATGTGACAACGCATATAAATTTTATCATTACCCTAAAGATAATAACACCTCTTCTGCGTTTATAAAGTTCGATATTTTAGCTGATTAAAGTATAGCTCTTATTCTGAACTTTGAACGCGTTGATGCGTTTGTTTATGATAATCTCTTCTTTGCTTGTTAGTCTTGTAACACTATAATTCTTTATTTTAAGTATATTGTAAATGAGTTACAAAAATAATGTGTTTGTATAAAAAAATGTGTGGTTAAACCTTAAGAGAAATGTAAAGGATGTTTCAAATTGTGCGGTTTTTTTTAAGAATAAATAAAATATAGACGGCGCACTGAATTTGTTTGGGTATGTGCGTATTTAAAAAGTGTGTTGTATGACATTTATAAAAATGGCTTCGTCCACGGTACAACAACGCGTTCAAATTGTTGAATTATTTTATGAAAATCAGCGTTCTGTGAAAAGAGTTTTTAGAAAATTACGTGAATTTTATGGTTTACATAATCGTCCATCTGAAAGCACTATTGGTCGAATTATTAAAAAATTTCAAGAGACCGGTTCCGTGGAAGATCAAAGAAGTGAAAAAGTCGTAGTAGTCGTTCACAAGAAAATATTGGTTTGGTTAGTGAAAGTGTTGCTGAAGATCCTGAAATGTCCATTAAACGACGTTCACAACAACTTGGACTTAGTGGATCAATAACATGGCGTATTTTACACAAGGATTTAGCTTTGAAAGCATATAAGGTTCAAATAATACAGGAACTGAAGCCATTAAATCATTTAAAACATCGTTCATTTTCCAATTTCATAAATGAACCACCAGCTGATATTTCTCAAAAAATAATGTTTTCCGATGAGACACATTTTGAACTTGGTGGCTGTGTTAATAAGCAAAATTGCCGTATCTGGAGTGAGGAAAATCCACGAATTATTCATGAGAAACCTATGCATTACGAGTTACTGTTTCGTGTGCATTATGGTCAGGTGATGTAATTGGACTTTACTTCTTCGAAAATGCTACTGGTGAAGCTGTAACTGTAAATAGCGATCGATATCGTGGGATGATAACCGAATTTTTGTGGCCTCAATTAAT
The DNA here is from genome assembly GCA_031893035.1 of Dermolepida albohirtum. NCBI lineage: Eukaryota > Metazoa > Arthropoda > Insecta > Coleoptera > Scarabaeidae > Dermolepida > Dermolepida albohirtum. The sequence goes on from JAVIWB010002583.1 coordinate 41,182, forward strand.
GAATATTGATCTAGAGGATATTTGGTTTCAACAGGATGGCGCTACATCTCACTTTGCACACGAATTAGTTGATTTATTTAGAGAAAAATTTCCTGGACGTGTAATCTCAAGAAACGGTGATGTTAATTGGCCACCAAGATCATTTAATTTGACACCGTTAGACTATTTTCTTTGGAGTTATGTGAAAACAGGTTTATAAAAACAATCCACAATCAATTCCTGCTTTGAAAGATGAAATTATTCGTGTCATTGGTGAGATTGACCCTCAATTATGTCAAAATGCCATTGAAAATTTTAACAAAAGAGTGGACGTCTGTGGAGCTGCAACAGGAAGCTATTTGGCAGATATTATTTTTGGCTTATATATGTCATAACTGATACTTCATAAATATTTATTCTTTAAAAAAACCGCGAAATTTGAAATGTCTTTAGGTTCCTTGTCGAAATGTTAGTAAAGTGCCTAAACTGTATTTTTCACCATAAAGTCGGCAAACTTTTCAGAAGAAATGATAAAAACTTCAGCAAGATACAATTGTATAAATTTATATTAATAATGCGTGTTTATGTTTCTTATGCACTTAACTGGTCTATATCATATACAGGCTGTTTACTAAACATGTTTCAAAAATTTCGGGAATTATACCTTGGTCTATTTTAAGATTTTGTCATCTTCCGATGATTTTCGAAAACACGCTTTGTTTGGCAGATACAAGAAGATAAATGTTTTCGAAAAGAAACTCAGGGCATTATCAGAACTATCCTGCATGACCATCTTGCCGTCAGAAAGCTTTGCGCTCGATGGATACCACAATTTAACGACAACTTAAAAAAAGCGTGTACGGATTGGTGCAAAAAAATTCTTAAAAAATTCAATCGATGTCGAGCAAAATCAGTGTACGGCATCGTTACAGGTGACGCAAGTTGGATTTATTGTTACCAGCTAGAAAGCAAGCGACGACCAGCTCAATTGTTCTTCAAAGATGAGAAGAAACTCGCGAAAGTGAGACGCGGGCAAAACTCTGACAAGAAAATGATGCCTTCTTTTCTCGGACATTGCTACTTGCTACTATTCCGTTAGAGGATCGTAGCAAAGTCAATGCTGAATGATATACGACTATTTGTTTGCCGACTGTGTTTCAATAAGTGCGCAAGAAACGATCGAGAGGAATCATTCTACATCAAGACGATGCCCCGTCCTACAACGCATGTCATCATTTTCAGTCGTTGTACATATAAACCCATTTTTAAAGTAGCGTTTTGCGTAAGTTTTGCAGAAGATATGCCATATATAACTAAGTATGTTTTCCAGCAAAACTGCAGTAATTAACTCCAAACCCAACTCAAAGGCTGCATCAGAACACTCCCAAACCTCCATTTATTATCATTAACGTCTAATAATAATAAATTAACACATGTTGCAAACACTTTAACCGTATTTACATACAATAGCTTTCAATGTCCGGTAATTGATACAAGTAGATAGTGCAAAACTACCTACAGGAAGATGACAATTATAGCTGCAAAATCAACTATCGCAAAATCCAATCTGTACATGGGAGTCAACAAGTGATTCTAATATTAATATACTTAGCAATAGTGTTTCCAGCTGTCGTGAATGCTTCTTTATTTCGTTAATTTAGGTATTTATGTAGCTAAAACCGAGTTCGAATAAGCCTTATATTTCTTTTTTGAAAAGACGTTACAAAGGAATTCATTCTCGCTCATGTTCTAAAGGACTCGACTCGTGTGTTATTTTAAAGCATACGAGAAGCAAATTATCAACAAATACCATAGACAAACGACCCGTGAAATGCGTCCTGGACGGTTCACAATGAACCAAACAAGACGCTGCGCACAGGTCAGAGATTGCAACGTTTTATCTCGACCGCACGCGGTAATTATTTCTAATTACCGACTGAGAAAGAATATGCAACGAACGCACCTCTTCCACGTTCGTTTCACTCCTGTCTTCTTCACTACAGTAAGGCATGCATCATCCATTTACTTTCGCTGTTTCACTTGTTTTTTTTTTGGTTGAGTTCGAGTTAATTTCTGGTCGGTACATTATGTTCTCATACACATGTATGCGCGTCGAACACAGGGGCAATATAAATTTATTAGGCATAATGGCTGGTTCTGTTGTTAAAGTAATAAATAAGCTGGTGTACTGTTAGCCAGAATTTATTAACATCTACCATATACAAGGTGGATATGTATGTACGTATGTGATACGTTTTCGCTGAGTTATGGAGCAGAATAAATGTTGGTGTTGACATAATACAAGTATCGTATGTAAAGGAGTGGCATCGTAGGTACGAAGGATGTTTTCTAATGTCTCCTAGTTCAAGTAAATATTTGTATTGGTTAGGAAGTGTTAGTTCTATTTAATATATCTTAAGAAAAATATTACAAAAAAGTGTATTGTAAAAGTGTGGTTGATTTGTGTAGGTTATAAAATCATTATCTTTTTACTTTTTACATGATTCCCTGCTTCAATTTTAAAATGTTCGAACCCAGTGGTTCATTGTACATTCTAAATCATAAATAAATAAATATTCATGTATTGATTCGATCTTGAAATGTTTGAACCCAGTAATTCTTTGCACATTCTAAATGACAAATAAATATTCCAATTGAAAATACAATAATTATGTCAAATATACATAAATAAAACTATCATGAAATGAAACTAACGAATATATATTTCCAGGGCACGCTTAAGCTTGAGTATAGATCCTTAATTTGGTCGCTATTATATAATTACCAAACATATACTTTAGAATTAGTTCGAAGAAACATCTCTATCTCAAGCTAACTATTATATGTAGATCTTGCTCAGAGTTTTTATCATGAAGAATTTAAAGATATATGTGGTGCTGATTTTTGACGCTACAACGAAAGCAAGCTTTCATTATACTATACGCAAGGATTTGGAATTATTCATTTTAGCTGCATTTCTGTGCTATTCGCGAGAGATCGGTTTTATTGCATCTTGGAAGTACGAGGATAATTGCACTGAGACGAGATATAAAATAATTGAAATGGGACATTAAGTTTTTTTTATTTTCCATCGTATTTCCCTTCAACTTCGATACGCTTCGACTAAGATCCTCAAACTATTGTCCCGTTACTAGAAGTTTTTTATTCCACCAAAACACCTATGAGCAAGGAAAAACTTGAGTTTGGCAAATGAATGCCAACTTAGTTAGTTTTAGATCTGGCGAATAATGTGGGTGGAGCACAACTTGAAATCTCAATTTGGTGCAATTTTTTGTGAATAATTAAACTGTTCTTAGAAGGCACGTATTCCAGGTTATTTTTTATTTTTCAGAAATTATTTTTCTAAATTAAACTTGTAGAGCAGCATAGTATAGTCTATGAAAATCGTTTCTTTTGAATCCCAAAAATTTCCAGCTATTATTTTACCCCGTCCATGGAAATGACTTGAATTTCTTTGGAAGTAGGTTACCATGATGTGTCCACTGTTGAGTTCGCAGTTTAGATTCAAGAAGACGGTAATAAACAACTTTCACATTCGCTTTCTTGCACGTTTCTGATCAATTCGATTCAAAATTTGCTGTACGTGTCTTGTTCATAGTTCAGACATATTCAATTCTATGCGTAAACTACGATATACACTTGCTCTTCGATCGTTAGGACAATATAATTATTTGATCACGTATAATTTCGATGCTTACATTATGATGGCTAAATTGTGTAAAATTCTACCTGTAAACACATTCGCATGTTTTTAAAAAGTTTTAACACTTTTAATTAAGATGTTATACGAGCTATACTTTGGCATAAAAGTAAGAAATCAAGACAAAACATGAGCATCATATATGTTTCAGCTAAATTGCATATATTTGTCACTCCTATCTTTCGGTAACTTTTAATGTGTACATATAAATAGTTACTACTTTATGTATGTACTTAGCAGTAACCCGTACGCTACAACTGAAACAGTAGAAACACTTGAAAATTATGTCAGAGTCCAGGATGGCAAAAAAGGACATAAATCTGCAAGAAAAGAGGGCATCCAAAGAAGAAATTGTTTGATGTACTATTAAACTATATTAACAAGAGGAATATAAAAGCAAGACAGGAAAACTTGAGGAGTACTTCCAGACTATGCGCTGAAAAGACTTACATATGATACTCATGAAATTACGCATAGTTAAAATCAGTGTGTGCGCAATTATTTACGTGGGCAAGGTGAAAAGTTCTCGGCCCGACAATGAAAGGCTGCGATTTAAATTTAAAAAATGATTTTATTTTTCTACATAATCTCCCTTGAGTTCAACACACTTGGTCCAGCGTTTTTCTAACATCAATATTCCTTCCCGGAAGTGAGAGTCTGGAAGGCTGTCAAAATATTCTTCTATGGTCCTTTCAACTTCTTCGTTGGATGTGAATCGCTTTCCAGAAACAAATTTTTTCAAATTTGGGAATAGATGGAAGTCTGAGGGTGCCAAATCAGGAGAATAGGGAGGATGGCCGAGCAAATCGTACCCCAAATCCCGCAATTTTCCTATCGCCAACGCACCCTTGTGTGCGGGTGCGTTGTCTTGATTAAAAATGATTTTTTTCTTCTTCAAACCAGGCCTCTTCTCGCGAATTTTGGCATCCAGCTGGTCAAGAAGGTTAGCGTAATATACGCCTGTAATTGTTCTGCCTTTTTCAAGGTAATCAATTAACAAGATTTCTTTTGAATCCCAAAACACGCTGGCCGTGACTTTTCCGGCAGATGCGATTGACTTCGCTTTTTTGGCGCTGAACCACCGGCTTCCACCCACTGCTTCGATTGCTGTTTCGTTTCTGGCGTGTAGTGGTGGACCCATGTCTCATCTATGGTGACAAATTATCGCAAAAAATCGGTCGGATTCTTGTTGAATCGGTCCAAAGGATGCTCCGAAAATCGTTTGCGCATTTGCTTTTGATCGACATTCAACAAATGCGGCACCCATCCTGCGCAGAGCTTTCTCATCTCTAATTCTTTGTGCAAAATATTTCGCACCCTTTCTTCCGATATCCCTACAGCCTCAGCTATCTCACTCACTTTCACTCGCCTATCGCCCAACACAATATCATGTACTTTTTCGATGATTTCTGGTGCGGTTGCGATTTTTGGCCGTCCTTCGCGTGGGTCATCTTCGAGAGACGTACGACCACGTTCAAATTCAGCTGCCCACTTTTTAACGGTTGACATCGAAGGAGCAGAGTCCCCGTACACTTTTGTCAACTTCAGATGAATTTCCATAGGGGTTAAACCATCCAAAACAAAGAATTTTATAACAGCACGATATTCAAGTTTATCCATTTAAAAAAATAACGCGCACGACGTCTACTACAAAAATTCTTGCAAACAATCTACTTAAGTTGAAAGTTAACAAGTTGAAAGTTTTCATGTGAACAAAAGACACATGCAGCCACGCAGGAAACATAAATTTCCGTTAATTGTAACGCCTTCTCTGTGTCAGGCCGACAACTTTCCACCTTGCCCACGTAGTATAATATCGAAATTGTAACAATAAAATTCCAAAATTTAATTAATTCCTTGCATATTCTAATGAATTCATTAAAAATAAGTAATTTCGTTGTAATAGAAACTCATAGTACAATTACATCAAAAGTAAATTTCATAATATATCATTTTATTTGTATTGACACTAATTAAGATATAATATTGTAAAGTTAAATTTCACAATGTAAAATTCTTGCCAAATAAAAGTAAAAACAGCAAATATCTGTAACTAATTACGATATTTCTTGCATTTATTATTAATTTTTAAATGTAAACCGGATATTCTAGAGAAATAAAGAAATCAATCATTCGCTTCATTTGCGCTACATTAAAATAAACGTAGTGTAAGGGAAATGATCGTTTAACACCTGATCGAAAAGAAAAGGAAGTTAATGATCTTTAGTAGGTTTGATTTTCATTCAGCTGTAGTTTATCAGAAGTAAGGCGATCAATTATTAATAATACATGCGGAAAATTATGAAAAAATATTACATAGCAGTGTAGTGGTTCTGGTACTCGATTCTTGGCGGTAACATCCGGTACTGCAGTCATCTCACGTACTTCCGGTAGTATCCTCGAAGTCATTGACGCTGTCAGCAAGAAATTATCTCTTCTTTTATAATACTTATAGAAGATGATTCATGTAAGTTATTTCGTTGTACGAATAAAGACATAAGTAGAAAAAAAAGATAGATAAATAGAAAAAGAAACGGAAACTAAGAAGAGCCTTTGTTGTCGGAACAAAGGGAAAATTACGCGATAAAATTCCATCTCTAACAAAATATCAAAGATAAAATTGAAGTTAATTGAAGAATTGTGTAAAAAATCGCAAAAAAATGGATAAAATTAAAAAATTTGGTTTCTGATTTCTAATTAAAGTGTGGATTAGTCTGATGTACGAGGGTGAGCTAAAAAATCTGTAGAACGAAAATAAAAAAAAGAGAACTTTGAGGTTTGAAATTGGGTAATTTTTTTAACAAATCTCCTACCACTTTAGTACATTTGGATCACTAATGATACAACGCCTCTATGTTTTGATAAAATTCAGAGCTTCCAAGAAGTTCGTTAAAATAAGCATCTACAGTAGTTCAACCTGCAAGGTATTTCATAGCTTTGACGAAATGTAGTAAACCATCAGTGTTAAATCTGTCAAATATGGTGGATACGGCAACAACCGAAGGATAATTCATTAATTTTTTACATAGCAACAACACTGGCACAATGCACGACTCCATACTGTGCATTGTCTTGAAAAATTATTTTATTCTTGCTTAAACTAGGATGATTTTCATTAATATGTTTCGATTTGTCTAAAAGACTCGTGTAATATGCGTTTGTGATTGTTTGGTATTTTGAAAGGTAATTATCAAGAAGAAGAATACATTTTGCATCCCAAAGAATGAAATACATTACATTTCTTGCAGACGGAACAGTCATCTCCTTCTATGGGGAGGTATCAGGCATTGTTAGGATTGTTGTTTTATTTGATTTGTACTTTCTAAAGAAAGCGAGATATTGAAACAAACTTATTCTACAATAATTACCATATACGTGATGTACAATTTAACAAATGTGATAGTTTCATTCTTATTTATTGATTAGAGAATATGGTTTAAATTTTGAGGATTGATTGTTAAATTACTACGTTCATCTATATTTTTAAAGATTATATTTGTTTTCCATGAAGTATATAGCTTTTACTTTCTACTTCTTATACCTTTTCTTATGTCCTAAAAATTCTGGAAGGCTTTACGCATTGTGCTAAAGCGTCCAATGGATAAGATGGCTTCGATTCAATAATTATGTTCTAATAACTAATCCAATTAATTTAGCATTTTTATTGCGATGAATGGAACATGTAATAACGTCGTACGCAATCACATGCAGTAAGTAAATGTATGTAAATAAAACAAAATGACAGATGTACAGCATATGCTAAAAATTAAACGTTAAGGTAATTTGAGCAACTGATGGTATTCATCGTCAAACTTCATAAAATTCCTCTGCATTATACAACACGTTTACTTTCAGTATTTTTTAATTTGCCTCTAAAACTAGTTAAGTTTGGAATGTTTCTGGTCTCCGATGATTAAAGAACATACACCTATTGTGGTTCATACGCTTTGAACTAAACTTGTTTTGCGTTGTTCTTGCACAATGAGATTTTCGTGCCTTGTTTGGTAACGGTGTTTCAATTTTTGAAAGTGGCTTTTGCTTTCAAAGACGTAGCAATGTTTTGTATTGTGTCTTATATAATTAATATATTCTATGGATTTGGCGAGTTTTCTTAATGAGCAATGTATAATTTAGGTATAAATTGAAAGCTCGCATCTTAATTTTTGTCATGATACGTTGACGTTATTGTACTTAATAAAATTGCGCAAGAACTGGCATTAATTAGAGCAAGGTACAGATTTCACGTTTCTAATCTTGTGTTAGATTCACTTAAAATTCGATAACACAACCTGATTTTATTAATTCTGTTATTATATTTTTTCTTGTGTTAATCGTAAACAGTTTTCGAGAAAGAACTGTAAAACTACTAATAGTGTATTTGAGACGATTTTCCTGCTTTTATTGAAGTTGTATTCAGTAAGGTTTATCATTTAAGTATAAAACGATACTTTGTTGCACAATACATATATAGATTTATCGCTAAAATGGGCTTTTATTCATCAAACTTTTCATGCATTACGTAAAATTTATGATCGAAATAATTGGTCAGCGGAAGTCACAATTCGTTGCAATATTACGAAGCTTGTTATGGAAAAAACATCGGAAGTGCATCCCCAGTACTCTCGATGGAATGTAAATATTTAATGTCAAAAAGACTCTTGCCAAACTCTAATGCGTAACGAATCATTTGGCAAATGTATGTCTCCTCAAATTTGATCTACAACGCAGTGTATAGTGCGAGGCTCTAACTTGCTCTAGAAATTCCAAAAATTCATCATTTCTAACACTATTAAATCAAAAATGTAGGTATATATTGTAGTTCGTACAAGCGCATAAAAGTCCTTATCTTTTAATAGCTCATCATTCGCAAGGATAGAGTCTTTCATTAAGTTCATATTGTGCAATTTTGGGCACTAAATTGAACTGTTGGTAATAAAAAATCCAATTGAATTAAGATTTTCAGTCTTCGAATATTTACAACATCGACGTTTCTATGAATAGATATCGGGATATTTAAAGATTGATACTGATTTTAGTAAAAAAATCTTGAATGACGAAGAATAGTTTTTGTTAAATGGCTTTATCTAGAACCATAATCGCCGCATTCATAATGAAACCAGTCTATGAGATATCGTGGTGGCTTCGTCAAATTTAGAAGTTACTGCGTTCTGTAAATTTTGCTCTGACGGTATTATTGGTCCTATTTTCTTCGAAGGCGAGTTTTACATTAAATTTCTGTGAGTAAAGATAATACTAGTTTTAGTTGCACACGTTTATTTGGTATGAAACTTCACATGTTTCAATAATAATAGCAATGCCTTCATGTCCTCTAACGGTGTAGAGAAAGAGAATTACAGGAGCATTGACAGGCCATGAGTTGCTATTATGCCCTTACTTGTGGTGTGGTTTAATGTGTTTGACTGTTAACATTCACTTTAAATGCGAAGTAAAATCTCGAAAAACATTGGATTCGACCTTGGCACCCCGGCGTGATAAGTCAATAATTTATAATTAAGCTACCGGTCGCCTAAAAGTTTTCCTAATAAGAGAGTTCTGTGTTTCGTAATGCAGGTGAAACATTAAAATTGCTGTCGTAAAATTGTGTTAAATTAGTTTCATGAATGGGAAAATTAATAGACCTCTGAAATTATGCGACTAATACCCTCGATTTCTTCTAATTAACATACATTAAAGCTAATTTACAGAGGACATTATTTGTATTGTTGGTGATTATACACAACTACATTTTTGCCAAGATGTAATCAAAACTAGGACCTTCCGTATACATATATTCCAAAGAAGATGCAAATATTGGTTTGCCGTTATTATATCTTATACATAATGGTAATAAATACATATTAAATATAACAGGTCGAAAAATAAGTTCTTAGCGTTTTTAGTTTCTAAGTTGAGAAAAAATTATTAGCTCTTTGTCGAAATTATTTCAATGTCGTTAAATAGAATAGTTTTTGAATTCGTGAATTTGTGCAAAGATTGGTTAGAGGAAACTGAAATGTCAAGTAGCTAGACCCAGTTTACAAAGAAACCGTAATTGGGGAGAGTATAGCACAGGAATAGTTTTCTCGATTATAGTGAGCCATTTTGACATGAACACTTTTCAATGTTTAGGAAGAGCATCAGACTTTAGAAGTGGAATTAAAAAATTGCGAGATCGTTAAGAGGTAGTCGTAAATAAGGGAGGAGAACATAATTGTTCAACAGTAGTTCATGTATTTTGATTGTCAAAAAATAATTAATTTTGAGATCTATAAAAATTCTATAAACTTATGAATGAACCTAATAAGCAAGATTTGAAGCAGTACCTCAGACACAATTTATTTCATTTAATAAATGTTTTTTCAAGAACGAATCCCTTCTATATTTCGCATTTACTAAAGAATTCAGTAGATATCACTTTGTTCACCTGTACTGACTGTTATTTGTCAAAATTTGCTTAATAATAAAGTTTTATTGAGAGCATCTCGAATAAAAATTCTTTCCGTAAATTTCTTTTAAATATTCTCAGTACTACTTTTCATGACAATTTTAAATGATGGACTAAAAGATGTCGCTTAAATTGCGACTATTTCATTTTCTCCACAGGTATCCTCTTATTAAAGCCGTAGCATAATACGCATTCATGCATCTGGGTTACAATTACGTCTCGATTGTAATCGTTTTACTGCCGTAAATGTAACGGAAACTGGATTTACATTCGTAACTGTTTGTTTTAATAATAAATTCATATGCGCTAACTGTAAAACGGAAGGTGTTGGAAACGAAACGGACGCTTCGCCCGCCGGTGTAGCAGGAATAAAAACTTAGAAGTGTGATTCTTTTCTGTAGTATCATGCTGCATCATAACTATACCGTTTTGTTTATATCACATTCCGGAGAATATGCGAGTAGTCTTTGAGTCTTACGTTCACCAATAAAATTTAATATAATAAAATAATGCGTATTTCCCAACAATTGTTTGTCATATTTCCATGGAGTTTTGTTTTAAATTATGAGGAACCTTTATGTCGACAAGGGTTCCAGTTCGAAACGAAATTAAAACGGGACATTCTTAAAAATTATTGAAGAAATTACTGAAGAATTACGGTGACATTTATGGAAAACCATTTTAGCTGTGATATTCTGTGTAGGTAGCTGCGAAAATTTTTAGAAATCAGTACCAGATGACGCAATTGAAAGTTGAGAGTATGATTTTCATAAAACTTGGCACTTATAAGTTAAAAACAATTGACATATCAAAGGGAAATTAACTAGCTTCGTTTATGCATTGCATTCAAAAAATATTGTGAGAAAATGGAAGTTTCTTGTGAAGAATTTCGAACGATGACTTTGAACGATTTTCTGTTTAAATTAAATCACATACAATGTTTGTCATAGATACGAAGATTTTCGCGAATATCTCAAGAACTGTAAGAACTATCGCAGTTTCGTTTTTCGCTGTCAACGGATCAGAATTCATGAAGTAGAGACATCAGAACGTCGAAAATAAAGCACCTTATTTTTTTGATTTTTAAATTTTATCGCCTGAGGTTTAAAAAATAGAAACTTTTTCAATCCTTCTTAGTTTCCACATTTTCAGTCTCACCGTGACCAACTTTGCATGACTTGAGATGCTCGTTGACAAAAACAAACCAAGCTCAATCGCATTCCGCTAGCTGTAACTGGCTTTATCCCGTTGAGAAATGTTATCAATTTGTACTGCTCACAACTGGTGTGACAAATTCAATCGCGGAGGTAAGAATCTTTGTGAAGGATGTCGTGAAGGTTGACTATCACCATCTATTATTACAATATACATATGTATATCAATGTCGTCAGAAAAATGATGATGCATGAAATGGCATATCGAGAGATTAGGATATCTATAAAAAATGACATGTAACATGTACATGAAGACTGAAAAATTTCGTGCTTGTTTTTGTGCATATGCTAAAAATTCCGCAGTACTGCAACTTATGATGAAATTTGGTTTTATTTTGGGATGTTTCGCGATGAGCCTAAACCGGTAAAAGTTGTTCGTTTTCGTAGTGTTTTAAACAAGAATTGAAAGAGTTAATGCTTATTGGTATCCAACAATTTGGCTGTAAGAAATAATTAGCGAACTATGCAAAGCAAATCGAAATAATTGTATTAACCTTCATTATGGCGATGGAAGCTTTCATACAGGTAATGGAAAATCCAAATATTTGAAGGCAAAGAATGAATGTCTCATTGTTTGTACAGTTTTAATTTATTATGATATCCGTTGATTTCCATTTGTTAAAAAATAAAGTTCCTGAGAGAGTTTTTCAACACTTAAATGACAGTTGTTTTTTTTGAGGCGAACATTTTTGAGAACAAAAGGCTTCCAAAATTGGTTCGTTCCATCGCCTGTAGAAGTACATATATCCTAATGTGACTACTTTGCAATGGATCTTATTCAGTGGCAGGTAGACACTCTTTGTGGTCCTAACAAAGATAGACCTATTTCAGAAACATGACTTACAAGGAAGATATCATCTTCTAACTAAATTCTTTTCATGAAACCATTTTCCAAACCATCTATTCAATATTGAAGAAAATTACGAACAAACTTCTCAATTATGACAAGTTTAAAAACAATTGGAAGGGAATCCGGGTGGCTGGTCATTTACAAAGATTAATTTATGTTTTCTGGAATTTTTTCTTTTACAGTAAGTTCTGATTTATGAAGAAAAAATGATAGCCACTGCCGCTCATTTTTTATATGCACTTTAACTAATTGTTTTTCTACAATTTTTCACCCTTGTCCTTCTTACTTTTATTGGTTTAGTAGCAAGTATATTTTTTGAATAATATGCGACAGTATGTAAAATACTTTTTAATAAAGTCATAGTGTACATTCATAAAATATTCATTCGCATTTCTAACGTCATATCTGGTATAGTAGATGTTGCGTGGTGGAAATGAATCACTTGAAAGTTAATCGTGGTATAGGCCCAGAATCTTGGTGAGCTATAAAGTTTTTCAGACCTCGATGGCAAAAAATAATTATCAAAAGAACTTGCAGGTAGATTGAATGTTAACTAAATTACAGAAGCAACATTTTAATACAACAGAAAAAGTGAAAAAGTTAAGTAAATGTTTTTTGCTTTTGACAAGTAAGCGCTAGCCTTTTATAGATTAATTAGTGACGTGTGATCAAAAAAAATATTGTACAGTAATTAAAGGAGATCATCACAAGGTATTTCATTTATTTTGTTATTTATATTTTAAATTAATGCAGTGATACACTGTACATGTTATACACGAGTTATGGGGAATATTCTAGCTACTACAAACAAACGTAAGAATAAAAATACAGAAATTTGAAAGCATATATACATCCAGTAAAATTTATTTCAAATGAGATTGGGACCATATAGCTCAAGAAATATGATAATGCTCTTATGTATTCAACTCATCTGATCATATATTGATTATATTAATTATTATTTTAAGATATTTGTTTGCAAATGTATATAGCATGATATTGCAATATAACAATAGCAGGAAACTTAATTATATGAAAAAATTTAAAATTGCTAAACCTGTCCTATTTCGGTCACTATAACCTGAGCATTGCTAGCCACTCAAGCACGAGTTGGGTTGCAACGATTAATTGAGAACCTGCCATTTTCCATTATATTTTGGTTTACTTCTATTGGCTATAACTCATCACATTGGCCTAAGAGTTCGACAGGTGGTTGACAGTGTATACTGTTTACTTGGTATGGGTTCGGATTTGAGTATTGGTACATGTTTTTTCTAAGAATGATATAAAATTGACGGCGACATTTAATTTGCCACAAATGGAAGCACAAAGAGGAATGCGGGAAAGTATGAGAACAATCAGATATGGATATTAGAAAAAGGATACTGAAATTAAATTTTAAATATGCTTTAGAAGAAGTTCAAATCCTTTTCTATTTCTTACTATCGCAAGTATCACTTGTTTTTGATAAATGAAAATATTTAAATCGAAAGAGCATCCCATATGTCAGCAAACTGTAAAAAAACAAAAAAGTAAATTACTTTATCAGGGAAGTGTTGATCTCTATTGTCTTTTATTTTTCTATATATTTCTAATATATTTCTAATGATAGTTCAGAAAACAACATATTCATTTTCATCACCCAATTCATTTTCATCACCCAATTCATTTATATTACCGTTTGCAAATTTTATTATTTGGTTTCTATGTTGAGTAGACATTTGTATTGATAATTTTTGCCATTCCTAGCCTTCTAAGTATGATAATAGATACCTACTCCTTTTATTATGCCCGCCCAGTATAACGGTCCTCTATTACAATTACACAATGAATATAATGTAAATTATTATATAAACGTGTTAACTTGAATACATAGATTCACACACACGCATGACGACAAATATAATAATGAGTAAGCGATTATAACTCCTTAATGATCTAAACTTGTGTAAGACGTGTTGCTAGGACATTTTTTGACCGTAGCCGACATTATATTGTATACATTTACAGTAGATGATAAGCTGTTTTGTAAGTTTTTTTTTCTTAATATAGGCCCTAAAGATGAGCTATTTATCAAGATTTAAGGAGGCATTTTACCGGATGATCTGAGTAATTATAAGAATAGCTGGAATTTTCATGAAGATTTATATTCTTTTTTAATTTCTTTCTTTCCTTTAAAATATTTTGTTTAAATATTTGTGTATAGGGGGAAGTATGGATTATATTAATTATTACTAATAAGAGTAGAGAGAGATTAAAAATAGTCATTGGTAAGTGCTATGAAGGCCACAATGTCTTCTTTTGCTTTTCCAATACTTTATGTATGCAATCCTTGGATAAGCTTTTTATTAAGACATAATATATAATTATTGTATGTATGCATATAAACTACGATCATCATCATCATCCTTCAGTCTTTGTAAAAGTCCATGGTCGCTGTTAGACATAGGTTTCTTTAAGTGATTTCCAATGTTTTTTTATTGTTTTCTTTATTGTGAAGTCGGTATCTCCAATTGTATAGCTTGCAATTGTGAACTGTCGTTCTTAGGCCATCCTCCCATCAGCTTGGGTTTTTTCTTACTTGATTTACTTTGTCTGAATCGTCATTACTTTACTGTATGACTCTATAACTCTCTGTGCCTGGATCATAAAACATGTCCAAGATGCGTAATACAGTTTCTTTGTAAGCCGTATAGCTAATGTTCTTAAAATGCAAGCTTAGTAATATGATTCAGTAAAAATTGGAAGAATATTCTTGAAGTGTACTTAATATTCTTGAATACTAAACAACCCAAATCTTAAAAATCAGTTTCAATATCTAATCTTTCAGAAATCTTGCAGCAATCCTTAGCTAAGCTTTTTAGTAAGACATAATGTATAATTATTGTATGTACGTATATAAATTTCATCATCATCGTTCATTCCAAGATTCCATGTTCGTTGCTGGACATAGGTTTCTTAAAGTGATTTCCAATGTTTTTGTTGTTTTCTCCTTTGCGAAGTCGGCATCTCCAATTGTATTGCTTGCAATTGTGAACCCCCACCCTAAGCCATCCTCTCATCAGTTTGGATTTATTCTTACTTCACCTACTTTGTCTGGATCGTCACTATTTTACTCTATGAGTTTATAACTCTCTGTGCCTTTGGATCATAAAACATGTCCAAGATACGTAATAGATTTTCTTTGTAAGCCGTATAGTTAATGTTTTTAGAACGCAAGTTGTTCTTATGGCTGTGACAGCAAAAATTGGAAGAATATTCTTGAAGTCTTCTTAATATCCTTGGATGCTAAACAACTCAAATCTTTGAAATAAGTTTTACTATCTAATTTTCCAGAAATCTGAGAAATATTTAATATTTCATTTTTACAGTAATATTTGTATTATGTTAAGAAATTAACGAGAGAGCTTCAGAAAGTTTCATTGTTTGGATTCAATCCATCTGACGAAGCTGTAATAAATTATGCCCTTCAGATCAAGTCAAAATGATAAAGGAAGCTGCGTATTTCAGATTAGATCTAATTATCGGAAGAATAGAAGTTTATAGAGTGCCTATGAATTGAAATGAACGGATCCGAAAATATTCAGCATCAAAGAAATCATGCAAAAGGTTTTCATCTTAACAAAATGCATTGCTCTACAGAGTGGTCTTATACATGGTTTGTAGTAGTAACGAAACCTAAATATAAGTTCTTTTCATTTCTTTCAATTTAACACTAGCGCTTTTGCCACTGCTGTCATTATTCTCTTCTTCAGATTTGTTGAATTTTATCAACTTAAGTTTCTATGGACACCTCTCACTGTTTCCTTTCTTCTAGTCTTGCCTCATCTATTTACTCTGTCAGTCTATTCTTATTTACTCTCAAAGGGTGGCCGTACGATCTCAGCTCACATTTTTCTATTCTCCCAACTTCGTAGCTGGGATTAAATTTTTCCTTTCCTGCAACATTTCTGATTCTGTGTAATCCTATTGTTTCTAAGATGGTCCTTAAGTATTTCATCTTTAAATATCGGATTTTGCTCTTATGGTTGTAATATTTTTTAAGATCATTAATAAGATATATAATATAATTAATAGATATAAGAAAATGCCTTCAAAATATACATTTTTTATGTTTGTTTTAGTTTCGTTGTAAGTTCTTTCAAATTTACACTGTCTCAGATATTTAAACTTTTCAACTCGTTACAGAATTTACTATTAAGTAGTACATTTATTTACGTATTTTCTAAAGGCTTTGTATTAGTCCTGCTTTCATTTATTTTTTGCATTTTTTACGATCGAAACTTATTCCATATATCAGAATCTATTTTTAGTTCTTTACTCTGGGCAAGTATCACCATGTCGTTGACAAATGCGAATTATTGCAAAATATGTATGAGTGTCAGGTTTTTGTAATAAATATGTAGATTTTTAGTATTCTTCCACGTTTCGTTTATGACGTTGTTCATTCAGACATTGAACACAACTGAATTAAGGTCTTATCTCAGATTATTGTGAACTTTTGTCGTAACAGATTTTCAATTCGAATATAGTTTTTTCTGCAGCTATATATGTATACACCCTCCATTACAGTTAATAATTTTTAGTTTTTCTAAGCGTTTATTAATTGTCTAGACACATTTCGAAACACATTCTCGAGAACTATAGAGGTCCTAAATATGTTTCGTACGTGTATGGTCATGGATACTTCGACCGTTTTGGAAACCACCATAACCTAATGTAATGAAATTAAATCAGTTGTTTCGAAGATTCGTTAATTGATGGTTTAACTACTTCCAAGAAAAAAAATATGCTGGATAATGATGGAGATAAGGTAGCAGCTAAGGAATATTTATTTAATAGTCGACTGTTAGCTTAGTTGGATGTTACTGACTTATCACGTTGGAGGTCTCGGGATTGCGTCCGACGACCTGCTGTCCGGGAAGGTTTTTCTTGGTTTTGCTTTCCCGTTTAAACAAATGCTGACAGTTAAATATCTTAAATCGCACCACGAGCGCAGACGTAATAATAGTCCGAGTGAAAGTATTGAGTGGAGAAGCTACCGGGTTCTCTGTTGTTACAGGGGTGCAAAATCCCAAAAGGAGGAGAGGCGGCGCAGAGATACCACCGGGAAGAGGAAGGCCTGGACTGGGGAGAGGAGACAAGACGGCGGTGAAGAACGATTCGTTGGCCTCTCGGCCTGAAGCGATGTGTATGACAGAATATTAGACGTTTTAGTGAATGGGATTTATAAGAAGCGGACTACTTCCGCAGGGTAGGACCGGAATTGTGAATATCATTTAAGCAGGACGCGGGCTAGGCCCCATTTAGAGCTTTAGATAGGACTAGTTTAGATTTAGATAGTTTTGTAGTTTTGTAGTAAGTAAAGGTTAAGATTAGGTTACATTCGGTGTAGTGCCACAGGCGGAGCACCGGATTCTAGGATAATTATTGTCAATTATTTTTTAAGTTTTTATAAATAAAGGGACGTAATAATAACTCATGATTTGCCAATGTCCCTTGTAATTGGTGTTAGGCTGTTGGGAGTTTGTATAGGCATGGGTTACTATAGCATAGATTTCTGGTTATCATAGCGATTGTATCGATGAAATAATGAATATTAGTCAGGTTATGAGAATAGAACTTCTTCTATTGTTGATTGAGGAATTTCCTATTTCCGTTGTTTTCGTAATGACCACTTTTTGTATATTTGTGTGTGTGTGTGGTCTTATTTCTAGAGTTTGTATGTGATGGAAAATTGTTTATTATTATTATTATTATTATTATTATTATTATTAGTAATATTTTCACAGCGAGATAATTCATTTAGATAATACTCTTCTTTAGAATTTCAAGTTCAAGGTTCTATTAAAATATTATTCTCAATTTTATATTCTATAAAAATTTTAATTGTACTTCGTTGTATATAGTATGTATATACACATAAATACATGTATATTTGCTTGAATAAATTTAAATGTAATTATATTTTATGCATTTGTACGTTTAAGGAAAACTATTTCAAATCATAAATGAGCAAATAACTTCCAGCCATCATTCAAACAATTATTAAGGTACTCTAAGCATACTCGTTACGTTTGATAGTCGGCTAACTAGCAAACATTAAATATAGCTGCACGCAAAGCTTTTAAACATACATATACTTATAATTTTATTTTTAATTGATTCGATTTATGTGTGACCATGTTAATTTCTTATAAGTAATATACACAATTTGATTTAAACGAAGACTACTTCTTTATGTACTTCTTCAGGTCGAGTTGTTTAATTGCGTTTTCTGTTAGCACTGACAGCGTCTTTATTGTATACATAGGTTTTTAGATTTTCCTAACAAGATATGGAAGATACGCTTACACGTAATTTTTTATAATGTGTTCAGGGATTGTCTAGATACATGTACATAGTTTGTTAAACGCCAGTCAAATGATTTTTTCTGCATATTCTGAGTTCCACGCAAGAAGCAATGAAACTTGTAGGAAACCTTATCTTGTACCTGTATTATGTTTACCAACGCATTGAACGTATATCTTACTTAATGTACATTAACTGTGCATACTAATTCCTATGAAATTTTATTCAAAATAATTAATTTAATCACTTAAGATCGATATATAACCCCTTTCCACATCAATTTTCGTATTCTGTATAAGTTAATCAACCACAGGCTCCATCAAAATTACCGTAGTCTAATCGAATAGATCGGCCGTTCACCTACGAGGTAGCGTTTTTATATTCGCGGAATGGGGGACAAGTGGTGGAAATAAAAAAACCAAATTATTTTTCTTTTTCAATATATTCACCTGCAAGACGGATACATTTTTCACATCTTTCAATTAATTTATTTATACCCTCATAAAAAAATGATTTCTCTTTATCTGCAAAATACGCCGAAACTGCCTCCTTGACTTCATCATCGGCAGTAAATTTTTTACCCCGCAGCTCTTGTTTCATTTTCGGAAACAAATAATAATCACTCGGGGCCAGGTCTGGGCTGTAGGGTGGGTGATTCACAATTTCGAAGCCCACCTTATGCAGGGCAGCTAACGCAACGCGGCTCTTGTGGACGGGCGCGTTGTCGTGCAAAAGCAGAACACCTTTTGTCAATTTTCCCCGTCTTTTCTCTTTAATGGCTTCTTTTAGTCACTCTAATATTGAAGCGTAATATTCTCCGGTTATAGAAACACCTTTATCTTTATAATCAATCAACAATATTCCTTCCGAGTCCCAAAATACCGTTGCCATGAGTTTCCCAGCTGATTGTGACACTTTAAATTTCTTGTGAGGTGCTGTGCCCTTTTTATGCCACTGCATGGAGTCTTGTTTGGACTTAGGTTCATAATGATGAACCCAAGTTTCGTCTCTAGTAACAACTCCACTCAATACACCATCCTTGTCTTCATTACAGAGGTCCAAAAATGCACGCGAACACTCTACGCGCTGTTGTTTTTGCGGCGGCGTGAGTATTCTCGGCACCCATGTTGCGCTGACCTTAGACATGCCGAGATGATCGTGTAGGATTTTAAAAATTGTTGTATCGGATACTCCAACCATTTCTGCGAGTTGTTTCTTCTTTAGTCGAGCATCTTCAAGTACAATTTGTTCAACTTTTTGGATAAGTGCTGGCGTGGTCACCTCAATGCTCCTGCCCGGCCTCGGGTCGTCTTCAAGGGATTCCCTTCCTTGTTTAAATAAACTATGCCACTTGTACACCATGGTTTTTCCTGGACAAGAGTCGCCGTAAACCAATGACATCTCGTTTATAATGATCGCGACTGATTTTCCTTGCCTGGTAAGGAACTTTATAACGGCACGATATTCGATTTTTTCCATATTTCACTTTTCACTCCTGATTGTATTACTTGGTTGACGATAGCTCAAAGACTAACTGTCTAATAACAATGAAACTTCGTATTTATACTAATCATGAGTCGCTGCACAGGCCACGCCCCCAATGCGCCTACTCACCCCTATACAACCCGCTCATTCCGCGAATATAAAAACGCTCCCTCGTATTACAGCTGTACAGGCTCAATAATATTGGGTTTTCATCGTCGCTTGTTATCTGAATTGTATTTATTTAATAGAGACATAACTCAGCTTTTTCACTACATATCTAGAGTTTGGCAAGCATCACCTCTTCTGTTTTCTATTTTTCAAACAACCTTGTTAAAGTTCTAGATCGTCGGAAATTATTATTTGTGACGATTTGAAAATATTTCATGAATCAATTACTGTGCTGGTCTTCAAAAACAGTTACAGTAGTAGTTTTCACTGGCCTAAGCACTAAATTATTAAAATCTATTATTCCAAAAGTATGTAGACATTGCCATAGACGATTTATCAAAATTCGTCTGACTCATAGATCAAGTTTTCATTGCGAATTTTTCTAAACAAATAATTATCGCGTATCTTTGCTATTTCATTTTATTTGCTACGATTTTTATAGGCCCGATAATAATGTCACAATTATTAACTCTCTCAAATTCAAATAAATAATTTGTGACAATTATCATATTGCAAAATGAAATAAGTCTATTAAGAATTGTAATAAATTCAGTCTTAGCTTTTATTGAACGATCCTTGTATAGCAATATCGTTACGTACTTCTTATAACAAAAAGCAAAGGATATGTATTTGCGTGTAAATTTTCAATAAGACTAAATACATTAATTCCATTGGAAATTACTTATGTCCGTAACGTATCTAATTTTCTCAATGCACGATATTATTAGTAACAACATAATTTGTCCGTTCTCTGAGTGATACCTTCCCTAATTTTCTACAATTAAACTTTAGCATAATTGTGGGTGCGTTTGTTTACCGTTACTTAAGTAAATTACTTGGAATACGACGTCGATAAATGGTGGGAGAGATATTCGCGATGTACAGATAATGATAATTGCTTTTATCATTTATGTAGGAGCTGTGTAGCTGTAAATCGGAGATATTATTTCGAGAAAATATTTTAGATTATACGCCGTATGTCGAATAATAATATAAATCATAAGCAATAGTGATTTTAGGTTTACTACTCGTGATCATTAGAGTTCACGAGCATTCTCACCTCCGATTTAGATATAAAATATAACTGGATATTGTCATTTTGCCTGGTCTGCCATTTCACCTGGTCTATAAAATGCCAACAAGAAGTATTTGCGGTGTAAAATTCAATGGACACGTTGCAAATGCCAGGAAAAAATAAGCAATAGATCGTTCTACAGTAAATGTGGAAGGTTTTACTCTAGAATATTTCCATTTGCTTTATATTTGCAGACAAAATATAGATCAACTTAGAATTAGATTCCAAGTAAATTTTAATTGATTAATCACTTTATCAGTGACGTTCGTATACGAGGGTAGTCATTTATATTTCGGGAATAGCAAACAAAAAAAAATTTTATTATCGAAAATAGTTTTATTGCTTTTCTAAATATTCTCCTTGAAAATCAATGCACTTTTGTATTCGTTTAAACCAATCCGAAAAGCATTGCTGCTCCTGTGAAGGCGGTATCTCCAAAATAT
Organism: Dermolepida albohirtum; assembly: GCA_031893035.1. Taxonomy (NCBI): domain Eukaryota; kingdom Metazoa; phylum Arthropoda; class Insecta; order Coleoptera; family Scarabaeidae; genus Dermolepida; species Dermolepida albohirtum. The sequence goes on from JAVIWB010002583.1 coordinate 62,913, forward strand.
GAGTTTTGAATGCTTCAACTGCCTCTTTCAGCGTAGAAAACCGTTGACCACGAAGTATATTCTTCACGTGTGGAAACCAAAAGAAATCGCAGGGTGCTAGATCAGAGCTGTACGGTGGATGGCTTGTCAATTCAATGTTTTGCCCGCTCAAATATTCAATCTGTCGTTCTCGGTTTGTTTTCCTTATTTCTTCAAAAACTTTTAGCAAACAAATAGTTGTGTGTCATTCGGAATTCGCCGTTCTACAACTCTCTGAAGGCGCGGATGCAGTATGACTGGTTTTTCCGAAAAAACAGGCGACCATTTGTTTTGATGTGCTTCGATCGCTAACAACTTTTGTTGGTTTTGGCTCATCTTGGAATACCCACACAGTCGACTGCTGTTTACTATCGGGCTCATACGTATAAATCCAAGATTCATCATCTTTATAAATGTTCTTTGAAGCACCAAACACTATATTTTTTGTGTATTTCTTGGCACGAATCGACGCGAGTCTTTTTTGAGCGGTTGTCAAATTATGTGGTACCCAACGTGAACATAACTTCTTAACGACTAAACGTTCGTGCAAGATATTATGCACGCTTTTGTGACTAATACCTAGAGATGCCTCGATCTCACCGTATGTCATATGCCGACGTTTTCCGATACAACAACGTTTGTGTAACGAGATTCACGAAATTCATCATCCAAAGAACGCCGTCTAAGTTTGAGTTCACTATACCAACGATATGCTACAGTTTTCGATGGTGCTTCATCACCATATAATGCACTGAAATAGTTTCAGTGCAACAAGCAGTAGCAATAGTTGAGCCCTGAAGATGTCCTATACGAGTGGGTACGAAACGTTGGCAGTTATACCAGTGACGCGGTTCCAGTCCGGAAGTCCAGGTATGGACCACGACCGCGGAAGTCTACGTACCAGATTTATCTGATATAATTAATTTTGATGCGTCTAAATCTTTATGTATTTTCGTCATTTTGAAAATCCTATCGTTAAAAGTCGTTTCGTCGTCTGTACTGAGCAAATTGGCATTGCTTTGGACGTTATTTAATGAATTATAAAATAGGAGTTTTGGGCAAGTTCGAAAATTGGGTTTTTTAATACTACCATATGGATTGGAACAGAATTTTAGTATATTTTATTAAAATTTAGGATTTGAAAATATCCAATTGCTAGTCTAATTTCTATAATTTGAATTTAATAGTGGACATATTTTGAACTTCTGTTGCAAATAAATAGTGGAATAATATTTTTGAATTAAATATCCGATGTATAAAACGAAACAATTGCATTATTCCGCTGATATATGTATATATAACATATCTTCGACACGTTCTTACTTTCAGAATAAACTTCAATGCAGTCGACTCTTTCTCAATAAGGAGTACATAAAATAACAACGTGAATAACAGTATATGAATTTAGAACTGAAAATCAAGATATCCTTGACGCGGAAACAAAAACCATCGACGCGAAACAATTGCTTTCCTTTAACAGCGAAGGTGTCTATCTATCTCCACCCATAAAACACTCGAACGTTATATTAATGGTAGCCATATGAAGGCGATGTTCTTAATCCGTATAATATTGTTCGATGCGAACGAAAGAAAGTTACCGCATAAGGCGTCGTCAATGCGGCCGGCACAAGAATAATACAGTGAAATATTATGACCCAGTTGTCGTATTCGTCTGTCACGAACTGGAAGGCCTTTGATATGGGAAAAAGTATTTTACGTTATAATTTAACCGTCTGCTGTTGTTGTGTCGAATGTGGATAGCATTCCTTTTCTTTTTCAGTAAAAAGAAACTGATTTGTCAATGTTTAAGTTTCCATACTTGTAAAATAATGATTACCAGACTATATGTAATTTAATGAGAACAAGTTTCCATAATGATTTCATTATTTAACAGTGCATTTATATTATTTCACAACATGCTATAGTTCATATTAACTACAAAATTTAAAGAAGTGGTAATATAATTGTTAGACATATTTAAAAGTATATATTAAAGACAACTCATTTACTAATATATGTATCAAAGCTTTTATTATCTTGTTTATATCTTTTGCAGGTATAATTAATTTGAAACATCGATAGTCGAACAAAAATTCGTGAAAATCGTCAATTTTGCAACATTACAACTCTTTGAGCAAGTTATTTAAATTTCGTTTACTGTTTTTGTTCGAAGTTAATAGAAAATGTAGGTTATGCGAAATAAGGCATTCATCGAATCCCGAAATAGCTTTTAGAAGATCACAATTGAACTCAAATAGGCTGCTACAGTTTTTTTTTTCGCATTATAGAATGAATAAGATCGTTGTCAATGACGAGACTTGGGTTTAATATAAAAACACTATATCAAAAAACAATCGACAGAATATAATCACAGGCAATTATGCAACTCAAAGGAATTTCAAGAAAGTTTTCTTGCCAGAAAGGTTATGGAAACTGTTTTTTGATATAAGCAAGGAATACTACCGGAAGGCGTTCTGGAATGTCAAACAAACAATAATTTCGTAAGTAACTATTATGTAATATTAAAGATTAATCAAAATAATATTTTAAAATGAATGTAGTTTTGAGTTGTATCCTAATTTAGTTTTTCAACATAGCATTCTATACTGTTGCTCAAATATGAGAAATTCTTCTGTATCTTCTTTTGCTGTGTCTTGCTTATTAATATTTTGAAAATGACGACTAATGCAATTGCTGACATATGTTACTGTTCTAGTCGACGGATTGTCAAAAAAGGGCAAAATTATTTTTTTTTAAATGTATATAAATATGAATAGTGACAAATTCTTTAGAAATTAACAAAGTTGGCGCAGAGTTAGAACTTAAGTTTCTTTCGGCTATTCAACATTAGTATTTAATCAGTTTTGTGTGCTTATTCATGAAACTTTGTGAAAATAAAGAAAAAAGTTTGCAGTCGATCGTCACCTATTTTGAAATAACGACATTCTCCTATGTTCTCTATTAAAAATGGTATCAATGGAATGACAGAAGTCAAGGGAGGAATGTTCAAGCAAAGTCAGGTCAAGGTTTCTCAATTAATTTTCTTAGATCGTAAGACAATACTGATGATTGGCTCAAATACTGACAACTCCTAACATTATGCTATACTGCTATATCATTAAAATTATCAAAAAAATCGGCTAAAGATATGGCTTCTCCGTGAAGATGCATCCGTCAACACGGTTAAATAGCACAAACTGCTATAATAAATTGTGGTATTTCTTAAACGGATCACATTATATTATCTATACGTAACTCTAAGTAGCTTTTACTTATTCTATAATAAAAATATTACTGTAAAGCCATTTGAAACTTTAAAAAATCCTCGTTATTCAATTTATTTTTAATTTTACTTCCGAAGAATATCACATATAAATTAACAAGGAAAGGAATGAAAATACCATAATGGCGTTTGTGTCAATAAATCAACTACTGCTCAAGCTTAACATTAAACAAACATCCCTCATCCTTTGTATATGTAAAAGTAATTACAATTGGTGTCCAAGATTAACGCAAGATTTGAATTTCTCGCCATTTGTGCAGTAAAGTGTTGGCAACCCTAAAAAAGAACAATGCGATAGCTGACAGTTTAGGGTTTGTTAAAATGGAGCGTTACACGATAGAACAACGTATCTTCATTATTGAACAATATTTCAAAAATAATGTCGCAGTTCGAAAATTTCATACAAAATATGGTCGGAATAGTGTTTTAACTTCGTCAACTGTGAAGAGATTAATTGAAAAATTCAGGGCGATTGGATCCGTTGGAGACGCCAAACACACTGGACGTCCAAAAACAAGCCGTTCAAATGTCAATGTCGAAGCAGTGCGTGAAAGTGTCGGTGACAATCTAGAAACCTCAATTCGGGGTCGTTGACAAGGATTGCAAATTTCAAGAAACTCTCTACAGCGTGTAATCACTAAAGGTCTGTGTCTCCATGCTTACAAAATTCAATTAACACAACAACTGAAGCCTAATGACCATGCACAGCGAAGAGAGTTCGTTGAATGAATTATTGAACATCAACAAATGGATGGTTATTTTTCTAGCAAAATCATCGTAAGCGATGAAGCACATTTTCACCTTGATGGCTTTGTTAACCGCCAAAATTGCCGCTTTTGGGGTTCTGAGAACCCACATGTGATTGTCGAAAAACAAACGCATCCACAACGTGTTATTGTTTGGTGTGGATTTTGAGCTGGAGGCATAATTGGACCATACTTTTTTGAAATTGAGGCTGGTCAAGCAGTGACTGTTACTGGTGCTCGATATCGCGCCATGATAACACAGTTCTTTTTGCCGAAATTGGATGATATTGGTGTGGCCAATATGTCGTTTCAACAAGACGGTGCCACATGCCATACGGCCCGTGAAACGATTCAATTACTGCATGAGATATTTCTAGGTCGTATACTCTCTTTTTTTGGTGATCAGAATTGGCTCCCTAGATCGTGTGATTTAACATCATTAGATTTCTTTTGATGGGGTTATTTGACATCACAGGTCTATGTCAACAAGCCCACAACCACCTGTGCATTAAAGGAGGAGATTCAACGCTCCATCAACGAAATTCAACCACATTTATGCATAATGGTCATGGAAAATTTCGGCAAACGTATGTACATGCAAAGCCGTGGAGGCCATTTGCCTGATGTGTTATTCCATAAATAACCCTATCCTATGTACTTTATGATTCAATAAAAAAATAACAATCAAAAGACTAAAAACTGTGTTTTCTATTTAATTCAAATCTTGCGTTAATTTGGGACACCTTTACAATAATATTTTCAAGAAGGTATTCAAGCAAACGAAAAAATAATTTGCCAAAGTGTGGTTTTAAAATTCAATTCATTTTGAGTTTCAGATACTATTAGCAAAGCTTTTTCTAAACTTTATTTATTGTGTTGCAAGTAACCGATGGATTTTTACTCTCTATATTAAATACTACAATATTAAAACACTTACCGTTGATGAATTAATCCACACCCACACTACCAGTGGCAGAATTATTTTCATTTTAGCTGGAAAAAGAAAATCAATATTAACTCACATAAACAGGCATTTTGCATACGTAAATATAGTTACTTTCAAAATTATCTAGTTCAATTAATTAAGAATTAAAAAGTACAAAAATGTTTATAATTTAATGAATATAAAAATTTTATTCGCTGTTCAATTGGCCATTTTAGAAAGAAAAAATTTAGGCATATTTCAAAATGTGCACGTTTTAGATAGGTATATATAGTAGTATAGGTATTCCTTTTTTAATTACAAAATATTATATGTAACACATGGTTTTAGAATAAAAAATAGTATTCGAACTTACCAACTAAAACCGTTTGATAGCTATTAACTCTTTTTTATTTAGAAATAAATGTAAATTGAAACTATTTACTAGAAAGAAGATCATAAGATATAATATGAAGTTAATACGTGAACATAAATACTATAGCCATAGAACTGGCAATATATTTAACATTTACGCGCCATATGGTGGAAATAGAACCTTTCTCTAAATCCTTTGACCTTTTTGACATTCAATACTAAAAATACTTTTTATATTCTAGTCATATTATAAAATAGCATTGACATTTAGCATCATGAGCATAATCGTTCAATAAATAATATTTTATATACATGCAGTAGGTAGATGTGCATATAAGATGAACGTATTATATTATAAGGCGTCTTAATATGGTAATTGAAAGTAGAAAAAAATGTAGTAACAATTTCTAATCTGCAGAATATACAATAAGGAAATAAAATAAAAACAATTGGAGGATTCTAATCTATTTCCATAGTAACTAACAACAAATATATAACCATCAATTTACATTTATATTACTATCTTTTGAAATATATTGTATATTAATATGTACAATACTAAAAGATGCTCTCAAGTGTTGTTAAGCTAATATTGTATTTATGTACTCTGTACTTAGTTGCTATGAACTTAAGTTAATATTTAAGTCTACTTATTGACTAATTATATTAATTTATGTGGGCTATATAATAGATAATAGTACCGCATCTTTTGTATTTGTTGATACAAGGGTAGCCGTTTATATTTCGGGAACTGGTGACACTGTTAGTGTTGCCTCCGATCTGATGAATGCATCGTGAAGTTTGTCATTTTTGACAATATATTTACCTTGCCAGTTTTATTATCCGGTAGCTATTTTTATTGTTGACAGTAACTTGAAAATTTTGTCAGGGAAAAAATAGAATTAACTCACGAACATTTTCGGGCAATTATTTCTCATAACTTTCGGCGTGGATTATCTCAACAACAATGCATCGACGAGCTGAATTCTTTATATGGTGATGAGGTACCATCGAAAACTACAGAATATCGTTGGTATAGTGAATTCAAACTTGGACGATGAATTTCGTCAAGGTCGTTCCACGAATGTTGAATTGATAATGCAAGACCGTCATGTGACATACCGTGAGATCGAAACATCTCTAGGTATTAGTAACACCAGCGTGTATAATAAGTTCCTGCATGAACATTTAGCCATTAAGAAGTGGTACCACATAATTTGACAACCGCTCAAAAAAAGGACTCGCAGCGATTGGTGGTTAGAAATGCACAAAAAATACAATGGCGGTGCTTCAAAGAACATTTATGAAGTCGTCATAGGTGATGAATCTTGGATCTATATGTATGAACCCAATAGTAAACAGCAGGCGACTGTGTAGGTATTCCAAGATGAGCCAATAAAAGTTGTTCGCGCTGGAAGCACATCAAAACAAATGGTCGCCTGTTTTGTCGGAAAACCGGTCACGTTGCAACTGTGCCTTTAAAAAGTTGTAGAATGGTCAATTCCAAATGGTACACAACTATTTGTTTGCCAAAAGTTTTTGAAGAAATAAGGAAAACAAACCGAAAACGACAGATCATTCTCCGCCATTACAATGCGAGCTCTCACAGGTCGGTTCAAACGATTGAATATTTGACAGAGCAAAATATTGAATTGATGAACCAGAATCTTCAATATAATATTTGTATTTTAATTTAATTTTTAATATTAGAATCAAAACGTCTTCTCTGTTCTTTGGTCAAAATATTGTATTTTAACTTGCATATGGAAAAATAATCGATGTGTTCTTCTTTTTATTTTACCATAAATGACTTAAATTACATATTTCGCATCTGTTTGACAAAAAATTTACTATAAAATTCAAAATCTAAAAATAAAGTAATAAAATATTTTAGCGTCTGAGCATGTATTAGTAATAAACAGTATTTCAATTTTTAATACCAGCTATAATGGACTAGTCATCATAATTCTTATTCTTAAAACAGATAGGTAAACAGTTATAAAACGAAAGAAGAAATTAATCAATTTTGAATACATTGTAACATTATAGTCAACGACTTTTTTGAATGCCAAGTCGAAGAATGTACCCATTAACAAGCTTTAGCACCTGTTCAAATCGAATATCACAAGCTTTGATAAAATGTATTTTTATTGTGTTTAAACACAGCGAATTATTAATGCTGTTATTTTAATGGGTATAAAATGTCATTAGTGAAGAACATCTTGTAAGGTGATAGCTACACCTGTTATAACTGTTATATAACATATATATATACACATGTCTATGCATTTATACAAATATAGTATTCGTATTGTTGAGGTTTTGTTTCTTTTAAAGATCAACTGGAAATAATATAAAGACTCCTGGTCAATAAATAAGAAATATTTAAATAGTTCTTGTAATGGAAAACCGTCTTTTTAGTTACCATTTAATTTTTCGAAGTTTTACTTAATTAATAATATATTTAGAAAAGGCGGACAATTTCAGGATTAAATGTGGAGTGTTCTGAAAACAACTCTTGTTTACATTAAATAAAACAAATGCATTACGGACGGTTCAAAATTTACTGAATCGGAAGGTCTTATTTCTAGCAAGTTTAATTTTTTTTATACATGTGTCTTGACATGAGGAATGTTCTTGGAATTGCAGAGCATCTCATTCATCCCTCGTCTTTCTCCAACATTATTTTTCTCTTAAATTTGATTGTTTCGTGATCTTTCCTTCTTTTCCTTTTCTAGGATAGGTATCCTAATTTTTTGGTCATCTTTTTGCCGTTTCTATTTTAATGGATTGGTTCCAGTTCAATGTTCGATTTTCTAAAAAGTACCTTGATGTACAACGGCTTTTACCTCTTCATAAAAATATATAATTCTACTATCTACTTGCTTGCTCGTTTCGGATTCAATTTTTGGCTTTTAGCTTGGTTGCGAGTTGCGAGTTTAAAGAAAAATATCACAATTTTTATATGGAATGTGATGTTTTCACTTAGTAATGTGTTATTCGTTTTCATCAATTGCTCATTGTGATCTTTTTAAGTAATATTAATTAACATCTTTATCATTATTAAAATTTTTTCCGTTCACGGAGTTTTGCAAAATATGAAATCAAAACCAATCTGGTGGTGCGAGGTCAAAAGTATACTGCGCACATGGCAACACATGCCAATAACTTTTACTGAGCAGCACAAAGATATACATTCATTTGTCTAAATGGAATACAGTACCTTCACGATTATTTGAATTTTGCAAATTCGTAGCCTTTTTTTATTACTAGTATTTAATTGTATATATTTGAAGTGTTCGTTTGGTTGCGTGCCAAAATTTCAAAGTAGATAATTCCTTTTATTTTCATCATACTGACAACATAATTTTCTTTTTATACTGGTTATTCATCTTTGCTCCACAATCTTTTACGATTGGCATTGTTGTAAACCCAATTTTAATCGCCTGTCATCAATCTCTTTTAGGGGAATTTCAAGCTTATGAAGAATGGATAAATTTAATTTTTTTACTCAACCAAATTATTACTAACGTTCTTCAGTGCATATGTATGATACATTCAGCAGTTATACAATCTTGCATTATAGATTGATTTGTAAATTTAGCAAGACAATTATGGTATTTCAATTCTTTTACTTTATCACCACACAGAGAACATATCTTCTTGGGAACTTGCGAATTTTCTTTTGCGGAAGTAAAAACAATTGCTTTAATTAGTTTATTTTTTAACGGACGGTAAATGAAAGTTACGCAACCTATTGATACTATTCTTTTACTAAATAACAATTGAAATATTAAGTCTGAAGCAGCAATCTGGATTTGACATTTTGAGTATTAATCAACTGAAGTACTCTATCCATGAAATACGCAATTTAGTTACTAACCTAATATTTTACTTGGCCTTTTGTAGCTACCGAACATTCCATTTCTTTGTATTGGTCAGTATATTAAAGTTTTGTTAGTATCGCGCCGCAATTTTTTAAGGCCTCCATACTTTGAAATCACTTCTTAACGTTTAAATTCCTAGAACATTATGTTATCCTATGTCTTTCAATTTTCTGGCTTAAGATAATTGAGCAGACATCCTTGTTTTCCATTCTTTTCTATTTTTGAATGCATTTCGTATGTTTGTCCATTATATATTTCTTTCTGTTGTAGCTTGCTTCACCTCATTCTCCCATATTTTTCTGAGTCTTTCTCATCTGTTCTTTCCATATAGTCTTGCTCCGTATACCCTTTTTTAATATCTTTTTGTCTGGCATCCTACATATGTGCCTTAATATCTCAGTTGTCTGTTTTATATTCTTTTGTCAATGTTAATATCCTAAAACTTCTTTTGCCTGTAATCTAACGGATTATGCAAATATCATTAGCTTCTTATCAGATTATCATCTACTATTAATTTCAAGAACATTTTAGTTCATTCTCGCTTAAACCGCTCTTTAAAATATCAACAAATTACATGCTCGTTTATGCGGTATGCGTATCTAATTTTCTAGATGATGAAAGGGCATAAATCTCTACCTACATTATTCGGTTTATCTTCTCGAATGTAACGGTAGAAACGGTCTCATGGAGAAAGCACAAAGAAAAAAAGAGCTCATCTAAATTTGGTTAGAGATCTAATTCTACATTGAAGCTCATTAACAATACCATGAATGGTTAAAAGATGTCCCGAACGAATCTCACCTATCAATCTATATGTACCGCGTCTTTTCAAGTCCTTTCTCAGGATTACGAAGACCTAACGCGTACATGTTCTCGACAGAACGGAGTGCCTCGTGTGTGTATGCGTGCGTTTATCTAAGTCGTAGGCATCCACGTTAGACTTTAGTAAATGAAAAGGAGAAACCAATTGAATTGATAGCCTTTATTTAGTAATTAAATGATCTGAATATGGAAGAGCTGTATGAACGGATGAAGTCATTACTTTTAAATTAAGGCGATAAAGTGGAAAAGTAGCATTCTCCTTTTTCGTTTGTTTGATGAATGTAATTAACCTATTCATTTATAAAAACTACAACGAACGTGACACTAAACTAAACAACCATACAGAATTTATATACATTTATATACACGCACAGAGAACCGAACTTTTTTAAAATAAAAACAAAAACTTACTATTTTGGTAAAATTCATTTATTTTATTCAAAGTAGTTCCATTCAGCTTCAACATAACCAACGTTTTGTACGGTCAATTAACATGTCGAATAAATTTTTAAGTTCATATTTAGATATGTCCAAGACAGCTATCGACGCCTTTAATAGCTGCCATGTCGACAGAACGCTGACATCAGCAAATATAATTTAGAGAATAGATAGAAATCACAGGAATAATGGTTGATGGTTAAAATGTCATTTGTAGTTAGAAGATCATTGCTAAGCATCGAGAGATGAGATTGTACATTATCGTGTAACAAACGCCAGCTACCATTTTCACGATATTGAGGGCGTACGCGACCAATATGTGCCAAAAGACGCTTCATAATACTAAGATAATATATATTGGCAGTTTGACTAGTTGGTATAAACTCCTTGTACACTATGCCTTTCGAATCATAAAAACAAATCAACATTGTCTTCACTTTTGACTTCTCCAAACGGTTTTTTTTCAGTCTTTCTGCGCTTGGATGCTTCCATTCAAAACTTTTAAGACTAGTCTCTGGACCATATTGAAAACACCACAACTCATCGCCAGTTACAATAGAATACCTGAAGTTTTCGCCCTTTTTTGAGTCTTTGATCAAGTCTGTACAATGTTGAATTCAGTCCACCTGTGTGTTACAAATCTAAGACAAACCTTTCTTAATCCCAAATGCTGTGTTAGAATGCGGTGAATTGAATATTCGATTCCATTCCCATGTGTCGCAATGAGGATTTAGGCTCATTTCTGATAAATTCACGCTCAAATTCGATGTTACATTCCGTAACAACTGATTTTTTTTAACCAGGCCGTTCGTCGTCATTTATGTCCGTACGACCGTTTTTAAATCGTTTATACCACTCATACACACTCGTACATGATAAACATGCGTCACCATATACTAGTTTCATCAAATTAAACGTTTCAGTAAACGATTTACCGAGTTTAAAACAGAGCTTGACATTTGCTCTTTGTTCGAAGATCATTTTTTGACCAATGCCAAATACGCAATGCGCAATTTCTTTGCTTCTAATGATGCTAATGTCATGCATGATCTTTTGACATAACATTAGGGAAAGATCTACCTTACCGACGCATATTTCTGGTAATAGATGGCGCTACTAAGAGTTCTGTTTTCTCTGCGACAGACTGTGTAAAGGTTAGTCTTTTATCTAATTGATCCTCAGTGAATGAGATTAAACAAGTTTTTTTCCAAAACAAGTAAACTAATAATGATCAAAATGTTTGACAGTTGTTATGTTCGTAGATTCTGTATGCATTTTAGGTTTATATCTCCCAGGTAAGATGTTACTAACATGAATTTATCTAATTGGAAGACGTCAGTATATGTAACGACACATAACTCCAAATATAATGCCCTTTATTTAATTTAATGTTTACTGTGAACAGTGAGTATTACTTTAACGTGCTTTAACATAAAGTGAAACCTGCTATAAGAAGAAAACACCGGTTTGCTGTCTCCGAATGTGCGATTTTGCTGCATAATAACGCTCGCCCCGATATCGTCCAGAAAACGCGAGAGATCATCGAAAATTCGAGTCGGAAGATGCAACTTCCAAGTTATAGTCCTGATCTTGCGTCGTCCGATTTTCAAGATTTTTTCCTATGCGAATTAAAACGCTTACAAAGCGATGGGATAATTACATGTTAGCAGGAATTACGTTGAAACCTCGTATTTATAAAATCTTGCAGTTTCGTTTGCACTACAATTAATATTCCATTTAAGTACGACTTAAAAAAGCTATGAATGTAATTGTGGTGTAAAGAACTTTCTCAAGCAGAATTATTTATAGTTAAAATACCATAGGTGTCCACCGTACATACATATATCGCTTGCAAATTGCTTTCACTGATTTAAAAAATAAAGTTAACTCAACTCAGTTAACATCCAATTATCGACTAACTTGCGTCTTTATCGACTTTGAGTAATTGACAGCAAGCGGATTTCTCCTAATTGTTTCGTTTCATTAGGCCGCAATCGTTCACTCATCTCATTCACTTACGTATCCGAACCTTAATTACTCATTGCAACTTTTCTCTTTTAAATATCAACTGCCGACCTCAATTTTTACCGGGCGTATGCATCGAAAATAACAAGAGTGACCTTGTTCATGTCGTTCCACATATACATACATGTAGATGTATGTATGTATACCCACACGTATACATAATAATGAAAAACGTGAACTCTATATTCTTGTAATTTGCTAATGGACATTAATAGGACGTTGTAGTAGAGCCTTCCATGTTATTTCCACTCCTCTCTGCCGCCATCGACGATGGAGACTTATGATGTCCAGCGTTTATCCACTATAATTACCAGATTGTCTGGTGTTCGAAATTGAAATGTTTTTTTTAGATCGAAATTATTATTTTGAGCTCGTTTTACAATTCTATATTAATTAAAAGGTACGTACATATATGTTTATCAATGACGTCAAGCGTTGATCGCTTTATAATCGCTTTGAAATTTTAATAATGAAACGTCCCTTTAGTACGTATTTTAAATCTGCTTTTAAAGCCTTATTTCGCTAAAAGGTGTGTCATTAAATTATATTTCATTCCATCCATTACTATTTTTGTTTTCCTTTTGTTTAGTGAATTTTATCGCATCTCCTTTTCATCGTTCTAGTATGTATACTTTAAAGGATTTGGGTCTAAAAATTTTGGCTTGGTTTCAGATATGCTGCAGAAATATAATCTTGGTTTCTTACTGTTTAATATGCGATGGGCGAAAGAAGTTAGTTACAAATAATGGTGGAATTTTTTAAAAAAACCAATTTATTGTTTTCCAAAATCTTCCCGAATCATCAAAACGTCGTCGACATTTAGCAATCATAACAAATACGTAACAAATTTTTAATCAATAGTAACATACAGAAATTGTTTGAAGGAAGATCTGAACTGTATGGTAAATGAATTACTTGCTGGAACCTAGGTTAATGTAAAAATTTCGTTTTTTGCGACTATATGTGGAGTTGTTTAAAAAATTCCTCGCACAGCAAATCTTGGAGGATCATTACAAAATTTTTCACATTTGAGGAAAATAGACTTCAGTATATAATACAGCATTTATAATTTTACAATACAAGACAAGAGGCGTTAATGAAACTTGACCTTTATATCTGAAAGCAGCAATGATTTCTGTGGGATTTTCCTTCTTTATCTTCAAACACCTAAACGGCTGAATGCTATTTTGTCATAGTCATAATTGTATATTAAGGATGCGTCACAGGTAACGATGTTATATACCTACTTTTAAAATACTCCAACAAACTCTTCTAATATAAACCAACACTAGTCTACATGCTCGTGCTTGTTTTTCGTTCTTTCAATTAATGGAGAGTATGACAAGACCAGCATTAATGATAAAGGAAAGAGAGAGTGCGCAAGGTTGTATGGTATACACCACAGATTTTTCCATGATAGAAAAGTAGGTAATATAAACATGTATATTTCCTTGACGTAATACAATGATACGGCCACAGCTTAATAAAGCAATATTATACAGTAAGCTGTATACTATTATTTATATAACAAGGATATAACACTATCAGCAGCTAGTGCAAATCATTCTGGTCTTGGTTTGCCTTCTAAAATACAATTTTCACGTATAAATTCACGAAATCAGTAACAAACTCTAGCTAATGAAGTTCTGTTGCTACCAAATGCTCCGCTTAATTTCGATGACATTGGTCAGATACCTAATAGACTTTACTTAAAGTCCTTAAAAACTATAGTCCGAAAAGAATTCCTCAAAATTTTCATAACAGTAATTGATAACGACTTTGAACAATAAGACAGTTGAGATCAGTGGTATGTCAATAGCATACTATGTTTACTATTGACTTGGGTTGGATTCCGATGGCCTGCTGTCCATGAAAGTTTTTCGTTTTTTTTGAAATAAAACGAGGTGAGAGAATGTGATAAAGCAAGCTATAACAGAAAGCTAATAATAATAATAACCTATGTCATCGCATATCTCAACAGCTTAACGCTAATTACAGGGGGCTTTGGCACACCATGTGAGTTCTTGTTACGCCTGTGCTCGTAGTGCAACTTAAAATCTTTATCTGTCAGCATTTGCTTAAACGGGAACGGGAATCACGAAAAACTATCCTGGACAAAAGATCATTAGCCTCGAACCCGAGACCCTAGATATAATAAGCTAATAACTTACCACTGAGCTATCAGGATATACATGCATATCTGGATAGATATAAGAATATGTATATCTCAAAACAAGAAAGAATGAAAAAAGATCTCAACTCACTAGTTTAAGAATAAAGGTAGAAATGCATGGAATAGGATTAGTAAAAACTGCTCTTTCATAGAAAATGGTTGGAACATTTACATATGATTTTATGATACATTACTGAAAGTTCCACCAAACAATTCTTCCGAAATAGGTACATTTCAAACACTTTCTGAGACAGTTAATGATGAACTAGGATGGAAGTGCAAGCACTATGTTACAATTATGTATTAAAGTAAATAAATGCAAGTGCATAAAATGCGTTTTTGTTAAATCATTAATCAGCAACCTAAATCAATTGTTTACCTTTAGTCTACAAGCCGAAGCCCACGAGCCAGAACGTTTATCTTTGTGTTTATTCATTTTGAAAGACCAATACTTTCATTGAGTTTTACTTGTGTAAGAAATACATAAACGAAATTTAAGAAAATGAAATTACATTTTAAATCTGGAATTATTAAGCGTAATCTTATATAATTTACAGCAAAACAATTAAGAAGAAAACTTTTCTTTCTATATCGTTGAATTTTAACACATGTGTATCTCTGTACTCGTACGGTGGTTAACGTTTTTTAAAGACAGTTATAAAAGTAACTGAAGCAAATTTATTTCATATTTGGGTTAACATCATATCAGATCTACGATTACTCTTTTTTTCTCGTTATTGTTATATAATTGTGTAACTTGTGTAGAAAACATCAGAGTTTAACTTGAAATAATTCATATTGCAACTGTTATACAATTAAGGCAACTGTTATGGTGGTGATAATATCTAAGAAAAAGCCTCTGCTTACAAATAAATGACGGTGCCAACAAACCGAGTAATTTGCCTAATTTTCATGGCTCGTAAAGTATTAGATTATATGTTACTGTAATTTACTTTCCTGTATGAAGTTTTACGATTATGCGTATATGTACATGAGATGTAAGGGTTAAAAGAAGTTTAAGTATTGGTATACGCGATCGAGTTTAAATTTCTTACTAAGTACTTATGATTATTGATTCTCCTCGGTTAATCATGTAGGAATGCTTCAGTTCCGTATAATTATAGAATATTAAACTTAATATTCCCAGAGCATGTCGTCGATGTACAAATTATGAACCCAGATAATTCACGTAAAATATTGATCAAAATAAAAAGAGATGGAGGTTAGCAACATGGATATTCTAAGTGCAAAAATAAGATTTATTGACTGCGTTTGTTTAACACGATCTGCAACTAGTAACTAGCAACTGGTATAAATTCACAAATTATATTAAATACACTTCTCCATATACTTTTTATCTTACACCATTTTCAGGAGAAGACTTTTGCAACGAGAGATTAAATAGAAAAGCGAAATATAGAATAATTACCACTGATAAAAAAGGCAATTCTTCTCAGTTTGTGAACTATAGATCTATAACTCTATTATCCAATTTTTTAAAAATAATTGAGCAGCTTCTGCAGGTTTTCGTATTTCGTCACATTAATCTTACATCTCATTCCAACAGCATGGTTTTTCCTCCGGTAATTATTAATTTAGCCATCTTTTTAAAATTCATTAGTGAAGTTGTAGATTACAGTTACCAATGGATGCCATATATACAGACTTTTCTAAGGTTTTCGAGACTATAAGTCATCGATCTTTGTTGAGGAAGTTATTTTGGATTTGCTCCTTCTCTGAGTAAATTGATGTCTTTTTATTTAGACAGTAGAAGAAATTATATTTTTCACAATGGTTACAGGTACTTTAATTTCTATTTAGTTTCAGGTATACTACAAAGCCCAAATGTAGAATCATTACTTTTCAGTTTATTCATTAATGATCTGTTGAATTATATACTTCGTACGTCTCTTATTATACGAGGGTGGTCCCATAAGTACTCGGCCTGACCTAGAGACGGCGGTAGTATTAGAAAAGAATCTATAAAGCACATGTTTCAAGTTTGAAGACGCAATATTGCTTAGTATTTGTTTGGCAGCTATCAATAGTGAACGTTTTCAGCGAATTTGTGAAAATGGTGAAAATTGGTCATCGTTACGTGATACAATACTTTTATTCGAAAGGCCTCAGCCCAACCGATATAAAAGCTGAACTGGATTCTCCTCTGGGTGAGTCTGCTCCTTCGTTTACAATAGTGAAATATAAGGTAGCAGAGCTTAAACAAGGCCGTACGAGCTACCAAGATGTGCATCGCAGTGGTCTACCAAATGAGGTGACGTTTCCAGAAATGGTGAAGAAAACCCACAAAGCGGTACTGGATGATCGTCGACTGAAAGTGCGCGAGCTAGCAGACATAGTAGGCATTTCAAAAACTGCGATACAGTGTCGTAAAGATGTTTCAATGGAGTGTTTAGCGAAGTTTCACAGCAAGAAAGCAGAATTTTTGCGCCGTTTGATAACCATGAATGAAATATGGGTCCATCACTTCACACCCGAGACAAAAGAACAATCAAAACAATGCACTCAAAACGGAGAACCGGCTCCAAAGAGGCAAAGACGGCGGTTGGGATGCGCGGGGAATAATTTTCATTGACTATCTCGAAAAGAGAAAAACTATCAACGACGAGTATTATGCGAACTTATTGCAGCGTTTGAGCGAAGAAATCAAGCAAAAACGACCGCATTTGACTAAGAAGAAATTGTTTCATCAAGACAATGCACCAGCTCACAAATCCGTAATTGCAATGACCAAAATTAATGAATTAAAGTTTGAATTGCTACCTCATGCACCCTATTCGCCAGATTTAGCCCCGTCGAATTATTTTCTGTTTCCAAACTTGAAAAAATATCTCAGCGGTCAAAGATTTTCCAACGATGAAGAAGTGATGCTTAATAGCTATTTTGAGGAGCAAGACAGTTCCTATTCTAAAAAGGGTATCGAACTTATTGAACATCGCTGGGAAAAGTGTATAGAGCTGAAAGGAGATTATGTTGAAAAATAAATATATTTTTTTCCAAAACTTTTGTGTTTTCTTTGTTGGGTCGGGTATTTCTGGACCGCCCTTGTATATTATCGAACAATCAATACAAATATTTGCTCTTATGTAATAGATAGCCATATTTTTGATGGTGTTATCAGTATCAAAAGCCTCGGTATTACACTTTACACTAATTGGTTGTTTAACGTATTTAATAAATTTTTAATCAGGCTTCCGAGGTGTTAAGATTCACTAAGTATTACTACGCTTTTGTTGTAAGGAAGCTAGGACATAGATCTGTCGTCTGATATCTATTATATTTAATGCATCAGTTAGAGTGTATCCAACGTAAATTTTTTTAATTTATTTCCTTTATAAGTACTAGAGTATCATGAATGTAATTTCCTTTACGGACAGTTTGTAGATCAACATGGAATGATTTCACTAATCAAAAGCTCTTGGTTATTGTTTAGAGTAAATTTTAATGCGACCTTTACTAGAACACTTCAAGGACAATTGCATTAATGCATTTAGTGACGTGATCGTTAACGGGCTATGCACATATGCATGACCTGATTTAATTTATTTTCTTTCTCTCGTGTCTTTTATATCATATATTATTCAAATACAATGTGTTAATTACATTTTTTATTGTATTTGTTTTCTTAAATTTATTATTTATTTTATTTATTTTATTATTTATTGTCGTAAACATTATTTCTATTTAATTCTATTAATAGGCATAATAATAGTAAAAGGAGCCAAAGCGATAATGGATTATACCGGCTAATAGTTTTCTGGAAAGTCACTGGCTTATCTCGTCAGAGGTCTGAGGTTCGAGTCGGATGGTCTACAGGCCAGGAAGGTTTTTTGTGCTTTTTCTTTCTCGTTTTTGCGAATGCTAACAGACAAAAATCTTAAGTCGCACCATGTTCGTGGGCGTAATAATAACTCATGATCTATGAAAAGCCCTCTGTAATTGACTTAAAGCTTTTGGGGAATGTGGGAGCATGGATTATTATTATTATTGTTATTATACGTCTAAGACAATTATAAAGAACGAGCAACAAACAATCCAATTGCATCCTGAAACTTATCCTGTCTGAGCACGCATAGAACATATAGAAAATCCATCTAATTTTTTAATATCATTGTCGGATTTTGATGTGCTCACAAAAGTGATTTAAATACTATAACTTTGTCAGTAGTATAATTCCAAAATGACGCATTCATATTCAGTTCGTCTTTCCTGAAGAGATTTGATAGGATTATCTGTCTCGATATCAGAAACTATTACTACAGTTGTCGATTTATTGTCAAATTGCCTCTTAGTTCACATTTTGTGGATTGCATTTCCCATTTTATAAAATCTGATTACTAATTTGAATATACTTCTATGATGAAGAAAATTGTCGTGATGTCTTCCATTAAATTTATAATTTTTCACTTAACTTCTGTAGTGTGGGCTGGCATATTTTTGTCTGCTCGACTGGCAATACATTTTCGAGCAACATCCTATAATTGATTTTGCGTGATTCGGACGGGTTTCGTTTCAGCAATGGCGGCCTCGGATTTTTTCACAAAGACACAAAAAATATTGTCCCCCGGGCAACGATCGACCGTTATGATCTACATCGCCTTTCACATCTAGACAGCTGTACATATCCGCAATTATTGAGCCTACTGCGATTCCCGCAAGGCCGTAACGTTCATTCGAGTATTAGAAATGTAAATAAAAAGCGCACAACAAACAAAGAAAGAAAGAGAAAGAATCGTGGTAACGGAGAAATTACCTTTTTCTTTGATCTGAACTGTATTCTATACGGCAATCTTTATTTGGTGTGCCATTATTGTCTATCGAAGTGGTTTACAATTACATTGTTTTAAATGCTTTTAGTAATCGTTTACACGACCCTTTAACTAATTATTCATGGAAACAGTTCAGTTAACATTTACATAATTGGAATATGTAAATATTAATTGGAACGCCCTCTAGTGGTTTTAAATCATATTAATTATCATACGGTTATATCTGGAGAAAGTCCGATAAGTTCTTCAATTCGTGAATGAATTTAGGGCAACAACATTTCGTAATTAATTTGACATTTTAAAAATGTTCCGTAAATATTTAGTTCTTTTTAGGCTATTTAAATTTTTTATTTTTAACCGTCACAAATCGGAAACAGTTAATAAGTTTACAAAACAAACACTGCACATTTACTAATTATCTTATTGTTTATAATAATTATTGAACTGTTATGTTATAGAAAACACTTATGATGTGTATATTTAAATACATTAATCACGATTACAAATAATAATTATATACACTGCTTGTTTATGTAACCTTGACCTTATACACTAGGCAAAATAAATTATTTATTATTGGGCGTGGAAAACCAAGAAAACATACGCTTTAATCCTACTCATATGAACATAATTATGCTGGGGAAAGGTCCCGTTTACGAAATTTGCATTCAGCAAAGTACACCTAAATGTACAATATTGAAAATTTAAGGCGGTTCGTTTTAAATGAGACGGGAAAAGAAAGCTAGAAGATGTGGAACTTTCTCACTAGAGTACTAGACAAGTTTCGTTTAAATAATATTACGTATTAGTGTTTCATAGTTACGTCATATAAAAGAAGGAACTATTTCGTATATTTATTTAAGGATTAATGATGATAATTCTGTCCATAACTTATACAAATTTTACTTGAACGACATACATTTTCAGAACTTTCGCTTGTTCTTAGGTGTACTTATACGAGGATAGATTCGAATGTTTTTAGAGCGAACCAGAAAATGGTGCTACGCATGAGTACTGATTACTTTAAAAATGTCATTTTTCACATTTTCGACCAGATTTGGCTTACACGCTGCTACTATTAATTCAAGTAAACAATTCGTGTTTTTCCCTAATTATGATTAAAATGAATTCCGCATTTTTCTTAAAATGTTGAAATGCTAAACAAGTAACGATGGAGTTAAACGAAGATTCATGTCATAATACATATGTAGACACAAAAAAATCCACTTTTGAAAGTAAGTTTTGGAGTTATAAACCAAAAACGACATATTTCTCGGGAATGGAAAGAGATAGAAAGTTCCTGTTTGAGCGAGCGTAACAATAATATCATGATCCTAAAGCAGACAGCAAAAAAACACCCACTTTTCAGAGTAAGTTTCGCAGTTACTGACCGAAAACTTGCAATAACGTCCAAACGATTGCTAACATCTCGGAAATGAAAAGGGACAACTTTTCCAAACGATTGCGAATATCTCGGGCACGAAGAGATAGAATGTCCCGGTTTGAAGCAGCGTAACAATCATGTCATGATACTTAAGTAGACACAAAAAAAATCGCTTTTGAAAATAAGTTTTGGAGTTACAGAGCAAAAACCATATTCTTATAATTGTAATATCTCGGGAACGAAAAGAGATAGAATGTTCCTGCTTGAAGCAGCGTAACAATTAAGCCATGATACATTAATAGACACAAAAAAAACAATCACTTTTAAAAGTAAGTTTTGGAGTTACAGAACAAAAACGGCATTTTTATAATGGCAATATCTGCCTTCTCTTTTATATGCAACAGTTGAACACTAGGTTGCCGAGTTAAAACCGAGTAGAAGAAGCATAGAGGATGCACCACGTTCTAAATCTTTTTATTAATCTGAATATGATTATTTGACGAAGAAAACTGTCGCCGTGATACAATCCATTAAATTTACAATTTTGTAATTAACTGATGTTCTGTATAGTAACACTGGAGAGCATATCTTTTTCTGCTCGAGTGGTATATTTCGACATTTGCTAATAGTATTCTATAATTGAAATAGTTGAATCTTCAGATTATTGAAATGAAACACTTTATTTCTCCACAAAATAAGTTTTAATTTAAGAAACAGTTGTACATTTGGTGTGAATTGCACACACCTTCGGTAGTAAGTAGCTCAGACTTCTTACGAATTTATACAAAAATTCTGAATTCCGTTGACAAATTATAAAATCCTAAAGCAAAGGAGTGGAACAATAAATGTAGACTAAATACAGAAAAATCATTTACTAATGTTTACCTCCCGCTATTAAGCATTACAATGGGACAATGTTAGAGCGGTATGAAATTATAATTTCAACTAAAAATTTCTAATCTGCGAATGTGTACTTTGCGAACGAATGATCAGAAATATTATTTCTATTAATGATAAGATTGTAAAAGCAGGAATTTATAATCTTATCATTAATGTATAGACTGCATGATATAAACAACCATTTACAAACTACATTATACGTTATATTTCTTATTACACCTCGATAGCTAGTTGTCACTATTGAAGATGTGTGCAGTGTAAACGAAGTGTACATCTGGTTTTTTAAAATAAAACTTATTTTGTGAAAAAGCAAACTGTTACCTTTCAAAAATTTATTTATTTTTGTAAGTACTCAACTACTTTATAGTATTTCGTATATCTTTGAGACATAATCTTGTGAATGAAAATTATCCAAAATCTGATTGTACATGTGAATACGAAAAGTTTGGTATTATTTGGAACGTTTAAAACAAAACACAGTCCACAAAAAGATTAAAATGTTCTTATACCAATGAAAAAAAAGCATTTTTCTCTTAATGCGCTTATTCGTGGTAATTTTTTCTAATAAAATATGAACAGCAATCAAAAATAAATGAAAACTCTTTCAGACGATGAAAACTAAAAGACAACAAATGATAATATATAGTACTATAAAATTTAATGCAGTTAATCTAAAATTTAAAAAATCGTTACAATTTCTTTCTTTGTGTTATTTTGAAGGAATGAAGATAAAGAAGTGTAAACAAGTGACATTGTTTATTGATCGACCTAAGGAAAGTTCCTTTGTTCATACAATGTAACTACGAAGCAGTAATACATAATATTATTTAAAAAAAAACCTCTCCTTCCTACATTTATTTAAAATTTAATTTAAATTTTGCTTAAACAGCATTGTAAGTTGTAAAAACTTATGCACGCTTTTGGATGTACTTATAAGAGGATAGATTCGAATGTTTCTAGAGCAAACCAGAAGATATATACAAATTTTAAAACAGATTGTATATAAACACACTCCGCTACTATCGGTACAAATAAGCATCTCACCCATTTTTTGGATCATGAATAAAAACGAGTTTCGTTTTAAATGTTAAACAAATAAAAAGGGAGTTAGACGAAGTTCATGGCAAGTTTAGAGTTTCCACATTTTCTGAATAAATTTATAAAATCATTGCTGTTTTTAGTAATAGAAATATAAAAATTGCAATGCTTAAAATTTTATTGTGGATTCGGAAATTTCTTTTTGCAGATAGTATTAAGATCAATATCACGCAAATTGTTTTTAGGGAATCATGACAACCAAGTAATTTTATATAAATTGTATAAACTAAATAGAAACTATCGCAGGTGTAACAGGGGGACGTTAATATACTAATTTAATATAAAAGCAATTTAAATGAAGCATAAAGAGTTTATAAATAAAAATAAATAAAATATAAATGCAATTATCTATTCAATACAAAATATTAATAGTTGTTGAAGCAAAGGACAAATCATTTAAGATTATATCGATAATTACTAAACTTGTTGTGTATTCAATGATCAAAAGTGGGGATAAATTCGGAAAAATTGAGGTGCAGTAGATTTCAGGAACTAAACCACATTTGGGTACGAAATATTATTTTAATTTTATACGAAATCGCACCTAGGAAAAACCAATACAGATTTGCACTGACAATGCAGAAGAGAAATTGAGTAATATTAAAATTTCCTTACATATTAGCTTTAATTAAGAAAAAAGCCATAATTTAAAAATATTTTGAATTCACAATCTTTTCAATGTGTTACAATATGAGGCGTTCTTGCATATGCATACTTACACATGTTTCCAAATATGTACATATATATCCAATTAGAAATGTTAAGAGTCTTTTAACTAGTTTCTGTGTAAATATATTTAGAACACTAAAAAAATCATAAATGTCATGAACTAGTAACATCCTCTTTAAGAATAACCATTGATGAACGTTTAGCACGAACATCTTACATTACTAATCTAATTAGCACACTAAATACTACATATTTTGTGTTTCTAGGCCTTCTCCAAGTATTATGACATGATAAATATTGTTGATTTTATAATAATACCCAGCTAGTTTCTCACAGACATTATTATGTGGCATATGTCTGTGAAAATGTTCTACTTTATGTAAAGTATAGTCTCTAGAAAATAGCGGAAGTATATAGGGTTATAGCAAAGAAAATATGGCTTATACATAGATATAAAGTGCGTGTCGGACATAAGGGAATGACGAAAATTTTCGAAAAGAATGCTTTGAGAACGTTCTTTCTGGTTACTGACTTCTCCTTTTTATTTCACTTCTTTTATATTATTTTAGATACTCCTTCTTTTTCTCCGTTTTTAATGAACTTTAAGTGTCATGAAAAAACATTATTTCCTCTCTCGTACAACACACGAATGCATTGAACAACAGAACGAGAACACATCTATCTCGCATGTGAAAATTGTCAGAGCGTGTGTAGACAAACACTTGCTATCTGGGCGATTTTTCAAATAGATAAATATTAAAAGGAGTCATTCAAATATTAATAGCACCCTGTTTACTACATATGTTTTAGGGATTCACCCTTCATCAGGTAAACTTGTGTCTGTGAAAATGTTCTACTCTATGTAAAGTATAATCTCTGGAAAATAGTGGAAGTATATAGGGTTATGCAAAAGAAAGCCTAGCTCATACATAGATATAAAGGCCTGTTGAACATATGGAAATGATGACAATTTTCGAAAAAGAATGTTAAGAACGTTCTTTTTGCTTTCTGACTTTTTCCTTTCATTTCACTTCTTTTCTATTATTTTAGATCCTCCTTTTTCGTCCCAGTTTCACAGATTTATAGTATCTTTTTGATGAACTTTGAGTGTCATGGAGAAACATTGCCTATCTCTCTCGTACAATACACGAATGTATTGAACGACAGAACGCGAACACGTCTATCTCGCATGTGAAAGTTGCCAGAGTGTGTGCAGACAGACACTTGCTGGGAGATAGATAAAGTAGATAAATCTTAAAAGGAATCATTCAAATATTAATAACACCCTGTCTACTACATATGTTTCAGGAATTCACTCTTCATCAGGTAAACTTGTGTTGTTAACGAATGATTCATTTATAGGGTTTATAGTACATTTTCAACACCGAAAAAATAATGAAAAAACACATTACTGTATTGAATGAAAGAACGAGTGATTCCTCTTAACATTCAACGTTAAGTGTCCACAAGTCGTTTTCACAATAAAATTAATAAGGCACATATATAATCACCAGTATTTTCTTATATACCTTTTTCGTTAAAAGTCTGATCTATTATTCTTTCTTTCGCCAATTTTTTCCAAGTATGTAATGGCTATTATACTAATTATTCTTCCACTTTTTGCTTCTTTGAATAATACAATATCTTTTGTCATGTTAGTATTATCATTCACCTTCTATTCAATTACGTTAGCTGTTAAAGAGTTTTTTAACTGGTTTGTTTGCAAATATATTTACATTTACGTTGTATATCAAATTTTTCTTGTTCTATTACAAAATTGTTTGAAACTATAGAAAACTTCTACAATTTCTTTTAATTTCTATGGAAGAAATAACTTGAACTGTTTTGGGATGAGGAAATAGAAAAACATTTTCTATATAAAAAAATATGGATGAATACTGTACTTTATATATTTATTAACATAATATTATATTACGTTAAAAATAAATTAAGGCGAGATCTTGTGTCAATGTTATTTAGTGTTATAGTTCCTTTTGTCTTGATAAATTGATAAATACTCCCATAGGCAGAGAATTGTTTCTTACAATATAAATTATATTACCCCTCCACATAGGGCGGCGCCCTAGGCTGGAGCAGGTCTCAAGACATTAATATTTTGTGTTTGTAGTCCCTTAGACTTTTAAATTAATATATTTTAATATCGGCTTTATTATGATAGAATTTTGTTTTTGCTTTTGAATATATTTTTTTTTCTTTACAAGAAGTTGCTGGCTTTATTTTCGTTGTATGGAATATTTGTATTTTATCGGGACATACTTTCAATTTTAGGAAGTTTCATAGCAATGAAATACAGTGTCTGGTAAATAAATTAGTCCACCCTACAATTTGAGTTTTAACGAAATAAAATCCAAACACATGAAATTTAAAACTAACTAAACTAGTATACTTCTAAATTGCACATGCTAGTATAGATTTAAATACATATTTTCAACTATAGTATATACTTCTTTCGATATTTGGTCAAACCTTTTTTAGCTTGAATGACCTCTTGAATTCGTTTCAGCATGCTGTTTGTACAAGCTTTTACGATGTCTTGCAACTTTCTTTTCAGGTTTTTGCGTCATTTTCATGTAAAACGCTTAAATTGGGAATTGGAGAGGAGTAAACAATGAGCAATATATTTAAGAACACCTCAAACATTCTTGATTGGATTATGGTACTGTAAATTCCAGGCCAGAACAACACTGGTATACCGCAGTCGCAAAAACATTTTGGACAGATTTCACTGTATAATGTGCCCTATATTGTACAAATATGGAAGAATTTTCCTTTGCATCTAGTGAAGTAATAAAGGGTATCAGAACAGTTTCTATTACATTTTTGAATTGATACTGGTTCATTGCGCCTTCGACAAAATGCAGAGATCTTGTTCCATCCCCAACAACAAAGTACCTGTTCTAGTCCAGTAATGCATGACCTTACCATCACAGTAGAGGGATATTTAATATTTCGCGATTCATATTCATTTCTATAACACTTCGAAGATGTTTCTCTCATAAATTTGATAGATTCTGTAACCGCTTAGAGTTTTGACTCGTCACTGAATATTACATGTGAGTGAGAAATCAACAATAATATGTAAGAAAGCATTTTTAAAATGTTTGCGGTGTAATTTCACACAAAGATCTTTTTTCATTCTCCAACAGCAAAGTGTTGATGCGACTTGGCTC
Source organism: Dermolepida albohirtum (assembly GCA_031893035.1). Taxonomy (NCBI): domain Eukaryota; kingdom Metazoa; phylum Arthropoda; class Insecta; order Coleoptera; family Scarabaeidae; genus Dermolepida; species Dermolepida albohirtum. The sequence continues at coordinate 89,631 of JAVIWB010002583.1, forward strand.
ACTGTAGACGTTTTTTTATTGTTTCGGTTAAATGCGTTCTCTAATGGAAGCTTGTCTATTTTGAAAAACGATGCTAAAAATTTTTCTATCCTCCCTTTCAGTGGTTTTGCTTGGCCAGTGACAATGTTTCGACTGCTTGATGTTGAGGACAAATTGTCTGTGAAAAGTGTTGCAATTCTTGCCACTATTCCACGTGAAACTTTCATTTCTCTAGAAATTTCGCTTTTATGATGCAAATCAGTCCTTATTAAAGCTTCTATTCTAGTTTTTTCACTGCTTGTTATATCTTGCGTTTTACTCATGGCACATAAGTTCTTTATAAAAATAAAAAGCATAAAATTGGTAATCTAATTATAAGAATCTAATTTAAAAGACTCTAAATTAAAAATGGTAAGTACGTTCTCAAACCACACTCGACGGTTTTAATAATTCTGAACAAATTTTGCTCGTATAAAAGCATTTTACCACCCCTTCATCTTTTGAATTTAACGAGCACAGGTAAAGATATCAGTAAGGGATTAGTGACTTTAAAACTTAAAACCATGCATGACATAAATATATGTAAACTGTCCAACAATTCTGTATATTTAAGAAAGAGAGAGGGTATAATAATATGTATTTAAAATAAATTATTCATTATTTGGAATATTTTAATTATCAGATACTGGAAATCACTATTTGCTAATTACTTGCAGCAACGTAGTCTTCTATTCGCTTAACTTCATAGTCAATGAAAGTTATAGGCTTCCATGACTAGTTCTAGATAAATAGAAGAAATAATGCATGGAGAGCTATTTCTATCGTTTGTTGATATGCAATATTCAAATCATTATGTGCGAAAATAACTATCTCACATCCTCTTATTCTCCTGATTCCTATTTTCTTGCACTTTTAAATAAATCGAATCATAATACAGTTTTTTCTACGTGTACAAACGTTTAGTAATAGGTAAAACGAAAGAAATTCCCCGGTATATGTATTTACACTATTTTGTTTCAAGTGTTTGCGAGAAAAAACATTCCCGTGTATTTAATTAGTTTAGGTGAGTGTAAAACAGACTTCCAACCTATTAAAATGTATTTCACTTTCATTTCTCTATGTATACCGGTCAAATTGTAACAATTTTATGTTGCTGAGTAATTTAATCTTGCGTCTATGACTGAGTTTTTAACGTAGTCTTCTATTCGCTTAACTTCATAGTCAATGAAAGTTATAGGCTTCCATGACTAGTTCTAGATAAATAGAAGAAATAATGCATGGAGAGCTATTTCTATCGTTTGTTGATATGCAATATTCAAATCATTATGTGCGAAAATAACTATCTCACATCCTCTTATTCTCCTGATTCCTATTTTCTTGCACTTTTAAATAAATCGAATCATAATACAGTTTTTTCTACGTGTACAAACGTTTAGTAATAGGTAAAACGAAAGAAATTCCCCGGTATATGTATTTACACTATTTTGTTTCAAGTGTTTGCGAGAAAAAACATTCCCGTGTATTTAATTAGTTTAGGTGAGTGTAAAACAGACTTCCAACCTATTAAAATGTATTTCACTTTCATTTCTCTATGTATACCGGTCAAATTGTAACAATTTTATGTTGCTGAGTAATTTAATCTTGCGTCTATGACTGAGTTTTTATTTAGATTGAAACTTGTATATATATATATATATATATATATATATATATATATATATATGCACTCGCTTCTTAATCAATTGGTTCAAGTTGATTGCACCTGTCTTATAATTTCTATAAATAAAGACTTCGAAGTTTCTTACCTTCGTAAATATCATTTTATATTAGCCAGCGAGAAAGATCGCAATTTATATAAATAAATATGTCCACGAGAAAGGATAAATAAGAATGCTTTTGCAACTTTTAATTTGCGTCAACTTAGTATTTACGGAAAAAGTAGAAATTGTGCTTTTCTAATGCAATAATAGAAGCGAAAGATGTTTTTTGCTATAACAAACACGAAATGCAAATTTAATGTAATACGTAATTATTCTTAGCTTTTTTTACTGTACATATGTAGTTCCTTCAATTAAAAGTCTTGAAGTCGGACGCACATATCTACGGGGCATCGATGCAACCACACCTTCGTAGGAGTAGGAGTGCGAAAAATCCAATGACGATGAATTTTTCTCAACATATTCAGTACAACTCGAAACGTAATGATAAAAATATAGAAGAGAGATCGTCTTTACATTCTTTATTTTATACTTTATAAAAGCAGCTGTTTCAATAAAGTTTCGCATTTATTCAGGATGTTTACAGATGTTTTAAATTGGTCTGTGTAAGTTGTTACTATATATATATATATATATATATATATATATATATATATATGATATATCGTCAAGTAATATATAAATTTAGAAATTATTTAGCTTCTTCAAAACACAATTCCTATTTGTCAAAATGATTTGAATTTTGTATTTTTATCAACGACTAAAATCAGGCATGTGCACCAAAGTCTTCTATGAAACTCGTCAAAATTTTGATGGGGTCTTCGACCTGTTCTGCTATAGAAAATTGATTTTCCTCTAAGAAATCACCCAGGCATTGAAAGAGATGATGAACTATTGGAGAAACTTAATAAATACGGAAGCTGCTGAAGACTTTCATAGCTGAAATTTCAAAGCTACTTGCAAGAGTTTTTGCATTGTTGTAAGGTCCCTTCTGGGTTTGTAAATGCTGAACATCGTACATATTTTACGAATTTGTCTTGCACTGGTTGAGAATATTGGCGTCACTGCTATACTGACACTATTGTTTTTAAGTTTAGAGTATGTTTTGGAGATTGGCGTTTGTGTAATAATTAATATTCTTCTATGATTCTTGTATAATAACCATTCAACATTTCCCTAATCGGTTTAGAAAAGGTTTGTGATTCTTTCTTGGTCGAATATAGTGGTAATGTTAGAGAAAGTTCATAGGGTATCCACTTATCAAAGTTTTTAACTCTACTTATGGCATAACGATAGTACGCTCTTAAGTCTACAGAAGGTAAACTTGAATTTTTTGTTCATATTTTAAAAACTTCGTCAACTATGATTGCGGACCTACTACGTAGCTCGCTTTTGTACAATTAATATCATGCGAATATCTCCTTCAGTCACTATTGTGTGGTTCATCCATACTACAAATTATGACCTCTGCACTATTTGTAAAATTATATTCATATCACATTACAATGTATATTTCGCTAGTATATATCGATTATAGTATTATAAGTTTCATCCCCATATCAGTATTGTAGGACTGTATGAATATACGTAATGCGAAAGTATTTATCATTAACACATTCTTTTAATTTAATCTAAGATTTGTTTCCGCTTAATCGTGGATTACGAATCCTCCTCGCATAGTCAGTTTAGGCAGCGTTTGTGCATGAAAAAAAGGAGCATAAGTAGACCAGTATTGGACTTGCAAAATATTGCTCGACACACGATCCCCCAAATCGCTTTTTTAAAAATGTTATTTCTATTTGTCTGCTCTAAATGCAGACACTTTGTATGAGGGAAGCTGTCCGCCATCGCGTATTCAGTTGATATACTTCATTACGAGGGGGAAAAATGATGTTTGCGGTCTAAAGTAGTCAATCGCATTGGCTTCAAATTTGAATGAAGAGCATCGATGAAGAATCTCAATGTTCATATTGGTAAAATATGTCTGTACGACTACTAGTGCAGTAACGTTTCAAATCACTGCATTTTGCAGGTACGCCATACACCTGTTCGGTTGAATACATGTAAACGTTTTAGATATGTACGCATGCAATGAATGAACTAAATAAATATAAGGAAGGATATATGTGAAAATAACAAAACAAACTAAATACAAATTATGAACAAATACTGAAAGCTCTTAACAATAGCAATGAGTATAATAACAATCCTTATGTTAATTAATATGCCTACACATCTCCCAACGACTTAACTTCAATTACAGGAATGCAGTGACAGGACGAGCGTTATTAATGGATGTTGAAATTCGATTTAAACGAAAGGGGAAGAAAGGTGAAAAAATTTTCCGCGATAGCGGTCTCGAACTTAAATTTGGGTCTCCAGCACTATAAACCAGTAGCTAACACGTATTCAAAAATAATAAACATTATTATGATAATAAAAAGAAGCGGGAGAATGCGAACAGTCGTGGTAGATGCGGCCACATGCTACACAAGTGGGGATGAGGTCGAGTCCTGAATGAAACTGTGGTGCGAAGAACAAACAATCAGACACAGTTTACGAATGTGGTCGTCGAGCATTTCCTGGCACACAAGAAGACTTCGTAAAAGCCACACCTGAAGCCGTTCGGTGACTTTAAAATCTTGATTTGATTGTGATTTTTACTAGTTTAGATTTATATAATGTTTGTCACTATTTTATCTTGATATGTACTATGTCGTAAGCTAAATGAGTACATAAATGAATCAGGACTATAAATTTGGAATAAAGGTTAACATTAACTTAAGTGTTTTCATGTTTAATAATTACTTTTGTTTATACGTCAAGTAAAAATACCATAAATGAATATTGTCAAGGTGAATTTCGAATTTAAATCAAAAAATTATATTTACATGGGTTATAATAAATACAATCATACAGATTTTAAGCCATTTTTATTTTTACAAAAAGCGTAGACAAAATTAAAGCATAGTTTTGAAATACAAATATGGAAAAATTATTTTAGTTATATCTGGAGACACAGCTACCAAACCCAATAGTAATAATAATAAAATATATTCAAAATAGAATGTCGAACGTCACACAAGGTTAACATTGCTTATGCACATGATGTAAGAGTTCTTTCAAAGAATGAATACTAGCATTTTAATGGCAAGTGCATAAGTGCGTTTTGCAATCGTTTTGGTGATATATAATAATAATTCTATTAATACCAAGAACGGGCGAGGGATAGTTGCTATTGTAGAACAACAAAAATAGTATATTGACAAACAATTAAATTTGGGTGTGCCACAGGGTAATATTCTGGAGCTTTTGATCATTCGATTTGGACATATGCGTTTCAAAACTAGCTAAAATATTATTGTTATTAATTTTGAATTAATAGAAACTTGTAATGGGTATCGAATTATCCTTTAATAAGAATTATTGAATTTACTTCTGAATTTAATTTAGTATTCTTTTGAGGAGAAGGCTTTGCAGTTATTTAAGAAAACGTAAAATGTCTAACATTCATAGTTGTGAAAATGGTTACCTGGTTAGCCCCACAAAGAATCAGTGAGCTTTTCGAAGAAATTTTAATGTTTAATAATGCGGGACAGTTTACCGTTTCACACTAGGTTAGAAAATGCAAAAATAGCGAGTCGATTCTAAATAAGAAATCAGTCAAAGGGCTTACATTTGTCTGTCATAATCAAAATAAAAAAAAGATTTGCCAAGCTTAATTGTAGCCCAGTCGGTAAACACATGACAACATTAAGTTTTTAGTCTGAGATAACTGCTTCAGAAAATAAAGTTTTATTTGTACGATTTCAACAGGAATTTTTGTGATTTAAAAATGTTAATCCGCAGTTCAAACATTGCTCATAAGTAACAAAGCTTATTTTTGTTTGAGTGGAGATATGAGTAGGCAGAATTGTATTTACTAATCAATCGAAAATTCATGTGTAATTTTTAAAAAAATTATTATGTTCACCAAAAGTGTCGCTTCGTTGTGGAATATTGTTATCAAAGGTAATTGTAAATGTTTTTCTTTGTAAAGCGTACAAACGGGAACGATAACGCCAGAAATTTAGTAGATTTTTAAAACGTTTTTTTTCTCACAAATTCAAGGAAAGAGATACCAATACTCTCTCTAAATGACTGATTTGAATTGCCCCTCAAAGATGTTGAGGTCGCTGACCTGTTCGCTATAGAGTTGATTTTCCTCTAAAAAAATCACCCAGGCATTCAAAGTAATGAACTATTGGAGAAATTTAATAAATATGGAAGCTACTAAACTACTGAAATTTCAAAGCTATTTGCAAGAGGTTTGCATTGTTGTAAGGTGCCTTTCCGGTTTATAAATGCTGAACATCGTATATATTTTATGAATTTATCTTGCACTGATTAAGAATATTGGCTTCACTGCTATACTGACACTTTTTTTAAGTTAGAGTATGTTTTGGAGATTGGCATTTGCGTAATAATTGATATTCTTCTATGATTCTTGTTTAATAACCGTTTAACATGTCTCTAATCGGTTTAGAAAAGATTTGTGATCTTTCTTGGTCGAATATAGTGGTATCCACTTATCCAAGTTTTTAATTCTACTTAAGGTATAACGACAGTATGCCGAAATATAATATTTAATCTGTCTGTTAATTCTCCAGAGGCTAGACTCGAATGTTCTGTTCAAATTTTAAAAAGATAATTGGAAATCTTTTTCTTAATAAAGCGTACAAATGGGAACAAAAACACTAGAAAGTTAGTAGATTTTCTATACATTTTTTTTCCGCAAATTCAAGAAAAGCGAAACCAATACTCCCTCTAAGTGACAGATTTGAATTTCTCCTCAAGGATGTTGAGGTCGCCGGCTACGGTCTTTCCTAATTTATTCTTATGGAGTTCTTTTAAGAGTAGAGTTTATACTACAAGATCCTGGAAAGAAATATTATAAGATAGATTGGAGCTATATTCCAGGAATTACTCAATAACGTCACGTCGAATTTCATCAAGCATTTAAATGAATTAGAAACCATTTCATATATAAATTTTTCTTTCAGCAGTCTCTGTGTAAATTGCAAAATCCTTTTTGACAGACTCTATATATTACAATATGTTAAAAACAAATAAAACATTACTTTGAATTAGCGGTAAAAAGTGGTAATGTTATAAACTAAAAAGAAGTTAATTATAATATGAAGTAATTCTATTGCAATTCTATGAAATAAGTTACTCTTCTTAGAAGTAAAAAAGAGAAGAAGAAGAAAATAATACCACAAACTCAACTAAGAACTTTAAAATTTACATTTTTTACCATAAATCGCATGTTCAACGCTAATTAAATAATTACAAATTAACTCCTTGATTACTGTTTTAGTTAATAAACGACCGGTTGGTTCTATCGGCTCAGCCAGCGACCGACTCTACGTTTCAATCTCATGAAAGAACGTTAAAATGCGCAACAGAGGTCGTTTTACCTTTAATAAATCCTACGCGCTTGCCTCCGGGCGTTTTTCAAATTATAAACCGCACGTTTTATGAAAAGGTTCATTATACCTATAATTGGTCAGATACAGTTAATTTTCGGTCCTTGGTTAGCTTAAAATAAACTACTACAAGGCCGGTTAACTGAAAATTTTCGACGGGTAGTAGGATGCGATTTCATAATAATTTCGTAACAGATGTGTGCATGAAATTTAGGTGTTTCATCTGACGAAGTTTATTGCTCGTATTATGGAACATTCCACAAAATTAATTTACATTTTTTATTATTTTATTTTTTATGGTGTGGCATGTTGAGTTAATATACATTCACACATATGTACACTGCAGGCCATAAGTTTGGAATCACTTGCATAAGTTAGGAATCACTTCTGAATATAATGAAAATATTGTAGTGGCTTTAACAAACATTGTAAAAATAAAACAATATTAATATACCAAAACGTTTTATTATAAAATAAGCAGGAAAAAAAGCAAATTTTATTTATTTACATCCACTTATTTTTATTATCAACTAAACGGACTTTTCATCGAAATACCCTCCTTTTGCTTTAATGAAGGCAGCACACAATCGCGGTAAACGAGACACTAATTTTGTAAGGGTTTCATTGGATATATTTGCCCAAGAATCTTGTATAACTTGCCACATGTGAGTCTGGGACGTCGGACACTTTTCACGCACTTTTCTATCCAATTCTTCCCACAACAGCTCTATTGGATTGAGGTCTGGCGATTGTGCCAGCCAAACCATGTTTTGTAAAACACCGTCAGCTTCCTGTTGTTGGAGATATCCTCTACATAAATGAGAAGAATGTTTTGAGTCGTTGTCTTGCATGAATATAAAGTTTTCTCCAAGTAATCTCAGACCGGAGGGCACAGCGCTGTGTTCGAGAATCTGTCTGTAACCCTCCTTTTTCAAAACTCCGTCGATTTTCACCAGATCTCCTACACCAGCCGAAGAAAAACATCCCCAAACCATTACAGAACCGCCACCATGTTTTACCGTGGGCACCACACATTGCGGTAACATTTTTTCCGTAGCAGTTCTTCTTACAAATATCCGACGTCTGGAACCGAAGACCTCGTACTTTGATTCGTCGGTCCATAGTACTTTTTCCCACTGTTCTATTGTCCAATCTTTGTGTAACTTAGCCCATTGTAGCCTTTTTATTTTATTTTGCGGACGTAGAAGAGGTTTGCGAACTGCTACACGTCCCATCAGTCCAGCCGCTCTGAGCCGCCTTTTTACTGTGGTTAAAGAGATCCGAGTTTCACGCTCCCTGTTAAACTCACCGCGGATTTGCGAGGCCGTTAATCTTCTATCTCTTTTCGACGTCAATATAATTGTCTGATCTTCTGCAGGAGTTGTAGTTGGTCTTCCTGATCATTTTCTGTCCGTATACCCTCCAGTAGACTGGTATCTTTTAATTGTATTTTGTACACCTTTGTACGATATCTTCATTCTTTTCGCGATATCCCGTATAGAATCTCCCCGATTATGATGACTAATAATTTCTACACGTTTTTCTAGCGATATCTGCTTTCTCTTCGCCATAATCAAACGATGTTTACTGATTCTACACACTTTTATGTGTCTACACACTTTAAATGATACGAAGCAACTAAAATATTCTCATTACTTCAAAATGTATAAATACTTATAAATATAAAAACTAAATGTAATTACAAAAGGTTTATGCGGAAGGGTCTGCAATAAAATTTGTCCATTCCAGGTAATCGTTCATTATGCAGAAATATTACCTGCTCGAATAAATAATACCGCACGCAGAGTTTCCTTAATCTCTGGTTATTTTCCAACTATTAATGCATTTAAAACTACATCTTTTATGTAAAGCTTTATAATGTACTTAAGAATAATCCTTTGTGCTTATATCAAAGTAATACGAACGTAACATAGATAAATTTTAATTTTTATGAATTTACTGGAACTGATTCCAAACTTATGGCCTGCAGTGTATATACATACATGTCTTGTACACATTATGAGTACTCGCAATTCTTATTAGTTGTGTATGTAGTGTCTGTAAGAATAATGCAATTGTTTTCGCTACAGGTTCTATATCTTTTTTATGAATTTGAATATTTCTGTACTATTAAAAAAGAACGGGTTTTCCAGTTGGTACATACATTGCGCAGAAAGCATTAAATATTCATAATTGATTAGTGTTTCAAAATTTGATAGGACATATATCTAAACTTTATTATGGTGTAAATTTGTAATAATATTCTTAGAAAGTTACGAAATATTCTGACCAAAGTGCGTAAAAATATCTTTTTTATCTTCTTTATTAAAATATTTGTGTAATACACGTAATATTTATTTCCCACAGAAGTAAAACGACATAGGTGTTTAACATAATAAATCACAAAAAGGACCTAACTTTGAATCCTGCAGAACACCAATATCAATTCCCACAATTATTCTAATTGTTTCTAATTCTTTTTATAGTGTAATACTTTATTAAAATAAGAGTCAATGTTTTTAAAACATAATTTGTGTACAACATATGTACTCGTGTAGTAATACACGAGTCGAGAACATCGTATGTGTTCTTCCCTCATTCCGCCGAGCATTCAGATCTCTCCTAATTTCTTTTTCTTTCGCTCCTGGTTTCTTTATAGTTTGTCTTGTTTCTTATATAATAAATTTGATGTCGAGTTTTTTTATTTCTTTTGTTAATGCGTTGTAGTGTCTTATTGTTTCATTTGTTGGCACTTAGATGTGTTAACTTGCTTTTTATAACATTTTTCTTATTTGCGTTTTTTTATAGTTTTGTATGTGTTAATGCGTTTATTAATTTTGAATTTTGTATTACTTTTGATTATGTTTGTCTTGATCTTGCGTATAAATTGTATGTGTCATTTGAAATATTTTGGTTGTTGGTGTTCTCTTATGTAGTTAAAATAGTCGACCTAATTAAGACCGAATTTAGTAGTCAATCAATAGATGCTGATTGAATAGTCCACAGCGTACATCTGACTTCAAAAATAAAACTTCAAAAATAAAAAATCTGTATTTGAAAAGCGCAGTGTCACATAAGCAAATACTATGTATCTTTCGGTAACGATGTTATTATAATCAAGAATAACCTTAAACTTATTGAACCCAGTTTAACGTTATCGCTGCATATGATAACATCGACGTTGAAATATACAGTTTAATATTTACTTGTACATTGTAATGCGTTCTGTTCAGTGACTACTGTGATTCATCACATGATTACGTGATTGTTGCAAATAGTATAATCGAATGCAATAATATAAGCGTGACTCCTTTTTACGCTCTCATACTGATACGATTATACCAGGGCAGATCAGTAATTAGCGCACCTAGAGAAAAAACCCAAACTTTTGGCTAAAAGTTATTTTCAGCGCTATTAGTCATTATATTTAGTCCTCTAAGTCATTCAATCCTTCAGAATAGTAAGCATTATCGAACTCCTCGAAATATGCGTAGGTTTAAACGATTACGTTCTCATTCGATCTCTTGCCACAGAGTCAAGTTTTAAGGTGGAGGAAAAAGGAAAAGTCTGAGAGGGGTCAAATCTGGTGAATAAGCATGTGTGTTATCCCGAAGAAAAAGCACTCGCTTCTTTTTTTAAGTGGGACAATCTGTGTTGTATTACAACGTGTAGTTAACCTAAAAGGGATGCATGATATTAACCTGTTATCGTTTTACTTTTTTGAATATAATCGATAAGAAGCACCCTACTGAAATCCCAAATGATAGCAGCCATAGCTTCCCGATCAAGTGTACAGTCTTTGTATTCTTCAGGGGATACGTATCAGTCCATTGTTTCCACCATAGCTTCGTTTAGAATGTATAATAGTGAATTTAAATTTCACCAACAGTTAATATACGACGTCAAAGGTCATCAAATTGTGTCCTAACTTCGCTAAATTAAGGGCTGAAATCCAGTCTGGCAAATGCGACACTCATCTAGCATATAATTTTTTTACTCACAATTCATTATGCAAAATCGAAACCATTTTTTCATGAGAATTGTGTAAAACCTCTGCTAGTTGGGGTAATTTTACTCGACGATCATCTAGACCCATACAATGTAGTTGCTTAGTCATTTCTGGAGTACATACGACTTTTGGGCATCCACTGTGTTGTTTATCAAATATACTGATTCGATCATATTTATGGTCAGATGATCGTCGTTTTATGGTTGTAATCGACAAAGAATAGCCCCGTAGATAGAGTTCATCTTATCATTAACTTAGGTATGCTTCGAACGACTGACAAGTTGAGAAATAAATAAAACTTATTTAGTAGTGTATAGCACTTTTCTCAGACTCACTTACTGATTTGTCCACATATTTCTCGACAGTATATGATACGAGTATGTAGAATATCCATCTATTTATTAAATGTTCTAAATTCATATTTTAATAAAAAACATCAATTTCATTTTATAAACATATTTGTATCTGCTTAGTGACTTCTCATATTATTCATATCTGTGGTATTTAAAATTGATTTTTTAATAGTCAATTTAAATACATTGAAATTTAAGAATCCAGTCAGTATCGGTGTTGTATGTACATTCTATAATCTTGTTGAATTGGTCACTATAAATAAATCAACAGGATTTACAAATTCGAAAATATGTATATTTATTTATAAGTAGTACATACGTTTAAAATGCTTATGTTATTTTGCTGAGGTTCAATCAGTTTTTTTACACAGTAGTTCGTTCCGCAAGGTTTGATATTAGGCCCACTATTTTTCAGTTTATAAATATAATTAAATTAGAAATTTTAGAAATAATATGTTAATATTATAGATATCTTCAGACGGCCTTTAAAAATTAATATTAGTGGTACAAAACAAATCAGTAGCAATTAAAACAAATGAGTATTGAGAGAATTCTTATTCTTTAATTCCTTTTTTAGTTATTGCATACAATATGCGAGGGAGCGTTTTCATATTCGCGGAATGAGCGTGTTGTGGAGGGGTGAGTAGGCACATTGAGGGCGTGGCCTGTGCAGCGACTCATGATTAGTATAAATACGAAGTTTCATTGTTATTAGACAGTTAGTCTTTGAGCTATCGTCAACCAAGTAACATAATCAGGAGTAAAAAGTGAAATATGGAAAAAATCGAATATCGTGCCGTTATAAAGTTCCTTGCCAGGCAAGGAAAATCAGTCGCGACCATAATGAATGAGATGTCATTGGTTTACGGCGACTCTTGTCCAGGAAAAACCATGGTGTACAAGTGGCATAGTTTATTTAAACAAGGAAGGGAATCCCTTGAAGACGACCCGAGGCCGGGCAGGAGCATTGAGGTGACCACGCCAGCACTTATCCAAAAAGTTGAACATGTTTTACTCGAAGATGCTCGACTAAAGAAGAAACAACTCGCAGAAATGGTTGGAGTATCCGATACAACAATTTTTAAAATCCTAAACGATCATCTCGGCATGTCTAAGGTCAGCGCAAGATGGGTGCCGAGAATGCTCACGCCGCCGCAAAAACAACAGCGCGTAGAGTGTTCGCGTGCATTTTTGGACCTCTGTAATGAAGACAAGGATGGTGTATTGAGTGGAATTGTTACTGGAGACGAAACTTGGGTTCATCATTATGAACCTGAGTCCAAACAAGACTCCATGCAGTGGCATAAAAAGGGCACAGCACCTCCCAAGAAATATAAAGTGTCACAATCAGCTGGGAAACTCATGGCAACGATATTTTGGGACTCGGAAGGAATATTGTTGATTGATTATAAAGATAAAGGTGTTTCTATAACCGGAGAATATTACGCTTCAATATTAGAGCGACTAAAAGAAGCCATTAAAGAGAAAAGACGGGGAAACTTGACAAAAGGTGTTCTGCTTTTACACGACAACGCGCCCGTCCACAAGAGCCGCGTTGCGTTAGCTGCCCTGCATAAGGTGGGCTTCGAAATTGTGAATCACCCACTCTACAGCCCAGACCTGGCCCCGAGTGATTATTACCTGTTTCCGAAAATGAAAAAAGAGCTGCGGGGTAAAAAATTTACTGCCGATGATGAAGTCAAGGAGGCAGTTTCGGCGTATTTTGCAGATAAAGAGAAATCATTTTTTTGTGGGGGTATAAATAAATTAATTGAAAGATGTGAAAAATGTATCCGTCTTGCAGGTGAATATATTGAAAAAGAAAAACAATTTGGTTTTTTTATTTCCACCCCTTGTCCCCCATTCCGCGAATATAAAAACGCTCCCTCGTACATTACTACCTTCCTTCATTAATAACGCATACATCGAATCCTTTTTTTGGTATGTGTTATACTATGTTTTGTCCTGCAATTAAATGTGTCCGTCAAGTAGATAAGCTGTAATATTAACATAGATTGCCATGATAAAGAGACGCTCATTAATTAAAGATTATTATAACTTTGTTTTGCACCGTATATCATGAAAATAATAAAAGAAGAAACTAAATATCATAAATTCCAGAGATTATTATCACACTTCGAACGAGGTATTATAACAATTAAAAACAATGATAAAACGAAACATAAAATAGACTTAAGAAAGATAAAGTTTTACTGCGTCTTCTTCTTCTCTTGAAATCATGATGTGTATAATAAAAAGGAACAAACGCAATATGAAATAAAACATGAAAAGAAATCTTTCGTCGTGTAAGGAAGATTTCTATCAGGCACTGTACACCAATATGCATATCTATACTTGATTTAATCTGTCAGTGAATGTAAAGAAAAACATATAACAAGTAACCACCGGATATTATATCCGCGCTGACACGTGACCAGAAGTCTGTATTACAAATTTTACACGAGTGACTTTCGTGGTAAGACGCTTGCTAGACGCCAGACCGTCATTTCAAAATTCTATACGTTTCAAGATGGTACGCAAGAATCCGGAGAAAGTCTACGTTGTCTATTTTCGAACGCGTTACTCAATGTACGCCTCGTAATCAGAATATAAAAGGAAAGCAACTATTTTACTTTTATCAGAGTAAATGCTTAAGTCGTAATCATATATATGTAATTAAATATGACATGTGACTACCTTTTACTTGAACAATCGTATCTAAAACATTTATTGGTAATAATTGGACTTTCGTAACGCTGTATTTTTTGGGCATTCATTAAATTCAATACATTTATTAGGTGGTGTTCAACTTTTTGTGTTGTTTTATGTTTGTGGCGAAATTCATTTCATTTATTAGTTTATAATTATTTATACATTTTCTAGTTTATTATATATGCAATAAATACGACATCAAAAAAATCTCCCATACCTTAACAACTTAATTTGCTTATTTCTAGTAAAATTGGCAAGCTCAAAGATCCGCTTCTAGAAGCTTCTTCTACTATGTTTCGATAACATTTTAAATAATATTAATCAATGTTAGTCAAAGAAAAGTAAATGTATATATAATATTAAAATGCCAATATTGCAAAAGGGCAGCAGATAAGATTTTGTAAATTTAAGACTGCTTTCGAAAAATTTATTAACCTATCACAAAAGCAATTATAAAGAAATATTATTGTACATTAGCACAAACGTAAAAATAAATTATATATTACAGATCCCCACTAAGTCTCAAACCAAAAAAAGTCTCAGAGAGACATCATTTATGAACTGTTTTATCTTTATATTTAAATCTTCCGAGAAACATATTTTTAATTAAAGAAAAAAAGGAGCTTAGAGATTTTTCTGATATTATCCAAAGAAAATTATTTTGTATTCACTTGTATGTGTATAACTTCAATGATTTTTATTATATTTAAATTTCCATCAGACGAAATATTCTTTTTTGTTTTTGCTATTTTATTAATAAAAAAATGTTGGCGCCCATGCTGACTGATATAATCAAGAACAAGAGTAAACTAATTTTGCCATTAACGCATATACAGATTGTTAGAATTACTTACTCTAAAACGTTAGAGAGGAAAACCGAAAGCGTTGTTCTTAGAAATGTTTCGAAAAATGGACGATGGGAGCGAGGATAGTTGCGAAAAATAGAAAGGATTCAAGATTGCATTTATATCTCTATGCACAAGAGTAAAGGAGATTTGATTTTATATATACATACATATATATATTGGGTCTGGGAAAAAGTTCGTGGCGTTTTTCCCGATAGATGGCATTGGTTGCCGATAACTAAAGAACAACAAGTCACAGCGACACCACCGACGGCTCGTTTTTTAGATGACCTTCCGAACGTTAGTTTGAGCGTAGAAACATTGTAATCGGTGCAGTGGTTGGAAAGTTATTCGCACTTGAAAATGGAGAAGAATAATGAGAAATTTCGCTATATTCTGCAATATTATTATGATAAGGGGAAGAACGCTGCGCAGGCTTGTGATAAAATTTGTGCTGTGTACGGTGAAGGTACTTTATCGAAATCTGTTGCGCGGAAATGGTTCGCTCGCTTTCGTTCTGGAAATTTCAATGTGAAAGATGAGTCACGCTCCGGTCGTCCAATCACTGAAAAATCTGATGAAATTCTTGAAAAAGTCCAACAAGATAAGCATATCAGCAGTGTCGATATTGGCATGGAGCTAGGCATTGACCACAAAACTGTTTTGAACCATTTACACAAAGCTGGTTACAAAAAAAAGCTTGACGTATGGGTTCCTCATGAGTTGAGCGTGAAAAACATGATGGACCGAATTAACATCTGCGATGCGCTGCTGAAACGGAATGAAATCGAGCCGTTTCTGAAACGTTTAATAACCGGAGATGAAAAATGGATTACGTACGATAATCGGAAGCGTAAAAGATCGTGGATAAAGGATGGTGAGCCGTCACAAGCGTTCGCTAAGCCAACATTGACGCCAAAAAAAAGTGATGCTGTGTGTATGGTGGGACTGGAGGGGAATCGTCCACTACGAGCTACTTCCAACTGGTCAGACGATTGATTCTCAACTCTACTGTGCACAACTAGAGAGATTACGCCAGGCGATTGAAAGAAAACGGCCCGAATTGATCAATAGGAAAGGTGTTGTCTTCCATCATGACAACGCCCGACCACACACTTCTTTGATGACCCGTCAAAAATTGAGAGAGTTTGGTTGGGAAGTTTTGATGCACCCACCTTACAGTCCGGATATAGCACCCTCTGACTATCATCTGTTTCGATCTCTGCAGAACTCTCTCAATGGAATTAAGTTGGTTTCAAAAGAAGCCTGTGAAAACTACTTGATTCAGTTTTTCGACCAGAAACCACAGAAGTTTTTCACCGATGGGATCATGGATCTACCAAAAAAATGGCGAAACATTGTCGATAATAATGGAGCATATTCGGTTTAAATGAATTCGTCCACGCGCCATGCGGGGACCAGTTGAATTTTACTGAAAAAACGCCACGAACTTTTTCCCAGACCCAATATATATATAATAGATGGCGCAAAAATAATGTCATAATTTAAATTGGCTGCCATTTATGAAGATGGCACTAAATGTGCTTTAACATTTATGATGTAGATATAATGACAATTAGCAAGCACTAGAGAGATACACGAATCAAGAACGTGAAATTATTTTTACCGCGTACTTGACAAATTTGCAGTCTGTTGTTTTAGCGCAGCGTGAATTTCGTCGTCGTGTTCCATGTGTTCGAATAATCAAGCGTTTGGCTGAGCGCCTCGTGCAAACTGGGTCCACTGCAGATGTCTCAAGAAGTGGCCGGTCTCGTATTGTTCGTTCGAGGGAGAACATCGCTGCTGTTGCCGACGACATCAGAGAGAATCCACAAACATCAACGAGACGACGATGCACACAATTAGGCATCAGCAGACGTTCGTTGCAACGAATTTTAGTGAAAGATTTGAAAATGTTCCCTTAAAAAGTGCAAACTGTTCACGAATTGCTGCCTGCTGACCGTCGTACTAGGTTAGCTTACTGCTATACTCTGTTAATCTTGTTGCAAGAAGAAGATGATATCGTATCAAAAATCATAATGAGCGACGAAGCCCATTTCCACTTAAGTGGTTATGTTAACAAACAAAATTTGCGTTTCTGGGTCACAGAGAATCCACATGAAGTGCATGAAGAGACATTGTATCCCCTCAAAGTGACTGTTTAGTGCGGAGTTTGCCGTGAAAAAGTGATTGGCCCTTATTTTTTTTGAAGACACCGATGGCACCATCGTAACCGTAAATGGTGAGCGTTACAGGCAGATGCTAAACGAGTTTTTCTTGCCACAAGTTGCTGAATTGGGTCTCGATCATTGTTGGTTTCAACAGGACGGAGCAACCGCTCATACAACTCGGGCAACGATGGAGATTTTGAGACGCAAATTTCCAGGTCGAGTGATCTACCGTTTTGGAGATTCGATCTGTCCGTCCAGATCGCCAGACCTAACAGCACTGGACTTCTTCTTTTGGGGCTTTTTAAAGTCTCGCGTTCACCACAACAAACCACGAACTTTGCAAGTCTTGAAAGCTAACATTGAAGAAGAAATCACCAATTTGGAGCCAGATGTTTTGCTAGCAACAATTCAAAATGCCGTAAAACGAGCGCAGTTATGCATCAACTCGGGAAGTGACTATTTGAGCGACATAACTTTTTCCAATTAATGTCATCAATTTTACACTTCACACCCCAAATAAACTTTTTATGAAAGCCGGGCTTCTTTTTTTTTAAATTTATAACAAAATGGCAACTAGTTCAAATTATGACATTACTTTTGCGCCACCCGTTTTATATATATATATATATATATATATATATATATATATGTATATTATATATATATTGTATATATATATTATATTAAAATATTTATGTAATCTGCCTAAATATACTATTTATATATTTCTTTCAGAAAAGAAATAACTTAAATCACTAATATAACGAATATAATAAATAATAAAGGCTCAAAATCATTTCCTACGAAGCATCTTTATTCTATTTTCTCTTTAAATTAAATTATTAAACAGAATATTTCTTCATTTTTACGAACTTTCTAACAGCAAAATTACTGGCATCGAACGTAAGCCACCAGTAATTTTTTTTGGTACAAAAATCTTGGCACTGCGCCCTTAAAAATTCATTGTTTCATTTGTAGATTTAAAAGCGAATATACTATTTATAAAATCTTAAAATTTTCAATCAATCGGAGTTTGACGTCTAAAGCTATTTGTGTTATACAGTATTTTTTAGGATATATTGAGTTAAATATTAAATTAGCATATTTTGAAAAAGTTTGAAATCATTTATATGGATTTTGAATAACTTTTTTAAATTTTTTCTAACAGCCAATACACGTACTGTGTAATATAAAATATGAACAAACGTATTTTGTTTATGAATCTAAAACATTTAACCAATATAATAAAAAAAATAAAACAAAAATAACGATAACAAATCTACCCATTTCAAACAAAATTTAACACTTTTCCTGTATCACTGCGATGCATAGAGGATGTCTAACAGGTGCACAGGTAAACATTTTTTATACACGCTTTCTTATATTGGATGCATACCACACAAATACATGACGATGTATTAATCATTCTAATGTGCTCCCCACATGACCATCACAAATTTTCCGGCACCATTTTAATTACGTTATTTTCTAATTCTAAATCTGTTACGCTACTTCCAGCGCGCAGGATCAAAATGGTATTGCAGCAAAATCTTTTAATCATAGAGTTCTCAATAAGAGCTTGTTTCTATATATACTCACTGTGCAACACGCGTGTGAAGATGATTTTTTAATAGATAGGTAGGCCGTCCCAAACGCCGTGAATAAATCAGTAGCCTTGGATCATTGACGAAGTGAAAGTTTTATTTCGTCTAGGTATTGTGCATGAGACGTGTATAACAATGTCGTGTGGTGTAATAATATGGTTAAGTACGAGGGTCGCATTATAAAGAAGAGCCAAGAAATATTTTTATTACGTCTTTTTTATTTTAACAGTTTCATCTTGTTTTATTTCTGCTATTGCTTTCAGAGAAGGAATAATTGTTATTTTTTTGTATTGAATTTCGTACATTTCTGGTGAAATAGTTTTGTTGAATGCTTGGAAATAACAATATTTATATTTTATTAGATCGTTTTAATTTGAATCAGATATACCATACATGATTAATATTAGCATTTTAAACAAATTTCCAAAATTATTTCATCGAAATTCAACGAAAAAGCAATCTATTTAAGATGTAATCCTTATGAGAGTATATAATAAGTTTGCAAAATATTCAAAGAATAAATGTAGCTACAATTTTATAAAATCTATAAAGACATAGATATATTTCCATTCCAAGGTACAAGCCATGCGTTATTATTACGCCCACGTTCAAGGGAAAAGTAAAACGTCTGAAACTTAAAATTGACTTTATGAGAATTACACATTCTTTGATAACGAAAGATTATCGATTATTGCGATAAAAAGATTAAAGGTAGCCGTAATCAAATATTCACATATCGACAAATATGTCCCGCGAATCCATCGCTACATATTGACTATAGCTTCGAAAAGTACTATATTCTCAAAAATTATTTGTAAAAATATAAATCAACGGCTTATATTGAAATAAACTAGCTTGAGTGTTTAAAATTGTCATTCCTATAAACATTTTATAAGCCTCCACCTAATTTTCTGTCGTCTTTTGGGCAAAAATTTTTTCGAACGTTAAATGTTGATTTATCTAATATTTTGCTAGTAATTAACCGATTTAAGCTAAAAAAATCATTGTATATTTAAATCTAGCTTGCAAGTCTATTCAAAGATAATGAATTTCACAAATAAAACTAATAGTTACTTGTATACTACAAGCAGTATCAAATATGTACTTTTCATCTGAAGAAATTTCAATGCCTGTATAGACAACGAACCTGAATTCATCTAACTTTAATTAATTTAATTAGAATTGAAATGTATATAAATTAGTTTATAATTTACTTATAAGAGCAAATTCTTTCGTTTTGTTTCTGTTATCGTTACACCTATTAAAAATAACCCTAAAATGGGGGAACTATATTTTCTGCTTCAACAAGAATCAATAATAAGACGAACTTTATACTTAGTGTACGTTGCCGATGTACCCTTTCTATCGAATCGGTGTTTGCTTTGCAAATTTGTCGACAATACCTCATTTACAACCGATCTATGTAAAATATATTAGGCCTACTCGAAGGAAAGCACGGCACATAAAAATTCAATTCTCAGAGAATGTGATTGTGTAATAATTTGTCAAGAAGGCATCAAATAATGCAGGATTTACGCTAGAGTTCCGCGGGACACCATATACCAGAGGTTCCCAAAGCATGCGCCGCAAAGAGCCTCCAGGAGCGCCAAAACGAAAAAAAATTGAAAAATATAATTTTATAAAAACGAATTTATTAAACAGCTTTTTTGCACTTGATTGTAAATATAATCAATAATGATTTGCTCAAAATAAATACTATTCATTTTGTATTTTTTGAATTTTAGATTTAATATGAGTGTGTGTGTGTGTGCACGCGTGTTCCAAGAACTACCGTTATGAAATCTAAATATAGAAGTAACCCTAAAATCAAAGATGAAGTTCGTGTTGCTCTATCAAAAATAACACCAAAATTCCATGAACTGATCAAAAATAAACAAGCCCATCTCATTTGGACAGAAAACATTTTTGAAACTCTTATTATTTGTACCCAATTACGTTTAAAATGATTCTCTGTTTTGTATTAATTAGTTATTATTATTAAATAAACGTGATTTTCTTTATTTTTCGATTTATTTACGTTTTCCTTCTTCTCCTTATTACAATTACTAAAAAAAAATACAAATTTACCAACTATTCACAAGGTATTTAGACAAAATGAAAGTCTTATAAAAATCTAAATAGAACAGAATTTATTTAAATTTAAGATTTTAGACTTAAAATGATCAAGTCTCCAGTTTTGTTTCATATGACAGGCGCCGCCAGAAATAATCTGAACGTTGAGGGCGCCGTATCTTTGAAAAGTTAGGGAACATATTCCATATACCAAGACAGGTTCGTACAGAAAAAAAGAAATAAAATAAGCGTTTCTTTTAATTTTATTAGTTTTAGTCTAATATTTTGTTACTAACAGAACGACTTCAATTAAAACCCTGAAATTATCTACATTAATATGACTTTAAGTTTTATACATCGCATTTCTGAAAACCATCCTTCTATGTATTCTATACACATCGACGTTTTCCAAGATATATCTCAAACCAGTCTGCATGTTTTCATGCGTTACTCATGCTCGGACGACAAACCCTATTCCTTTACTCTTGCATTAATTAGTTTCATTTCGCAATTTGCACGTTTTATTTTGCGTTCGACGCGATGCTCGTATCACATTACCCTCGGTCGTAATTATAAGTTGCATCCGTCTGAGTTAGCGTATAAAAAAGGTTATTCCTATCCGACGTAACGTCAGAATGAATGCAAAAATAGCCGCTTAGTTCCAGCTTTGTAATCGCATGGAATGTCTGCAAAATTCTATGTATTAAATTAATTGATGTAAATATGATGAAAGTAAGAGCTAATTATGTTTACCACATATTCGATTTGCTTCGAATGTTTTAATTCGCTCAAATAGAATTCATTTATTCATACTTAAGAAGTGATTGCGATTTTTGTGATATTAGGTAAATTAGGGTCTTAAAAGGATTCTTAAAAGATCCAATTTTATCTAGTAGTTAGTATTAGGTCTATTATAATGTATAGTAGAATAAATAAAGTAGTTTAATTGTTTGCTACTAAAGATATTGAATAACAGAGCCAATAAGGCAAAAATCGATCTCCAAAAACCCTGGAAATATAATATGTGAAAATATACATACAAGCAATAATTGCCATAAAGTCGAAGGGTAATATTGTGGTGTATGTAATACGAGTATGTTAGTAGAGATAATGAACTGAAAAAAATACCATTCGGAGCATAAAAACGTTAAAAAGTAAATGTATATAATAAATGAAAAGGTTTCAAATGCGAACAAAATTTTACGGAGACGAAGAATGATTCAGTTAATCGTTTAAGAAAATCGCACCACAATCTGTCTCTCTTTTCAAGACTATGATCCTGGAGACAGTAGAATGTACTTCTTACCACAGCTGTTATTGTCAAACAGCAATTCACAATTGCAGTTTTCAATACTTAAAGTATCTCAGGGTTTTACGTTTTGTTTGGTAAATCTTTCGAAAGAGACTTGGGGTAAATGTTTTCAGAATGACGACAAAGTTCAGAGTGACATGTTTTTAAAGAAAAGCCCCTGATTGCTTCTATAAAGGCATCAAATTATTATATAGTGTCTAATATTAATCACCGACGGTTCATATATAACCCCTTTCCACATTAATTTTCGTATTCTGTATACTTATTCCGACTACTAAGTTGTCACCATCAGCAGATAATTAAACAGTGTTGCACCTGGAAAAACCAGATCGTGTGCGGAATTTGTTTTCGTGCGGATATTTTGCCACAGTTTTCCAGATGCAACTGTAGCTGATGATGACAACTTAGTTGTCGAAATACGTACATATATAGAAAACGAAAATTAATGTGGAAAGGGGTTATATATCAACCTTCAGTGATTAAGTTAAGCAACCACAGGCTCCATCAAAATTACCGGTGTCTAATATACATATTATTCTTCCAAGGATTTATTAGATCTATTCAAACACACATCTCTCTAGAAAGACTTAGAAAAATACAAAGTAGCTGATATGAAGCTCAGAAGTGGTAACTCAGAAGACAAGGAAAAAATAGTCGTATCAAATTAATTCGGTTCCATATAAAAAAATATATAAACAGAAGACATCAAATAAGTAAGTTGTCGAAAACAAGCACGTAGTACACATAGAAGACAGCGTTGATATCTTACAACAGATTGATTACAGAAATGATAAAAAGCAATCTTACAGAGGAAAAAGAGTTAATTATTTTTTCAAGTTGTATACATATTATATATAAATACGAATAGAAACGAAATTCTTAAACTACAAAAATGAAGTCATTTCAATATATATTAAGTAATTTTGGCGATGCATTGAAAACAAAGCCTTTTCACAATATAGCGAGGGCAAACTTATATTGAACTATTATTTCGCCAAATATGTCCTAATTTCTTAAATTTCTAGAAAATTTATACTGATTATGAACTACAGAAAATGAAGTATCAAATTGAAAAAAAACTAACTAATAACTTCTTTTATTTGGATGTAATCGAAGAGCTAAGGCATCATGAGCAATGTGGACCATTCATCCAGTAGAATCCCAAGAAGAAAAGGACATGGCATGACATGGAATGTTTTACTAAAAACGTAAACTACTTCAGTTTGTCTGTTATTCCAAGACTATACAACTGGAGAAATTTCAAAAGTGATCACAAAATAAAGTGTTTTTAAACAATTATTGTTAAAGACTTGGTTTCTAAAATTAAAAAATTAAGAACATTGATCCTGAGCATTTTGAATAAAAATAATAAATATCCAAAGATTGTTATTTGTTTTCTTCTTTGTTCGCCGTTTAATTCGTAAGCGTGAGTGACTTTTTTTCAAAAAAAAACGGACGAAAATGTAAAAAGATGATAATGATTTAATTAAATATCCCAACAGAAGTACCAAGGCAACCTGAGTATAGCAAAAAAGCCTTCGAAAGCATTTTTGTTCTAGGATTTATCATAGCCGCTGTTTCAGATATTTTTCAATTTTGTTCTTTGGTGTTGGTAGTTAAGTAGTATTAAATTTACCACAGATAGATCGTGTTTTTTTCAGCTAAATCGTTCAAACCTATGCTGTTTAAAAAATAAAGTATGATCCAGATTGCGAGTAAGATAAACTCCATCAGTTTTAAATGACAAAAACTTTAGTAACTTGTGTTGAATTTGCACGACTAGAACGAAAAACTTAGCCACTTATATCCACACAATATGGTGGCCTTAGAGAAAAGAAGAAGATATTATCTGTTATAAATTATTTCTTAGGAATGAAATGATCTCTTTTGACCAACAAGATAATGATTATCCATCATATATTATCACAGAAACGAATATTCGAAAGTTTGGCATTAAATTATTCCACATTCATTCTATTTCTTGATCCCTCCCACCTTCCCAGTACATTTTTATCCTTATCATTCTCCACTCAGTAATCCCCCTGACACCATCAACAATAACGCTGCTCTTTTTAATCGACTGAAAAACTTCTAAAAATTTCTTTTAAAAAAAATTCAGGAGAATCTTTATGATATAGCTATTTTGGCGACGAAGACTTTTCAACCAAAAGAGATTTGGCCTATAAGATCTAAGATCTAAGATCATCTTATTTTTTCATTTAAATTTTTGTCACATTATTAGTATTACTATTCATTCTAATTACAAGGACAGTCACTAAAGACCCCAAGATGCGACTATCCCATCTTCTTTGATATTAATCTTTTACAATTTTAATGTCATGATATTTTTTCAACTGTTGTTCAAATTGGAAAGTGTATATTCCACTAATTCTGTGTAAATCTCTGCCTGGTGTTTTACAAGATAATTTATCAAATATCAGCACCAAGCAATAGATTCAAATCGTTCATTGTTGCAGTAAATTGTGGTTCTTTAATAAGCTGCCTTATTTGATGACTATAAAATATTTAGACTTTCAGTTTTTCCGTGCTAATCCCTAAATATACATGTCAAGTAACTAAAATAAAGTTTATCTCGATTTAAAGCCTTCAGGAATAAATCCCAATTTGATATGCAGGGGTGGAAATATGATTTTCTCTCTCGCAACCATATTTCTGATTATGCTTTGTTTTCCTTCAATCATGACATTTATTAGAGGCTTGGTTCTGTTGACCTACTACTGAGCTTTAGCTCTGCTGCTGATATGAAAAAGAAGGACTTTTCTATATCAATTTTGCTGTTCAGGGACGAAATTTGCTATTTTTAGATTGACATAAGACACCCACTGATGTTCTTTATACTTAATTTCTTTCAAGATTATGGTCATGGGTAATACCAAATAATTCAAACTGGTTAAATATATTCTAACATTATGTACGAAATTTCAATTTTCAAATCTAAAAATATCATTGTTGCATTATGTTTGGCTTCTATTGCAACAAAAATCAATTAGCCTCTATCTCAGGAATCACAAGTGCTATGAGAAAAGGCAGATATTTTTGGTATCGGCTTTCTTTTCCAGCACCAAAACAAAAATTTCATTTTATTGGTATGTGTAATTAGTTTACATACTGCTTTCAAAAATAAATTTTAAATTTAACAAAAATGCGACAGGGTAATATAATAACTCTGCTACTAAAGCATGTATATAATAATCCTATTTAGATTAATACCTCGAATAAAGTATATATTCTTTTTTTCCTAATGGTTAGAAGTTCTTTTAATCCTTCGTCATTTATATATGTAAATTCATAGTTACAACATATTACTAGATGTGCTCTTTTTCGGGTTCTACCATCTGTTGCACCTAGTCGTCGTTGCCTAATGTTATATATGATGGCCGTAAAAGCTCGAACAATTATTTCACTATTACTACTACTTACACACATGACTGTTATATAAATCTAAGAATAGTTCCACGTGTTCACATCGCTTGGACTCTCCACTATTCAACATAATTTATAAATATGGTCTATCTACTTGTTATTTCAGAGTGTAAGTATAAATAAGTGAAATCAGTTCTTAAGTATATACTCGTCGATTTTTTTAGTAAGTAGGCCACGATGTAAGAGAAAGACCGAACGGTATTCACGTCTTTTTCTCTCTCCCTTTCTTTCTCTCGCGCTATCGATGAGAAGTCAGTTCGGTTCGGTGCATATACAGAAAACGAAAAGAAAAAGAGATAAAAAACCGAATAACATATTCGAAAACGAAAGCTTTTTAACTGGTTCCGCTTCTTTTGTTGTATGTGTTTTCGTTTGCTGGCCGCCTATATACGGCGATATTTTATTAGCTTTTGTCTTCCAGACGGTCTAATCCTGTTTGAAATCCAGATTTTTTTCAATAGAGGATGATAGTTTTTAGTCTCGAAGGTGACCTTGGAGGAATCTAGGTTGGCGGTTAAAATGTGAACGATTTCTAAATGTCTGAGGTTTTATTGCTGAAACGACCGCAAAAATTCAAAGAAGTGCATAATTTAAGACTAGAATTCGTGTTAATGGATTTTATAGCCTCTAATAATAATGCCGCTCTATTGGAGGTCGATGATGATAACATAATGTATTGGTATGATAGAGAAGAAATTCATTAAAAGGGTAAGAGATGATGGAATATAAGTAAATACGATCACAATTGAAAGTCTAAAAAAGATCGCGTAGTAAATTATAGATTTAATACAGCAGCAATAGTCTAGGCACTAAGTATCACAACCATCCTGATAACGTACGCGAACGATTCTTACCCAAATACGACGCATTTAAAATAAAAGCTACTGAATACATTAAGTAATACATAACAGAAAATATGGACTTTTTACCAATTGTGACAGAAGTGTGTTCAGATAGGAATTGCCCTGACCAATAAAAATTTCACAGAAAGTAAATAGTTGTATTAACTATGTTTACCTATTACATACGGCATTTCATAAGGATTTACCCATTATACTAGCATTACATCAGTTATTAAACATTAATTTTATCGAGTTGCAACAAAAGGAGGTAAATAGGAAAAAAAAGTTCATAAAGTCATTCTAAAACTATTTGAAAAAAATTTCTCGTAAGATCAGATTTGATTGTAAAAGAAAGGATTTTCACTGACAAGAATTGTTGAACTATTATCATACTTATTATTAACAAAAGATAATTCAGGCCTTTTTATAAACACATT
Organism: Dermolepida albohirtum; assembly: GCA_031893035.1. NCBI lineage: Eukaryota > Metazoa > Arthropoda > Insecta > Coleoptera > Scarabaeidae > Dermolepida > Dermolepida albohirtum. The sequence continues at coordinate 116,598 of JAVIWB010002583.1, forward strand.
GACTGCCGCAATACTAAATAATATCTTCTAAAGAGTGTTGTTTTTTGGAGCAATACTGGCAATATTGTTTTCCGTGCCAGCCAATTTGACAGTTCTCGGTTGTTTTGGAGCTAGTTTGGTTTAGCAATTCATCATGAATAGACTCACGCCGGAGCAACGTTTCCAAATTTATTTTGAATAATGTGGTTCAATTCGAGAAACAGTACGCACACAATTGACGGTGTGCAGAGTAGTGTCGATGATAATCCAAATGCGTAAATTCGTCTTCGTGCTCAACAATTAAACTTGTGTCCATCTACTTTATGGAAAATTTTTGGTAAAGATCCTGTTTACGTGCTTAGAAAATTCAACTTGTACAGAAATTGAAAGCACAAGATCATCGTTCGCACCGTACATTTGATGAATGGACCGAAGGAAAGATTGGTATTGATCCACAATTCGATTTGAAAATTTTGTTCAGTGAGGAAGCACACTTTTAGTTGAATGGCTATGTCAATAAGCAGAATTGTCATAATTGGAGCTACGAGAATCCACAAGCCATTGTCGAAACACCATTACATCCAAAAAAAATCACCGTTTAGTGCGCTTTATGGGCCGGTAGAATCACTTGTTCACACGTCTTCAAAAATGACGATAGTCAGAACGTTACAGTCAATGGTGAGCGGTACCGAGACATGACTACTAACTTTTTAGTGCCTAAATTGCAAGGCATTAATGTTGCAGACATGTGGCTTCAGCATGATGGCGCCACTTACTGCACAGCGCGCGATACAATTAATTTACTGAAAGAAACATTTGACGAACGATTAATGTCACGAAATGAACCTGTTAACTGATCACCTCGTTCGTGCGATTTGACACCATTACATTATTTTCTCTGAGGTTATGTAAAGTCGCATATCTACACCGATAAACCTGAAACAATTGAGCGCTTGGAAGCCAACTTTCGACGCGTATTACTGAAATACAGCCTGATTTACTGACAAAAGTATGTAAAAATTGGATCTCCAGATTAAGCCATGTACGCTCCAGCCGCGACGGCAACATGCTCAAAATCATATTCAAATAATGCCACAAAATTGTCTTTTAAATAAAGCCAATTTCATGGATATTAAAAACATTTTTCTATGTTTCAGTTCAATTTAACAATTCCTGTCTCCAAAAAAAAAAAAAAAAACAATTTAGATGAAACCTTATAATTCTCAAATAAGATAATAATAATATTGCTAAGATTTTAGGACGCAAAAAACAATCTACGATTTATTTCTAATTCTTGCAGCCATGTACTTTACGTTCCATAAAAAATATATTGGCCAGATAATCAAATGCCAGTTATTTTAGCTGTTAAACCTCGCAGTGTTTTGAATTGAACGTCGATATTAACGGCTATGATATGTACCTCATTCTCTGGAAATCACACACACTCAATATGTTAAATTAGAACAAATTTAATAGAAAGAAACTGTATATTAAGTATTCAGATATTTCTTAAAAATCATCTATCTATGGATGAGTATTTAAATTATTTCGAGAAGTAGTATATGTGTTTACAATACTTACAAATAATCTGTAAAAAGTCCAGAAAACAAGAAAATTATGAAAGATATGAGGAGCGTTCAGCCTCAAGAAAAGTTTAAATGAGTCGATCCTACATTAGTAACTTTGAGAAAATAAGAAGAAATTAGAAGCAGTAAAAATTAAAAAAAGAATATTAATACACTTGAAAAATATAAAATAAATTCTCCTTTATTGCAAAGTATGTTCGTAATTTACTATTACTTGTTTGGCATATTCTTTACTAATAATTAAAAACCTACGGACTGCGACGACTTGATTTTTAAACAACTTTTTTCCCCAAGTCAAGAACATACACAAAATCTTAACGTATCTATAGCAAATAATAATCTTAAATTTAACACTATAATGGTCTCAACCAGCGAGTAGAAAACCACGAATATTATTTTTTTCTTTTTATTAAAGTGAAGATGAAAATATAATTGGTTATTACATACCGACACGTTGATGGTGAGACCACGCCATCTATTGTAGATAATGATTTTTTTATACTCGAAATTTGTGGAATGTTGATTAAAAGTGCCAATCATAAAGAAAAGAACCCCGAACGTGTTGAATTTTTTACCAAAAGGGACATTACTCATAGAAATTTTATTTTTTTTATTCGACAATTTAAAAGTTTGTTGATGCTTTTTTCAAATTTCTAATTTACTTTTTAATTCTGGTTTCCTTATACTAATTTAACTCTCTTGTATTGAACTTTAAGACATAATATTTGAAGATTTTACGTGGACAATTCAAATTTAAAAAAAACTATGCCTGCCAACACAACTACAATAATTAGCGAAATTCTTTTCTAGTGAAAATAGAAAAATTCGTGTTAAAATTGTTGGACAACAAAACAGTCATTCCATAACCAATTATACCTTAAAAAACGAAAGTTTTTTACGTCATTCGAGTCTAAATCAAAATCAATGTTTGGTAATTGTATGAAATCGATTTTAAAAAGAATAACGAGCTCCTATTGAAAATTTTCTTCCCGAATCTTAGATTTACTCAACTACTGGTAGAGTGCTATACCTACTTCTTCAGTAACTGCACTTACAGAAAGATTAAGAACACGTCTAAAATTGACTTTGGATACAAACAAGTAAATACAAAATTACTGCCATCAACAGCAATACCGTACTGATAATAATCTGCAGCTTCGGAATTCTACACTATTTCAATCCTTAGGTGGAAGAGGAACAGAAAATATGCTGTTATGGAATAAACGCTTCAAAATTTATTATTTTATTTTATATTTACTGCAATATAATTATTATAATTTATTTATTTGATCCAGTCATGTATACAAATTTATAGTAAATGAACAGTCAAATAAAAAAGTACTCCATGAATGAATTAAAGAATTTTGGAAAGACGATGATTGTCCCAATTATGGCAGGAGCTATAGGTAACATTCCAATAGATCTAAATAATTATAATATGCTGTGAAAGCCATGTCAATCTTAAATTTGCAAAAAGAATTTACTTATTAAATTTTGTTGTGTAATGACTTCATATTGTTTTTGAAATGTTCTAAATTCTTTTAGCGGTGCCTTTAATTTAGCGTAAAAGTGTCTTTTTCTTGTTATTACTTGTCTATTGTTGCCTCTTGTTGCTGCTTATTTGTTGATTTGCTTAAAAATGTTTTTACTACTGGACTGGGTGGTATCGAATAAAAATATAATTCTATGATTAGTATCGATTGGTAATATTTCGAGTGTACCATCGATGCGTTTCTTGCCAAGAATATTAAGAAATTGTAATTCTTCCGAATTGCGAGTGTATGCTGTTCAAGTATTACAAAAAGTTTTGCCGTTGTCTCGTCCATGTGACGAGATTACCAAAATATCGTTTACCTAACTTAGTTTTTAATTAATCAGGTGACAATATTTATCACATAAAGCACAAATTTGTTTCGTTTTCCTGGTGAATTTTATCTGAATTATATCTTTACTTGCTCTTTTACTTTACATTTGAATTTTTACTGTAATTGCTCTCTTTTGTTTTCTGTATTTTCCTTTCGGTTTTTCGTCTTCTTTCGAATTTTTTTTGTATCCTAACTTTTTGTCTTGGTCTTATGGTTTTGTATTGCACACATACTGAATCATTTTAAAATAGCTTTTCACCATAATTTTTCTCTTCATGTCGATAAACCTTGGTTTTGCCATATTTCGTCGTCTTACCAATCACTTAATTCTCCAAAAATTGTCTTTAGTTTAGTGTAATTCTCTTTTTATTCCTCCAAAAATTCATATCTATCTCTTCTTCTAGCATTATTTACGTTAAATTCTTCAAAAATCACAATTTACACGTATTATTAACACGTATTTAAGTTTATAATAAAAATGTGAAATATTCTATTCGAAAGAGAATCACTATTATTCTTATCATTCAAATACAAGCAGAAAAGCTGAAGATGTTTTACTTATATTACTAAAATATTTACTATAAAATTTTGATTACTGAATTAAAGAAATGCCCTGTGTATGAAAATAAAACTTTCTTTACAAAAATATTTTAAAACTTCTGAACATTAACACATATTTTATGGACAGCAACTGAGTTTACCCAGGAGCGGTGCTATTTACGTCAAACAGAAACTGTACAAGATGTACCGTAAGAACCATTATTTGCATCTCTATGCAGTTGTCTGTCATCCTTATGGAAGTTATCCAAACGAAATTAATGGACGAAATTACAGTTATTGTTCCGTTTCGCGTCGTAATTTGCCGCCATTTTTCGAATTATCCACGACACACGACGGTTTCCGTATACAATTTCGCACATTAGAAACGCATACGTAGTTGATTTTAATAACTTCAGATGCATGCGATCATTAGATTCGCAAGTCGGATGGCTTATTATTTTGTTCCTTAGCGTTCGCCGCGCGTACAAGGCGCTTTTACCGAAACAGTTACAACTACCGTCACTTATACCTCGAGTATATTTACGGAGTTGTAAAAGAATAATTTAGAACTGACTGTAAAAACGGTAAAAATATATTCCTCTTCGAAGGGAATGATAAAGTATCCAGCAATTGAATTAGTATTATATTAAGATTTTAATTTTTTTTTAAGTAAATACAGTAAATACGTATTTAAGACATATCTACAAAAACTTTACATTTGTGTCCAATTTTTCTGTTTTCTTACATACTGTAATATACTATTACGTATTTAAGTTCAATTAGTTTCTGCTCACGCAAGCAAAATTACATGTACAGTGTTCTCAAGGTATAATCTACGAGGGCAGCCGTTTTTATTTCCGGAATAGCAAAAAAAAAATTTTAATTATCGAAAATAGTTTTACTGCTTTTCAAAATGCAGTTGGGTGCAGTTTACTGCTTTTCAAAATATTCTCCTTGAAAATCAATTCACTTTTGTATTCGTTTAAACCAATCCGAAAAGCATTGCTGCCACTGTGAAGGCGGTATCTTCAAAATATGAGTTTTGAATGCCTCAACTGCCTTTTCCGGCATACAAAACCGTTGATGAAGTTTATTCCTCAAGTGTGGGAACAAAAAGAAATCAGAGGGAGCTAGATCAGGGCTGTATGGCGGATGGCTCATCAATGATGGCGCATTGTGATGGTGGAGAATGACCTGTTGTTTTCGGTTTGTTTCGGTTTTTGGTAAACAAATAGTTGTGTATCATTCCGGATTGACCGTTCTTCAACTCTCTAAAGGCACGGTTGCTATTGTGACCGGTTTTTCCGAAAAAACAGGCGATCGTTTGTTTTGATGTGCTTCGAGCGCGAACAACTTTTGATGGTTTTGGCTCATCTTGGAATACCCACACAGTCTACTGCTGCTTTCTATCGGGCTCATACGTATAGATCCAAGATACATCACCTGTGACGAATTTATAAATGTTTTTAAGGCACCGCCGTTGTATTTTTTATGCACTTCTTGGCACCAATTGACGCGAGTTCTTTTTTGAACGGTTGTCAAATTATGTGGCGCCCAACGCGAACATAGCTTCTTAACAGCTAAATATTTATGCAGAATCTTATGCACGTTGGTGTTACTAATACCTAGAGATGCCTCGATCTCATGGTATACCACATGACGGTCTTACATTGTCAATTCAGACACTGCATTAATGTTTCCCCACACAACAACATTTGTGGGACGACCTTCACGAAATTCATCCTTCAAAGAACGCCGTAAAAGTTTGAATTCACTATACCAACGATATACTGTAGTTTTCGATGGTGCTTCATCACCTTATAAAGAATTCAGCTCGTCGATGCATTCTTGTTGAGATAAACACGCCGAAAGTTATAAAAAATAATTGTACGAAAATGTTGGCGAGTTAATTCCATTTTTTCGTTGACATAAAATTTTCAAGTTACTGTCAACAATAGAAATAGCGATTGGATAATAAAACTGCCAAGGTAACTTTATTGTCAAAAATAACAAACTTCACGATACAATCATCATATCGGTGGCAACTCTAATAGTGTTGTCAATTCCCGAAATATAAACGGCTACTCTTGTATTAAATTTCACTAATTCATATATTTATCAAAGATTTCAGTAATTGAAAAAGCATATCACTGTTGGATATGCGCTAGGTTTTGTGGTAAGCAGAGTAATCAAAGAAACTGCAAAACAACTATAAAGTAGATCTGATGAAGTAGTAGAAGAACATTAAACAAGAAAAGTGTAAGATTATTATACATAACGTCTGAAACACACCGTAGCTGTCCTGCGTCGCATACTAGAAGTACTTTAAATCCTTAGCTCGGGATGGATCTTTTGGCTTCCCTTGACAGTTATTGGTACCTATCCTTCATACTGCTTCTCTTACTTCTTCTAAATCTTTGGCCTTAGGTCTACTTTTACTTCTCCTTCCATCAGATTTGCAAACCAGTAGTAAATTAATTACAGACAAATCCCCTGCTCTTCATTCATCCTTCAACCACTTTGTTCTATATTGCTTTATTTTTCTAGCTATATAGCTTCCTTTATTTTCTTACTATAATGCGTTATTTGTCCTGTGTCTAAATTCATCTGGTATTTTATTCCAGACTTATTATTGCTCTCAACATTTTCCGTTCCATTATTTTCAAACATTTCTCATTCTTTTTGGTCATTGTCATTACTTCTACTGAATACATGGAAGATTATTATAAAATGTGTAAATTTTTGTTTTATTATTTAGACATTGAAGAGAGCAACTGCAAAAATCGTAGTAGATAGTAGTAATACTAAATTATTTATTTAAACACGCTGAAATTCTGAAACAAACGGTACTTAACCTGTATATAAATATCACGATGTTAATACTTTCATCAAAAACAGAAATTATTTAAAAGAATTTAAGTGAAGTTGTAGTTCCATGACTCTCAAAAAGGAATGGCAATTAAGACAGGAAAGTTTAAATATTTAAGTAAGCAAGTTTATTTTATAATATGGGAAGTGCTAACTGTCAAAGGAAACCCGTAATGTGCTTTTTATTGTGGCGTTTCTTGTTTTATTATTCTTCGGAATGAATAGTATATTCTTTCGCTTTTTTGTTGTCTGTTTTAATTATAAAGTGGAACACCTTGGATCAACAAGGAAGTAGCCAGAACTAGTTGGGTAGCGTCGAAATGTATGCATAAAATTTGGTCGTGGGATGAAGTTTTTTTAAAAATTTTATCAATAAAAGAGGTGCTGACACGTACTATAAATAATTCAAAAGCTTTTATAAATAGGAAACTGATGTACAATTGTACAGATATGATCTTCAAATTTAACTAGGAATATTAAATTTTTAAAATTACAAAAATCAATTAAGAGTAGCTATAACTGAATTTGCAATGGATAATTTAGTTACTCTTCGTTGATTTATCTAATTTTATGTATACAGCAAATATATTAAGCATGAAAATACAATTTTGTTATACTGTACACATATTAAGTTGCGTAAGTAAGAAGGCCACCAACATAAATTTAGTAGCGAGTAAATTAAATTAATACAAGGTGACTCAATGAAACCGGATATTAACGTAAAATAATAAAAAATTTGTCATTTCAAACTCCTACATAAAAATATAAATTACACTGCAAACTTTATTTCGTGGCAAAAGATATCACTTCTTCAAAAAAAAAAAAACTACAAAACTGGCCTTCATTTTCTTTTAAATAATTTGACTTTTCGCAAAATTACCTAACATTGCGAAGGATTTCTAATGACATTGTGGCCACTTAACCTTCAATCTTCTAATATCTGAATAGTCCGTAGAGTTTTAGGAGTTGGTTTGAAAAACTTTTGTTTTCAGAAAATCTAAAGAAAAAAATCAACGTAGGAATTACAGGATATCGTTGTTCCTAGTGGCAATACGAGCGAGGAAAGCCTATTCCAGAAAATTCATTGACATTTCCTGTTGAATAACTTGTATCATTATTATATCCTGAGAAAAATGACGTCCACTGTGGTGCTTCTTCAAATATCTAAATAAAGAGATTTTGGAAAAGAGTCAAATCAGGACTCTATAGTAAGTGGTCTAGCTGTAACAACCCGCGTAGGATGTAGTAGCTGTTATTTTGATCAACAAGAAAAACTTTTACTTAGTTTCAAAAGACGGTGGTCACGAGCTTTCCAACAGAAGATTTTGTGCGGACCCTTTTTGGAAGTGAAGAATCCTAATAAACCTATTGTATGGACTTTAACTTTGTTTCTGGATTCCAGTAGTGCATCCAAATCATCGTCTCTTACTATCTTACGGACAAATTAACATTTGTGTCTAAAAATTCCGCTTAAGCAATTTTTATTCGGGAATCAACACTTTTGGAAGCCATCTTTCGGAAACTATACTTATATCCAGTTGCAGAAACTTTCAAGCGACGTTCCTTGAGAACCATTGTTTCAACTTTCAGGTAAATATCAAGATTGATTGCGTCCGAAGACCTTTCGCTCATTGGGTCATTTTCCATGGATTCACAATTCTACCGACCAATGTTTTACTTTAAAATATTACCGAACCTCGTCTTCGCATTTTGTAATCATTCGTTAATGACTAGTTTTAGATTCTGTTCCTTTTTTAAAAATTTGATGACACTGCGATGTTCTAATTTCACAAAACTCATTTCTTTCCGTGTTGTTGCTATCATGGCTAAGCAAATTTTTTCTACTTTCTCTGGTATTTAAACCATTTGAAAGCGATACAACACTTTGCAATTCACTGTAAATTTCACTCGAAGTCTCCCACATTTACCCAATTTGTTTTACCTCAAAAGCATCGACAATAACAAGAGAAGACAGTGCACACAATTAATGAACCGCTACATAATTCTTGGTATTGTATTTCAGTTTGAGTCCTTGAAACACCAAAGATTAACCACACCAAGTCCCCTATCTGTTACTCTGTCTTCTTTCTTTATAGTAGTTTTACTCTTCGAAAAGTTCATTGATATAACTGTCTCTTGAACAAATACGTACACGTTCATAAAAGTCTCCATCCATCATACTTATTCGTGTGTACACAATAGTGAACTGCCTCTCAGATACACGTAATATACACATATGTATATGTACATACATTCACCTTGACTCGAATTACAACAAAATCCATCTAGGATGAAGCAATCTTCGTTGAGATTTGAACCATTAATGTACATATTAAGTATGAGGTTGGACGAAAATGCACGAACAAGTTCATGTAAGTAAAGTCAATATTTATTTTAAATGTTTTTTTTTCTTGTAATAGTAAAACGTTGATTTTAGTAAGTGTAACTAACAATGAACTTTCTATAATATATTTCAACGTCGTCTACAATACAAATATTAGATGCATTGAATCAATTACACATACTATGAAACAAAATTTCTAAAGCGATATATCGAAAATATGTGAATTCTCAATAAAATTTTGAATTGGACATATTTAAATTCTTTTAATAATTTGATAGTATTAATACTACAAGAATTTTCTTAAGAACAAAGCATATTAAGAACTCACAGTCAGTGTGTGGGTATGTGAGAAGAAAAGTAGCACTCATGAGGAATTAAGTTATATCCATACTTGTAGGTGTAGGGTAACGTGCCTTGCGTTGCGTGGCCGCAGGAATGTGCCGCATTTAACGTTTCCACGGCGATATCGGGTGAAACCCTTTTATATTTAGCCTTAATCCTGGCAAACTGAGCTCTGCTCGAGTGGATTGGTACTTCCCTTGCTAATTTTGAGAACAGTAAAGGAATGATACAGAGTATAGAAGAATTAATCAATTAAGGTTAATATAACCCCTTCCATAATAATTTTATATTATTATTATTTTACATTTACCTTAATTGATAATTTAATTAACAACAGTCTCCATTAAAATTTAAGTATAGAATAAGTTCGGAGCAAATTCCAAAAATAAAAGAAAAATTAGAAAAGAAAGATGTAAAGTTACAAGGCAAAAGCTTTCTATAAGGAAAAATAAGTCAGCAATGCAAGAATGAATTAGACTATCTACAGAAAAAGTAAGATTAAAGTACAAAAAATGATGAAGCGGAGCCAAGGCTATATAAAGGCTAAATGAAGCATAATGAAGGCCAACTTCAACAGGCATATGAAAACAAGTTAAGGGACTCCAGAAGGTTGTGAAGCCCACAATAGATCTAGCTATATGGTCACTAGAAAATATATATATATACATATTTATGTGTATTACTAAGAAATTATAAAAATTAAATTAGATTTTTCAAGGCTGCCATAAAGACGTTTTCCATTTACTTATTATACAATTATCGATCAGACTTATGATATTTCTATGGGCTAATTCGTTGACTTCAGAACAATGTACATTATCGAATAATTAAATGATTGTAAGATCTCTTTAAGCCTCTAGCACGTCTACTGGCCACGTTGTTCGTAACTTTCTAAGGTTTTCGTGGTTCTGATACAATATTCAGTGAGTTACTGTGATGACTTTCCAGCTTGTCATGACATAAATACTGAAATTTCTATACTGTTTAAATATAGTGAGAATCATCAATCTCGTCTGTGTCTGAAGTTGAGTTGAAAAGATTTTGTTTTATAATTTTCCGCGTTACTGTCGAGGTTTCTATCAGGAAGTTTGTCTGCAGACAGTTTGAAGCTTCGATCGGATCCGTGTTATATTCTAGAATGATAGTGCAAAAAGTGTCTATGGTGATGTTTTTAGTTGTTAGGAGGTCTGCAATGAAAGAAACTGATACTGCCTTGCGAAACATCAGCATAAGATCCTGCATGAGCATTTAACCGTTAAGAAGTAAACAGCAGTCCAAAACCAACAAAAATTGTTCGTGCTTGAACCACATCAAAACAAATGATCGCCTGTTTTATAGGAAAAATCGGTCACGTACCTTTAGGGAGTTCTAGAACGGTCAATTCTGAATAGTACACAACTACTTGTTTGCCAAAAGTTTTTGAAGAAACAAGAAAAACAAACCGAAAATGACAGATCATTCTCCACCATGACAATGCGAGCTCTCACAGGTCGGTTCAAACAATCGAATATTTGATCGGGCAAAACATTGAATTGATGAGCCATCCACCGCACAGCCCTGATCTAGCAGCCTGAGGTTTCTTTTTGTTCCCACACGTGAAGAATAAACTTCAACGGTTTTTTACGCCGGAAGAGGCAGGTGAGGCATTAAAAACTCATATTTTGGAGGTACCGCCTTCCCAGTGGTAGCAATACTTTTTTGATTGGTTTAATGATTGCAAAAGGCATTAATTATCAAGGAAACTATTTTCGATAATAAAAAATATTTTTTTTTGTTTGCTATTCCCGAAATATAAACGGTTACCCTCGTATAAGTCTGTATAAAAGTAATTTAATTCAAAAAAAAAGCATATTAAATAATCCACATACATATTTTGTGAAATTACGTATTTGCTATTCAGTAACTACTTGTTATTAGACAAGCAAACACAAACTGTAATCACTTTCTAGGAATAGATTTCTTATTCTTCGAAAACTGTCCGGCCTTTAATCACAGACTTTGTTCTAATAACGCGAAATGGAAAGGACATATCATTCATCATTCAGTCGCTGTCCAACATAACAACTCCATAAAGCGAAATGGCGTTTTTATGCACGATCCTTCGCCGTGATAAATCAATTGCGGTTATTATCAGCTGATCCCGCTTGGATTTTTATCCTGTCTGTAATTTCACTTCTCGGAACAGGCAACCGAGAACATCTATGTTCCATTGAACTGGCGACGCGACGGAAAAGTTATTATTATTAACATGGCAACGGCGGTAAAATAGAAATGAATGGAAATAACTCGGGAGTTGATCAATTACTCATAGAAACCTTTTTAGTTAGTTGGCATTTCGTAAAACATCCAATGTCTTTATCTTTTCCGACAAGTTCTGAAATCTAGAAATAGTCTTTATGCTTTAAATGTAATAACTTTTCATTCTGAATAGTCTCTTTTCGGTTGGTTGTTCAATAAATGCATTGAAATGCATTTCAGTTATGAAAATGTGTAATTTGGTGTTAAATAATTGTACATTTTGCCTCATGAATTTGGTTCTCCAGTAACATTAAATCAAAAATAAATAATAAAGTCATTAAATATGTGAAAACGAGTTTTTTAAAAATTATTGAATTTACAGCAAAAAAACGAACGTTTTATGGAAAACGACTTTTATAATAGCCTTTTCCAAACATTTTGTGTAATTATTGAAATACTTAACGTTTCGCTTTTCAAACTTTTCAACGATTAATAACATAGAACAAGTGGATATAAATGGTTGCCTTTAAGAAGCACGAAAGAACAGATAACTGTAATATCTACATATATTTGCTATAAAAACTTTAAAATCTAGAACGCAATCCTAGGAGTCGGATTGAGATTAGGCTTTTTATTTGACTTTTTTTGTTTATCATCAAAGTATGGAGTCTCGACGAGAGACAGAGTTGAAAAAATCTCGTACGCCAATGACATACATTAATGATACTGCAATTTTGAATTGCCGCATAGATGGTTAGCAAATTCTTAATATAAAATTTTGTTACACCGCTTTAAACACTAGAAACCAGTTAGAGGGTCTAGATGTTAATAAAAGTTTCTGGTATTGTTGAAAAAGTAGGAATAATATTTAAGAAAAGGATTATAAAGGCAATATTTAGTATATCCATATCAATGTAAACGAATATTTTTGGAACTAAGGACAAACTGCCCCGAATTAATGGAAGAATCGACTACCTATTACTAATAAATAACACGGGCCAATCATGAAAAAACTTTTTCTATAAATTTGGCTCCCCTTTATGTTTTTTGACGTTTTAACGAAATAAACGAAAATTCTAAAATTTCCAATAGATTGGTGAATAAATAGTAATATATAAACCAAATCTTGTAGATAACTTTTCATTCTTCCTTCGGTGTTCCACAGGGGTCTAACCTTGGACCACTTTTGTTTAATATTTTTGTGGATGACTTGAGTATTTCTATCGACTGCCCGGTCTTGGCTTACGCCGATGATATTAAAATCTTTCATCGAATTGACTTGTTGTCATCCATAACTGGTCCTTGTGTAACCGCTTAAGTTTAAACATTGAGAAGTGTTTCCTAGTGTCTTACTCTAGAAGGATTTCTAGAATAGAATCCTGTTACTCAATTGGCGGCGTTACGATCTCTCGTAAGTCCTCGATCAGAGATCTTAGGGTAATATTTGACGAGAAATTTACTTTCTCCGATCATGTTCTTGGTGTGACGGCTGCGGCTTCCAGATCTCTCGGTTTTATAATTCGCACATGCCAATACTTTCATAATATGGACACTTTGAAGACCCTTTTCTTTGCTCATGTCGTTTCCAAACTGGAATATGCATCTATAGTTTGGTACCCCAAATCTCAAACTAGCCCCCTGGCACAGATACAACGCAAATTTTTGAAATACCTCTCATTTAAATGTGATGGTCGATATCCTGTCCGTGGAGTGAATTACAACGAGTTGTTGGAGCGACATGACATCGTATCGCTGTCTGATAGGAGAAAAACTCTTAGCGCTTTATTTATGCAGAGTATCGTTACTGGGAGGGTTGATACGCCGGATTTACTGTCGCGTGTTTATTTCATTGTTCCACGCCTGGGATCAAGGGCGAATCAACTGATTTATGTCCCAGGACAAGGACCAATATTTTGCTGATTTGGTTCATTCGGCGGTAAATTTCAACAATCTGCAGTACGATTTGCTATGACCACTATTTGTAAAAATATATTTGTTTTAAGATACACATTTCATTTTCACAATGTAACAATTGTTTAATTTTTTTTTTGTATTTCTTTGTTTGTTACCCGTTTTGGAGTAATAATCTCTGTTGGGTAACTTAATAAATATTATTATTATTATTATTATAACTATTTTTATTTTGTATTTAACGATAATTCTGTTGACCTTACATTGAATTTTATATAAGAATACACATTCTTTCAGAAATCAGTTATCAGAACCCGTAAGCTTAATCGCCTATCCCTATTAAATACAAATTTTTTTTCTACAAAATATAGACAGAAGTCTATGAGCGACAGGCAGTGATACTGTGACATCTTTAATTACAAAATATTTTTTAGAAAGTTTTGTGGACTTGCCTAATGCAAATTTTTTCAGTTAGAGGAAAGGTTAAGTATCATTTGATTCAGTAAAATATGCTAATTTACAATAGCTTACATAAAAAAAATATAATGTCACCGAAAAATTTATTTAATCAAGCGTTGAAAGCATTTTAAACGAATTTAATAAAACAATTAACAAGAACAAGCTAACGAAATTTGAAATAACAGTAATATTAAGTTTAAGTGACCTTTTACAACGAAATGGCAAAATGTTGTTTTCGTAAAAATTAATAATTATACTTATATATGCCGTTGTAAAAAAGATTTATAATTATAGATATACTATATGTCATTGGTATTTTATCTTTGTATAATGTTTAAATTAAAAGAAATTATTTTTATCTTGAAATACAAGTCAAATATAAAAAATACTATTTGAAAAGTCATAATGATTGAACATATCTATAAATTAAGATGCTTTTATATACTCTTATCTAAAAATTTAAGCAAAGACATTAATAAATCATAATACAATAGTTGAAATCACATCGGTTAAGTTATAATATGATACGGAGGGTGAATAGTGTTCGACAAGTTGGAGGGGATTTGTTAATTACACTTAGTAAGAATCTAAAAGTAAATGAATATTTTTAAAGGATCGTATAAAATGTAATAATAATAATAAAAAATTTGATTACATGAAAGATTTCTAAGTATACAGTTAACAGTTTGTGATAAAAATTGAGAATGATAAAGAATATATATTGGGTTGGCAACTAAGTACTTTCGGTTTTGTAGTATAAAATAAAACACTTTTTTTTAAACAAAGAATAGTTTTTAATCAATTATATATTTTCCATTTTGCTCAATGACCTTTTGCCATCTTTCTTTCAACTGTACGATTCCGCGCTCATAAAATTTCTGGTCCTTATCAGCAAAAAACTGAACCAGGTGCGAGTGAAGGTCATCGTCATTTGTAAAAGTTTTGCCATTCGAAGAATTCTACAAACTTCGAAATAAATGGTAATCAGATGATGCTAGATCAGGGCTGTATGGGGGATGTGGCATCAATTCCCAGCCAAGCTCCAATAGTTTCCCATGAGTTGCCAAAGATGTATGAGGCCGTGCATTATCTAGGTGGAAAACTACACCTTTCCGATTTGACAATTCTGGCCATTTTTCTTTGATTGCTTCATCCAGTTTTATTAATTGTTGACCGTAAACATCAGAATTGATCGTTTGGTTCCTTGGAAGCAGCTCAAAAAACACAACACCTTTGTAATCCCGCCAAACTGACAGCATGATTTTTTTGGATGCAATTCAGCTTTCGATGTGGTTTGAGCTAGTTTATCGTGTTTGCTCCATGATCGTTTTCGAACTATGTTACTGTACAGGACCCATTTTTTATCACCAGTGATGATTTTTTTTAAAAAAGGGTCGGTTTCATTTCGTCCAAGGTGCATATCGCAAAAGTTGATTCTTTGCGTTAAATGAATTTCTTTCAATTCGTGTGTTGCCCAAATATCAAGCTTCTTAACTAGGCCAAGACATTTGAAATGTTTTTCAATTGTTGTGTGCGATATATGTAGCCTCTCCGCAACCTCTCGAACAGTTATATGACGATCCTCTTCAATTATGACTTTGATTTGGTCATCATCAACTTCAGTAGGCCGACCAGAACGTTGCTCATCTTTGAGGGAAAAATCTCCAGAACGGAATTTTTTATACCAATTCAGACACGTGCGCTCTGTTAAGCAATTAGCACCATAAACTTCACGTACCTTTTTGTGAGTCGCAGCAGCTTTCTTTCCTTTACGGAAATAAAATAGTAAAATATGTCGAAAATGTTCGTTTCTGCACTCCATTTAAAATTAATCCACAACTAATAGCTTTAATAAAAATCACGCACTACTTGCTTCTGAAGTTACATCAATGTGACTAGTATCACGCGACAAACGGTAAAGTGCAGCACTAACATACGTTATGCAAAAAATAAAGCAACGCTCTCTATCAGTAAAAACCGAAAGTACTTTGTTGCCAACCCAATATATATATATATATATATATATATATGTAAATATAGTATAAATTAAAAGTATATTCTGAGACATTCTGAGATAAATTAAAGTTCAAAGAAGAATTATCAAGAGTAAAATCTTTGAAACAACTTTATTTTCAACCGTTGGTTGATTGAATTTGATTGTAAATGTAAGTGCTTGAGACTAAAACAAGATAGTTCAAAATTGTTGATCTGCACTGATTTTTATCGTAAATAATCCATATGAATCCTAAGATATTCTTTTATACTTCCAAAAAGTGCCGTCTCGTATATTTGTGTTACATTTAATTTTGCCACTTTTCTGAAACGCCTTTTTGTCGTATTTTTATAATTATTTTTTGGTATTGCTGTAATCTTTATTGGTAAATTAGGTCATGTTTCATTTGAGAAGATGATATAAATGGCTTCTTTTTTACTAAATTAAGATATGCTTTATACTTTATGTACTCAAATTTTCTAATTTAATTTAGCCTTAGATTCAAGCATAATTTATAAGATTAAATTTCAATATTCCATAGGTGAGAAGTAAAATTTAAAAGCAAGGTAATTCCGTGTATTTGAACTTCCCTTTAGACTTTTACTTAAACACATGTAGTATTATTATCTTTTATATGCTCTTTCTTCTTTTGCCGATGTTTTAATTAAACTTGATCAATAAGGTTGATAGATAACCCCTTTCCACAATTAACTATTTGTAAATTCTGTATACGCATTTCGACAACCAAGTTGTCATCATCAGCAGATAATTTCAAAGTGTCGCACCTGGTAAAACACGGCGAAAAAATTGTACGAAAATTACACTCCGTACGCGATCCGCACCGTTGAAAACCAAGATGTGCACTTCAACGGTGCGGATCGCGTACGGAGTGTAATTTTCGTACAATTTTTTCGCCGTGTTTTACCAGGTGCGACACTTTGAAATTATCTGCTGATGATGACAACTTGGTTGTCGAAATGCGTATACAGAATTTACAAATAGTTAATTGTGGAAAGGGGTTATATATCAACCTTATTGATCAAGTCAATCAACCACAGGCTCCATCAAATTCAACTTTTAATTAAAGATCGTTTTACCTATTGACTCATCCACATTCTTTTCAAATACCTTTTGGAATGCTTCTCGCAAGAAATCTTAGTAACAATGCGCATTTTGACGCTGAAATATGAACTCTTGTCGTATTTCGTTAAAATCAATAAGCATTATAGTTTTTAAATGTTTTTTAGACTTTTCATTAAAATCGGACATTTTACGTCTCCATAATATTTTAACAAAATAAACACAAACAAAAACCTTTGCCCAGAACGTTAGATGAAACCGTTCTCAGAATATTTTATAATCTCCTGGCTCTATTATTAGTGGTGTATAAATCATAATATTCATCCATCTTCCAGCAATTACTTTATTGTCTTATAGCTTAAGCATATAAGAAGTGATAGAAATAATACGTTCTAAGAACCATTACTTGAGTCATAAATCAGAGCATTTTTCTCATGACCCTGTTTGGTTCTTCTAAACTTAGAACGCGATAGAATTTAGTAATACTAGTATTTATTGTCATTGGTATATCTGAATTATCACAGTACTTCTACTTAGTTGAGGTAAATTAGTATCCACTGACTATTATTACTTTCATATTTTCTCTTTAACTATAAGTAATTGTTCGAAATACTTTCATTGAGTTACCATTATAAGATATTTGAATAGAATACCGCCGATATAGGAGAAAAATACGCAATTAACACTTCATTAGTTCGATATTCATAGGAAAAAAATCGCCGCGAGCAATGAGACGAAATCTGGACATCCAGTAGACATCAATTCTCCGTTTATGGACAACGCCATTACGCCATTACGAATTTGCAAAGAGGTGCCGAAAATTTTCTGCAGAATAGACACACCGTTCGCCTCTAAAGCGTGACTAAAGTTTCGCAATTACATCTCCGAGGTCAGCCGGTCTCCAAAGCACATAAGACATTTTACATTTCGTTAATCGAACACACCGACTGCCCACATATAGTTAGCTGGCTCTGCGAACATTGTACGTCATACAAGTGAAAGATCGCATACGTATTTTCTTTTTGATTAATTTATACGACCGAGAGTGTTCATATTATGTTCTGCTTGTTATGTGAACTGATTCGTATTATATTTGTTATTGTGTAGGTACTAAACGCGAAGATTAAAATACCATTTGTGAATGTAACACAGAAACACAACATAAGTGAACTAATAAAATAAACTCAATTCCTGGCTTCCAATTTCTCGTCTGATGAATATGGCCTGGTTACTTGGTATTGTAACTGCAAATGAGGTTGTAATAAAGGTTTCCAATTGTGCAATTTCTATATCGCCTATTGGCGTCTTCTTTACGATGTGGTTAGTTTGTTTTATGGAAGTTTTTAGAGTGAAGAAAAGAGAAATCAATTTTACTTTATTAGCCGTTCATACGTTTTTTCGCAATTATTCTTTAGAGAGAGAGCAAATAAATTTATTGTGTAAATTAGGTGACTATGTGTGTAAATATGCTAGTCTTCTTTTCAAGGCATCTAAATCAAAATTTTACTACAAAAATTTTTACTGAAGAATACTTAGTTCTCTCGAATTATAAAAGAACAAAAATCCCCCAACAATACAATAAAAATACCATTTTCTCAAACTACATTTATTGTACTGGACAAATTTTCGGTTGATTTGTTTTCTCCTTGTTATGTAATTATAATTTTCACCTTTCTAAATTATAATAATATCAATTATAGAGATTACTTTTAGCATGTCTAGTGCAGAAGAAAATTTGCTCGAAAACTGAATTTATAGTTGTTATATGGTACTATTGCAACACGTTCTATAGCTTTAGACGTTTGTAGCAATCTATACGCCATTAATTTTTATTTTCACAGGAATTTCCTTCTATTTCTGTTCTTCTACACCCCCCCAATTTTTGCTCCTTCTTTGAGTTTTTTCTGTCTCCTTTATCTTCCTGGAAACCCACTTTCAAAGTCGTAAGTAATTTGCCATATGTCATTCTTTTCAGATGTCCGTACCAGAGGAGTTGTTTCTTTTCTATCGTGTCTGTTAGTGTTCCAATTTTCGTCATTTCCTTTATTTTCGTTGTTACTGCATGCAATGAAATTATTCTACAGCATCTTTTCCAAAAGCTATTCTTAATAGCATTTATTCGGTCCTGCATGTTCTTTCTCACTTTTCAGGTTTCTGAATGTATATGTAACTATACTTTTTATCATTGCTTTATATAAATGCTGTTTCTTTTATTCGGAATCAATAATATTGATTCTAATCTAGATGTAATGGTTCTTCTTTTAACTATCTTTTGAAATATATCTTTCTTCGTCAGTGACAATGTATAATAGAAACAAAACAGTTTCTTCTCATTTCTGACATTTGCGAAAATCCAAATACTAAAATGAGAATGATTGAATTCTAAATCTAAAATTTTGTAGAAGAAAATAAGCAACTTAGAACTTAACAAGTAACATTTCAGTAGACTTTAAGTACTCATCAAATAAAATTATATACTAAACAATTAATAAAAATAATAACCCCTATCATTATACAGTTTATATAGTTTTTTATCATTTTCATTTTTAAATATACACGTTTTAATTTAAATAATTAGTGTTCGATCTGCCTTATAAATAGTCTAATCTTCATCCTATTTCGAAACTAGTCAGCATTGCACTCTTATTCTTTGTGTGGATAGTTATTCTCGATATTATTTTCAAAATTGCTATCCAAATGTAGATTTCCATACTTAATTCTTGTGCATAATATCGATGACACGTATATTTAGTTTATTATATATCACTGATAATAAATGTTTTTAACAGTTTACATTCACTTGCATCTAAATTGGTATAACTTATTTAAGTTTATATAATAATAATATAATAATAAGCACATTCATCATTATCTTGTAATGGATAATGTCGTAAGTATCGTCATATCTACCCTTGCAATAATTTTCTTAGATATTTGTTTTAGTTTTAGCATAATTTGTACATGTTTACTATACAACTAGCTAAGAAAAACTCTCCAAAATTTCAAACTGGGCCTCCATTTATTGGCAAAGTTACTTATCCAATGAAATTTTAGTAAAAGAAAAACAGTGAATAAAGATTTGATCACTAAGGTTGATGTATAATCCCTTTCCACATTAATTTTTGAAATTCTGTATACGTATTTCGACAACTAAGTTGTCATCATCGGCAGATAAATTAAGTAGTGTTGCACCTGGAGAACTACGGCAATAAATACCCGTGCGAAACAATTAATCCCGCACACGACCCGTACCGCTGAAAGCCAAGACGCACAGTGTGCAGTTGTCGAAATACGTATAGAGAATTACAAAAATTAATGTGGAAAGGGGTTATATATCAACCTCAGTGATCAAGTTAATCAACCACAGGCTCCATCAAAATCACCTTCAGTGAATAAATATGTTTATATTTAAATGGTTAATATTGAAAACAATGTAATTATAAATTACAAAATACATTAAATTTTTGGGTTCTCCAGTTTATATTTATTTATATATATCTACTTCTTTAAATTAAAA
This sequence comes from Dermolepida albohirtum, assembly GCA_031893035.1. Classification (NCBI taxonomy): domain Eukaryota; kingdom Metazoa; phylum Arthropoda; class Insecta; order Coleoptera; family Scarabaeidae; genus Dermolepida; species Dermolepida albohirtum. The sequence goes on from JAVIWB010002583.1 coordinate 137,320, forward strand.
ATATATTAAATATCCATATTATGTATGTTAAAATATCTCTACATTTCAAATACGTAAGCTTTGTTTTTTAACATAAGTTTCTTAATAAATACATTCTATTTCTTCAAAATTTACGTCGAAATCTGTTCCTTATTGAATATTTTATTATAGATATTGTTACCTAAGACGATTTTCTACCTTTTCCTATTTTAAATTTTATTGCATATACATTTTTTATTTCGCTATAATTTCTTACTAAAATAATCCTATATCCCATTTCTAATATTCCCTTATATCACATCAGCATGTAAAACTACATTTGTTTATATTTCTTTTAAAAATTCCTTCTCTTACCGATATCCCAATAATATTTTCTCTCTATATTTCCTTTCACTTATCACAAAACAATCATACACTAATTGATAGTTATTGTCTTTTCGGTTTATTATATACTAAGAAATATGATATGCACAATTATTATTATACCCGATGATATATGTATGAGGTTTTATTTAAGATTGCTTATTATGCATAAATGTCTTTAATATTTACATAAGTGACTATATGCTCATCATTTACATTTATCAAGTAGGTACTTAGAACTAATTATAATAAATTATAAATGTATCTTCAATTTATTTTTATATATGTTCGATACATTACTATATGCAGTACGTTTTAGATTTTTACGTCGTATTTTTTATTAGTTTTAAATGCTAGCTCTTTTATTAATTCCCCTTGTAAACTATCTAAATTGGTCATTATACCAGGTGTACCGGAAAGTCATTACCAGTTTTTCTAACAGATGTCGCTAGGAATTAAGTATGCAATGTTATGATTTCACTCATATGTTATTTTATTCTACTGATATCGAGTTTCAACGCCATATATACTATATTTTGCAAAAGAAGAACTCTCATAGGTTTATATATTTTTGAAAATATATATACGAAAAAAAAAGAAAAACGCCGCTGAAAGTCATCGTTTTCTAGAAGAAACTTTCAGTGAGCATGATCCAACCATAAAAACATGTGAGGTGTGATTTCGACAATTCAAAAGGGGCGATTTCAATGTGCAAGGTAAAGAACGTTCTGGTGGACCGAAAAAGTTTGAAGATGCGACACTGCAGGAGTTATTGGATGAAGACCCAACCCAAACTCGTAAACAATTGGCAGAAGCGTTAAATGTGGCCCAAGAAACGATTAGCGACCAATTACGAGCAATAGAAAAAATACTAAAGATGGGAAATTGGATACCACATCATTCATTCAATTGAATGACCGGCGAATGCAAAATCCAAAAATCGTCTATGAAATGCTACTTCAAAGGTATGATTCGAAGTTATTTGTGCATCTAATAATGACGAATGATGATAAATGGATTTATTTCGAAAACCGTAAGTGCAAAAAATTATAGTTATCATCAACTCTATGGCCAAATCGTTTTTGTCGCAAGAAAATGCTCTCTGTTTGGTGGGACCAAAATAGCGTGGTGTATTACGAACTATTGAAACTTGGTGAAACAGTTAATACTGATCACTACCGACAACAAATTATTAATTCGATTAATTAATTGTTAGAAAAATATCAAAAATGAGCCCTAAGACACGGTAACGTGATTTTACAATACGATAACGCGCCATCTCATACAGCATGTTCTTTCCCCTTTCGTAAAATATGATGAGCGGGCGATATAAATATATACGTTTTGCTAATCTAGATAAGAAAAACCAAAAATAAATCATAGTTTAAAGAATCTGGTAGAACTTGTATGAAAATATGAATTTAAGAAGATTAGAAAAAGTACAAAGGTGAAGTTGGTTTCTGTAGAAAATGTGTCAAATGTATTAGAATTTTATTCAGTTTCAACAAAATCGACATTTAACACGTCATTTTATTCTGTTATGAAATTAGTTCTCATACATATTAGTTCGAAATAGCAAAAATGAATATCTAGCTATTAATTACGTTTAGGAAATAGTACATTAGGTTAAGTCTTTAAAAATATTTTTTATTGGTGATGCTCGTAATTCTCATATTTTTGTTTTAGAATAGAGTTTTCTAAAAGATCATTAGCACGTTAATTTCTTACTATTTAAATTATTAATTATCGATATGTATGCATATTTCTTATAAAATATAAAAATTGGAATTCAACACGAACAAACTGTTTATATGCCTGACATTCAGCCAGTGCAACTTTGTTAATAGCAATCGAAATGGAAATTTTACAACTTCAATTTCGCAACACCTCAATAAACATTAGAAAAATCGACTTGTACGAAATGTCACCGTTGCACAACAACCATGATTATTATGTGGAAAAGAAAACAATTCTACGTATTATAAATACGATATTCTTTTCCGAAGTACAAGCAAATATGTAATATATTTTTTATATGCAAACAAATTATCGATTGCTCATCCCGTGATGATGTAATCATCCTTGAGAGGAATTCGTTGCGTGAAATAGTTAGCCTCTTTAGTGCTTTAGAAATTCCAATAGGATTCAAAAGAATTCATAATGCGCTGCAGTAATACAAAAGAAAAATAAATTTGTGTAATAGGTGTTCTTCCAATTATGAACAAGCACGGGTAATAATTTAGTTTTATACTCGTCGTTTACTCAATCACACTAACCTTCCTTTTTCCTATTTGTATAGAAACAAATTAGCTAAAACACTATATGTGTATATTTATTCTATATAATTGTTTTAAATTTCGGACATAATTAGTTTTAATTTGTTGTATTGCATATCTGAAACGAAACTTAAAACAGATTAAATTAATGAAATTAAATATAATAAGCATTTCGTAGAAGTATATAGTTGAAACTGTGGTATACGAGGTCTGTTGGGAAGATTTCTTGATTCTAGTTGTTTAAATGATAGCTTCTTCTATCAATTGTTATATTCGTAAAATTTGATATTTCTAACCTACAATTTATAATTCACTTAACAGTTCGTACTTAAGTGACCTAGTTTTGTTCATATAGCATTCACAAGAAGTTTTGTATAAAAAAAAACTTGCGCGTGAAAACGACAGAGCCATAATTTCAAATGTGGTTTAACTCCGAAGCAGTACATCGATCGGTTTTAGTTGACTTTTGGGGTTGAAGTACCATCTAAGAGTAGTGTTTGCAATTAGTTTGTCAAATCCAGGGTGGATGCGCCAGTCTTAGGGACGAATTTTATTAAAGACACACTTTGTTTACTAAATTCTAGAATGTGTTTTATATCATTTTCAAAAATATTTCCAGCAACACTCGTAATACAAAAGTAGGCATTATTAATTTCATTTATTTGAGTTTCTATCTAATCTTAATAAACAGTCTAGGTTGTAGTTTATATAAGTTCGTATATGGAAGATTACCTAATAAACCAATTTAATTTATTTTGAAGTTTTTCATAATATACTGAAGTAATAAAGACATTTATATGTACACATACGATGGTAATTTGACAAATAGTGAGAATGGAAAAGAAAAACGCATTTTTTAAATAGAACATAATTTTTATTTTTCAATATATTCTCCTGAAAGAGCAATAGATTTATTCCAACGGTGCTCCAATGGTCTTATGCTATCTCTAAAATGTGATTCTGGAAGACTTGCAAAATACTCATTTACAAAGATGATAAGCTCGTCGTGAGCAAAATGCCCTTTGAATCCCAAAAAAATGATGCCATTACCTTGTTTGCCGATAAAGTGGTTTTCGCTTGCTTTGGAGGTGCAGAACCACGTTTTAACTATTGTTTCGACTGTTGTTTAGTTTCGGGTGAACTGTAGTGTATCCAAGTTTCATCGCAAGTAACAAATCGCCTACCAAAACCAACCGGATTCCGCTTATAAAGGTCCAAACACTCATTGGAAATGCGCAAACGAGTGAACTTTTGATCAGTCGTAAGTAATCGCGGCACCCATCTTGCCGAAAACTTGGAAAGGCCCAATTCTTTCGTTAAAATGTGGTGTACGCGTTCTGTTGAAATATTTACCATGTCTGCTATCTCTCTCACTTTGAGTCGTCCACCTTGCGTAATAATATTATGGATTTTTATAATCATTTCCTTAGAAGACACGATTTTGGGTGCTCCAGAGCGCGCTTCATCAACACAGTTTGTTCTACCACGTTTAAATTCATTTACCTGTCTACTTATTGTGGCGGATGATGGAGCAGATTCACCTTATGTTTCCTGTAATTCATCTTTTATTTCGGTAGCTTTCATACTCTTAATTAAGAAGTATTTAGTCACTGCACGATACTCTGCTTTTTCCATTTCAACAAAACGACGTGTTGCTTCTTTTTCAATCAGCTGTCAAAAATAAACTAATCAACCGATTTATTTAAATATCGGAATGTAAACATACAGATAGGCAACCTAAACTACAGTGTATTTGTTTTACCAATTAGAGCGCTACCTATGTGTCATTCTCACTACTTGTCAAACTATCCTCGTATTTACTGTAAACGTATTTGAAAATCAGAGTCTGTGTAACTCTATTTTTATGATTTCAAAAATTATCTTTAATCACTATATCACGAGAACTATTCTAGAAAAAGAGATCGCATATGCCCTGTCACCTTTTGGGGGACAGTGTATATGCGATATGACACGAGAGCTGATTTCTTACTGCCGACGCACTCTAGCAGGCCATGAAATTTTACTACAATATTTACTTTGCATTTTGACCCGGTTATTTGCAATCTTAAAATCAGTGCAGTTTGAAAGTATATTTATGTATTCATCTCAGTATTTGGTGACAACACATGTGTAAGTACCGTACGGCGGTGGTACAATGAACTTCAACTTAATCTACCTTCCTTAAATGACAATTACGTGATTCTGAGAAAAAACGGTTACCGAAAAGAATATTGATCTTATCTATAACATAACTGAAGAGGACCGGTATGTTACTGTAAAAAGTATTTTAAAAACAATAATATTATCTTGAAGGCAATTAACACCATATTATATAAGTGTTTGAAGCTACGCCAGTTTTATTTTCGTTAGATTTCCCATAGTGTTACTCCAGTGAAGATCTATACTAGATAGTTCTGTTAATGGATTGTTTTATTTAGCGTACATCATTAGATGCGATTAGACTTTGGTATAATACTATGATCGTAAAAAAAAATCAACAGTCGATAGTTTAAATCTTCGAAAATAAGATAACACCAACAAAATTTTTTTTTAAAAAATCGGTCACTGCACAGAAACTGAATCACAAATGAAATATTAAGTTGAACACTATGAGGGACCGAGAAGAGAAATATAAAACGGAATAAATAGAAATCAAGATGGCGAAAACATTGGCAAATTATGAGAGGCTAAATTTAGAAATTATTAAACTATGCATGATTGAGGAACATATAGCAAAGACGAAGAAGATAAGTTTTGGAAGTTAAAGGAAAATAGTTTAGGAAAAATTTTTGGTCTAACTAAGCGATCATGAATGAATGAGGAAAATGTGGAAGTGTGAGAAATGTAAGGAACGCACGCAATTACCTGCATAATAAGATGCTTGGAGCATTCAGCAGAAACATATAAAGGCAAGTAAATGAAAATATGGAGACATTTTTAGAAGAAGAGGACGGTCCAGAAGGAGGTTGCTATAAAACGCGAAGGAAAATCCAAAGAAATTTGATGTACAGAATTGACAACTGAATGCATTGGAACGACAAAAATTTTGACCGTTAATAAACTTAAAGCCAAAGGACCATTGTTGCGCACTTATACACTAATTGAATCCATATACATCAATCAGACAAAAACGTGTTCTACGTATGTTCGTCTTTAGAAGGTCTAAGCTTGACTGTTGCCTATATAGGTTTTTTACTTCTTTTTCAGTCCTCGTTTCAAACAACTAATCCTTAGAAAATACTCGATTTCTATCGTTAATTTGTGCCTTTCATAATTCTCTTCCTTCACTATTTTCTACGAACTAGAATTAATTCTGTTTTGCTTTCAGAAACAATAACTGATTCAAAAATTGCTTTTAAACACTAGAACTTTTACAAGACTCCTTGCTTGGTGATCCAACTTTCCCACCTCTTGATGAACAAAGAATTTTATGTTTTATTGTTTAAAACTAAACGGAATCTACATTTTAAACTGTAAAGATCCTAAATTATAAATTGATTGATAAAAGATTTTTAATTCAAAACTTTTTCGATATCTATCTTTTTACAGACCACTCTATCACACTCTGTTTAAATCGATCTAATATGCCTTTATTCTACTTTTTCATAATGTGAAAATATGTCACAAAAATGTAAAAGGAAATAAAATATTCTTAAAGAAGTAAATGTTCTTGTTACATGTATGGAGATATACACTTAAAAACTATAATAGACACTGCAAGGACATGCTGCTTTCATCTGTAATTGCGTAATCGATACCAAAAGCGGCCAATAACATCTTCAAGTAAACATACGAAAGAAATAATATAAAAAACTACCTGAGTTAACGTGTGAGGTCTTCGACATCCCACATTATGTACACAAGGTATAGCATCATTTAACCTGTTAAATTTGAGACCATTAAGGTACGTTATAGACCGTCATTATCGACATCGGAGCCAAATCATTTTGCGAATATAACAACTTCATTATTACGATATTAACGAAGGTTTTAGAAAAAAAGAGGTATCGTCCATTTTATGCAAATTAAATACAATTAGGAGTGACTCTGACTTTATGGTCGCTACCATTTCGATCGAGATAGTAGCCAAATCATGTTGTATAATTTATAGGACCACCTTTACAAAAGACTCGTTCGCCACGTATTACATATTTATTTCTTAGTCGACCGTATGTTAGGAATCCAGAAGCTGGATGATGCCAATATACACACATACACACAGCATGCCTGTTCTTCCGTCAATTATCTCGAGATAAGTATTAAAGCGAATCAAATTGAAAACAGGTTGTTAACAAATTTTATTTCGTATTTCGGCCGAGTCGTGTCTTTTATTTATCTCACAATTAATCATTTATTTCTTAATAATAACGAAAAATGTGATCGAGGTGATCTTTCGCGGTTGCAGGTGCAATGTATCACTTTAGCGAAAGGACATATATGAAAGCCGATTATTGCTTGTAAATTACTTCTTTCAAGGTCACCCATATAAACCTGCTGAATGTGGAAAGCAATTCGTAATTTGCTGTGTTTATCGTAATACTTGTTTTAAAATAAATAAAATGCTTCGCTACGTTTGCTTTCTTAAATAATTATAAACAGAAGCAATAGGAAAGGATCATTTCAAAATCACCGCGCCTTGTTTCAAGCTTAAATTTATATGGCTAGATAGCAAATGAATTATAATCAAAAACAAAAAAGGTACAGAATGTTGTTAAAATAAAAAAAGGAGGTGTCGAATACAATGCATAACTTTAAGGAAAATTAAGAATCAAAAGATTTATATTTCCAAAAGTGTCACCATTGATTTGGAATCGATAGTCGTCTATAACATATCTTTCCTTTCAGGATCTTTTAAAACAAATGGCGGGGAGCCCACTAACACATTTCAAATTTGAATATTTCGAAGAAGTAATAACTTGTGTTGGGTGGCGTAGAGATGAGGATAAAGAGGGGAACTCCATTTCATTTGGTCAGTTGGAATGAGCGTTGGAGCCCATATTTTTTTGAAAGTTATGATAAAGGAACAGCGACCGTTAATTTGGAACAATATGTCGCTATATTGGATAACTCTTGAACTTTAACAACAACTTTGATTTTGTCCTGAATACCCATTTATTTTCAGCAGTGTGGTGCAACCGCTCACACAATGGCCAAACTGTTTCGTGCGGTGTGAGCTGTTGCATCATCTTGCTGAAAATAAAGTGTATTTGTCGATGCTCCTTTTTGGTTGTTAAATATTGGTCTTTATGAAATATTAAATGTCCAATAACTAATAAATAACATTTTAAACAATATTTATATTGAAAGAATTATCTTCAGCTTTCTTAAACGAACAATATTCATTTACATTTTGTTTCTGTGCAGAATTAACTATATTGGCTATAAAGCATTAGTTATAAACTTGAATTTTGTTTCTTTTATATTTCGGAATTTTTACAATTAATCTAATTTCCTTTTGAGTTTATAATAAACTCATATGTAATTAATTACCACTTCATCTGGTTGAAGCTACTTAAATAATTTTTTCTCATTACATATTCACAATGTAGGAGCTAACCCATCATCTTCGTATTTACAGATATCTTAGCTGGTACTGCAAGCTAAAAGGTCCGAACATAATCTGAGCATAATTCCTCGCGACCTGTAACATTTGTACAAGCTTCTTTGCTATTCTGGAATACCACAGAATTGCAGTTATGAAAAGGAAAAGTAACTTGAATGTGGTATTCTCCTAACTTTTTCAAAGTAATAACCGAATCGAAAAAGTTGTCATTCGGGAAAAATTACATGATCCTCAAGCTTCGAAGATCGACTACATGTTAAAACATATTCTTTGTTTAAGGATTTAAATATAACAAAATGGAATTCACCATTCAGCAGCTGTATGTTTTGGTCGAATATTGAATCTTACAATGGATGTTTATTTACATGTAAAAGTTTATTCCATTATTATTTCAACTAAATATTAAGAGACTTTCAAAGAAAAGTAGTAAATTTAATTCAAAACAGGCTGTAATGCTGCTAAGATATAATTACCTGAATTTTAATTTTTAATTTTGTGGCTTTAATAGGTTATTCCAACTGGTAAATTGTCAAAATTTATATGAAAATTTGTAGCTGAAGATGACAATATAAAATATACAAACATTACATTTCTACTTTTTACTGCATTAACAAATATTTTTGATTACATTACCTATACAAAGACAGTTGGAATGTCCCTAGAGCCAACCAGAAGCTAACGTTATACACGCATAGCGATCACTTGTTCCGAAAGCGCCATTGTTTGTGCAACTGCTGTCAAATTTTCAAACAGATTGTGCATAAACATATGCTACACACTACATTTCCTGTATTTTTTTAATTACAGTTCCGTTTATTAAAAAGCAATATTTTTTCGAAGCCTTAAATAATAATAAAATGAAAACCGACTTAGTCGAAGTTCATGGTGAGTCTTGACTTTTATATTCAGCAGTTGCAAGCTGGGTTCTTTATTGTAAATGCAAAAGAACAAACGTAGAGGATACACCATGTTCTGGCAGACCAAATACAGTCACCGATGAACAAATTGAAAAAGGGAGAAAGAGAAAGAGATAGCAGAAATGTTAATCATTTCATATGACCGCGTACATTTCATCTTAAATCAACATTTGATCATAAGTGAGTTTAATGCTAGATTGGGTTCACGTCTGTTAACGACTATTTCGCAGCAATGACTAGACATATTCAATCGTAATGAAAACAATTTTGTGTGACGTTTTATAACTACTGATGAAATGTAGATATATCATTACACTCCAGAGACGAAAGAATAGTTTAAGTGCTGTTCAAAATGTGGTGAGGTAAATCCAAAGAAAGTCGAGACGATTCCATCTGCTGAAAAAATGATAGTTGCCATCTTTGGTCATTATTAAACGGTTTGAAGTAAAAAATCAATGTTAAATTCATCATTTGCTAAAGAATAAGGCTCAGTACAACCAATAGCTAGTTCCAGAAATAGGTATTTGCGGCAGGAAGCCTGCACCAATTGCGATTAGTTAATTTAACATACACCTATTTACTAGATTTGCCTTCATCAGCTTTCTTTCTGATTTCGAACTTGAAAACAATGGTTGGCTGGAAAAAAATTCTCATCGAAGATTAAAATCATCGAAGCTGTAAATGACAATTTCGAATGGTTAGATAGGCTTTATCTTTTTTGAAAAGATATGAGGTCATGAAAAGCTTTGGATCTAATGTATAGAGGTGAAAAGAAACAATGTGGAATATTAAATACGATTTTTGCTTGTCCAAAAAATTGTTTTCTTTTCTCCCTTGTTCTAAAGATTTTCCGATTTAGCGTCGTAAAAACCATTATATTATAGACCTTCATAAAATATTTCGAGAAATAAACCGATTTGTCAAGAGGAAATTAATATTTATTTTTGATTTCAATTTCTATTCTAAAGCAACGTACAATTTTGAATAACCCAACCCAAGCAAGCTACAGTTTTGAAACTTGTTTAAGCGACAGTTGGTGTTTCTTTATGTATACAAAGTTCTTCGCATCTCCTATTTCTCAGCAGTTAAAGATACCTGAACAGGATTCTGACATCAGTAAACTAATTTATTAAGATGCTTAATACCCTGTTCAGTTATTTTTAAAAATTTGTACCGCGTAAATGCATTCTGTAAATGAAGATTTATTATTAAGTTTATTTAAAGATAAACTTCTTCTCGGTAAAGTCCTACAAATATATATATTATTATACAACTTCTTTTATATTACTTTGAACACTCAAAAAAGTATGTTTATATATAATTAAAGATAAATTGCTTAATATTTTGCGGTCATTTTAGAGTAAAGAAAAATGTCGGCAAAAAATATATTTTCTCAAGAAAGGAAACCATTTATTGACATAAATGCGAACCTGAATATATACATTTACTTGTACACCAAATATTGACTCGAAAGGAGCGTTGACTTCATTCGCAGAAACAAAAGATCAACAACATAAAAAATAAAAATGAAATACTTTTAAAAATCAAACATGGAAAGCAAACAAAAATTCCAAGCAGTATTTCATCTTATTGACGTCGCGCATTATTACTTTTAAACTCCGTGACAAGTTCTGGAAAAATTTCTCACGTTTTTTGGCTTTTTCTTTGTGATTTTATTTCTCTGTTGCTCCAACTAATTCCAGCAACGGTGTGAATTTAATCGTGAATAGATCCGGTGACCTTGAACGATGAGCACTAGAAGACGAAGTAGTGATGTCCGACGACCGTACACATCTTATAGCATCAGCAACTTTAACATCCAAGTTGTTTATGTAGCTGTACGTTAAATTATTAAAATTTATTGTATACCATAAATAAGATAATTTTTTGCTTGTAATCGTTTGCTGACACAATAATGTAAACAACTAGTATTTTGTTATTTTTTTAACTAAAACGAAATAAAAGAAATTTTATTTAATTCGGAAAATTAATTAATAAATTATTGCTAAAAAGATCTAAACAAAAGAAAATACTTTAAAAAATTGTTGAAAAATTTCGAAGGATTTCTAATAGACGAACAAAAGAAGACGGCTAGAAATGGCCGTCTTCTTTTATATAAAACAGTATAAACCTAGAGAAATTACTTAACGAGCTTCTTCTTCTATATTTCATCACTAAGTGTTTTTTAGCTACCTATATATCGGTGTTCAAATGTTTGATTTTGATTATGGACAACTACCGCTTAAACTATATCACTCTTTCGAACTTATGACCAATAAAATACAACAATAAGGAATTCTAATATAATATTGGGAATCAGTATACGTTTTTCTAAAAGCAAATACAATTTTGACCAAGTTACTTGTCAGTGAATCTGCTCTAGTACTACTAACACGTAATGATTGGCCAAATTATAAGATAGTAGGTACCAGGTCTGTATCAAGAATACTTCAATATTTGTACCTGTTTACATTATATATGTAAATCGAGATAATTATTAGACAAATTACATTTTAGTACTCTCAAATAAAAGATATAAATTTAACATTAAAACGTGAATGAATATTTCAATTCTATAAGTCTTGATTTATGCTATTATTACCAAAAATAGAGACCAACTGCCTTGTATTTTAAGCTGCTGATAGGCGTGATCACTCCATTAGTAAGTTCCGGATAACAGAGCATCTTTTTCACTGCTAAGTAAAACTGTCCCAACTGTACATGCTTTAACTTATCCGAATAGCTTAACGGCAATTGCATGAGCTATTAATTTATGGAGTTATTAAACGGCTTTAAACGTTAGTGATTACTGAAAAAAACTTTTTCATGGGTTGAAAGCAATGGAAGAAAGAAAAAACAGATTTACACAGAATTAACAAAAATAATATCAAAATTATCAAAACTTTCGTTGAAATCTTATGTAGACTGACAGCCCAGTTGCAGTAGAATTGTCCCCAAAGAGTTTTCGTCAAAGAAGATTTTTTCCAAGAAATTACGAACGTTTATCGAGCAACATATCTTCATACTATGCATGAGAATATCAGAAATCTTTAGAAAAATATGCTGCTCTAATATGTTTAAGCACATCAAAAATTATGATGTAACATTAACAGCAGTTACTGAATGCTTACAACTAAAGAGTACGAAAATTATACTATCCAGCTGGTGGAGAGGTTCTAGAATATCTTTTAGACAAAAAACTAGCAAATAAAACAACGAACAAAGTAAAAAGAGCAAAATTCTTATCATCATAAAATTTCACAATTAAGATCGTAATCTAGATTTTTAAAAATATCAGGAACTGTAAACAATTAAATTCAAACTATAAAGAAGGGATGGATACCTAGTGAATAAATGCCCTATGACGGACATCAACTTCTACAAATTTTCACTAAGCTATGAAGAAAAATGAAATATCTGAAAAGTCCTTAACAGACTGCGTACAATCGTTATTAGATCCATGTGATTTCATGTGACTCTGGGAAAGTGTAAATTATTCAACATATGCAAGCTTGTTTTTTGTTTGTTATAAAGTTTTTAGACATACGTTTCCTCCATAATTTATTATCTTGCCAATTATTTGCTTCCTGCTTTCATTGCAACCTTACTATTAATTTGACATCATTCTTTCATCTCATAGGTGGTCTCTAGGTGTATACATATTTGTATGTATATGACTACCACTTAATTATTTATTTTTCCATTGGTTCTTATCTAGTTGACTATATATCCCACGTATTTACATTTCAATTTCATAGTCTACATTGCGTGTATAATGTTTATTTAGTTTCGTATCCATTCTGTCATGTCTTTCGATAGCCATCATAGCTCTTTCTAATGCTTTATGTATAATTCAGATTGTATTTACATTCTTTTGTGTTGCTACTCAATTCTCCATTTTATCGCGCTTCAATGAAAAAAATGTCGAAAATTTCCGTAGTATTTCTTTATTTCTTAACACAAAACTTAACCTTCTGAATGTTTCCCAAACCTGTTTCACTCTAGTTTCGAATTCAAATTAATTAATCGTCATTTCCTATGTTACTTATTTAATCGTATGTATGTATAATCATCTTCATCGTCTATTTTCATTACGTCTACTGCAATACTTAGATTTTCGCGCATCGTTTAGTGATGTAGAATTGATAGTAGCACATGGATCAATAAGTCCCGAGACTAACCCATAGATGGCGCTCGTAGTAAACCAGTAACCACGTCTTTCTAGAGTACTAACCTTTGCTTGAAACGTGTCAAAATTTTAAATCGATCGGACCAGAAACAGCTGTTATCGAGGTTGGAGTAAAGTCGTTTTGTAGTTTGTTTAAACAATGGAAAAAATCGAGTTTCGTGTTCTGATAAAACATTGTTTTTTAATGGGTAAAAACACCACGCAAGCAAAACAATGGATTGAAAAATGTTACCCGGACTCTTGTCCATCAAAAGCAACGATTTGTCGGTGGTTTGCCGAGTTTAAACGTGGTCGTACCAACACAAATGACGCGGAACGCTCGGGTAGACCTGTGGAAGCCGTTACACCGGAAAATGTGAGTGAAATGACAAAAATTATAATGAAAGATCGTAAAGTGAAGCTCCGTGAGATTGCTGAGATGACACAGATATCATATGGAAGTGTATTTACTATCCTTCATGAAAAATTGAGCATGAAAAAGGTTTTTTCCAAGTGGGTGCCGCGATTGCTTTCGATGGAACAAAAACAGCAACGAGTCGATGATTCAGAAAGCTGTTTATCGCTATTTACTCGCAACAAAAAAGATTTCTTGCATCGTTACGTGACCATGGACGAAACATGGATACATCACTACACTCCAGAGTCGAAGCGGCAGTCATCTGAGTGGCGCACAGCTGGCGAAAGCCGTCCGAAACGTCCGAAAACGCAGCAGTCAGCTGGCAAAGTCCTGGCGTCAGTTTTTTGGGATACACATGGCGTGATTTTCATTGACTACCTCGAAAAAGGTAAATCGATCAACAGTGATTATTATATTGACTTACTGGTGCGTTTGAAGGAGGAAATCGCAAAAAACGACCGCACATGCAGAGAAAAAAAATCCTTTTTCACCAAGACAATGCACCCTGCCACAAGTCGATGAAAACAATGGCAAAATTGAACGAATTGGGTTTTGATCTGCTTCCCCACCCCCATATTCGCCAGATTTAGCCCCCAGTGACTACTGGCTCTTTGCTGATCTTAAAAAAATGCTCCAGGGAAAAAGATTTGGCTCAAATGAGGAGATAGAAAAGAAAGATAAATTTTTTTATAAACATGGTATTGAAAAATTGGAAAAGCGTTGGAACCATTGTATCACCCTAAAGGGTGATTATGTTGATGAATAAAAAAAAATTTTGCAAAAAAAATGTTGTTTTCATTGTTAGTCTCGGGACTTATTGATCCATGTGTTACTACTTGCCAAGATTCGTTTCAGTACTATAATGAGCAAAAATTGTATAACCGAAGTCCAAAAAATAAGCTAAAAGTGTGTAATATCGTCATTAGGTCTATAGTACCCCATAGTTAGAGAACATGGCATATACTTTAGAAGATCAATATCATATTGTCATTTTCTCGACCTTTTTTTGAGGTATATTTTACACAAACCAGACAATTAAAGTATTAGATGGAGTGAAAAGATTCTATCTAAATTATAATTGCTTATCAGCATCAACCGATCACCTTGATTTAGTTCACAATATATAACAGAGAATACTTAAGTACTTATGCCACTTGAAGATACATAAATCTAACACACCATGAACACATTTACGATAAAAACTTATTGTTAACAGATAAGAGAATTTTAAGAATCCAAAACAGTTACGCTGATAGTAGAATCACGAGTGAGAGTGCAAGAGGTTTAAGGTTGAACTGAGATTTTTATAGGTTTTCAAAGTAAATGAGTGCAGATTCTTACACTTTTTTTAAGAACAGATTTAATTTTGTTCCTTTAGCAAAGACCATTTCATCATTTACCAATCTCCTCCTATATTAATACACAAACAATTTCGAATGAAATTGTCACATTAACAGTTCTACTTCTTGTCCATATAGGAGCGCAGTAATTTCGAACAATAGCCTTTTATATACCAATTTGTTTTATATGATAATATCGATGCGTGCACGGCGTCCAATGTTATTTATGTCACAGTTCATACTCTTTTGGTACTGTCCACAAAGAGTGAATGCATCATACATATGCATATATCTATATGGGACTTTCTACATTGTAATGGAAATCAACACACACGAAACCTGCACGATCGTATGTACGTATTAAAGTGTGTATGTGTGTTGTGTCTGCAAAGATGGTGTTTGTGCATGCTACATCATGAACGCAAACGTACAGAGAACACAGCTTCGAGTACCAGTTCGTGACGTAGACGCCACTTTCTCTCCTATGTGGGTGATATTGCTTGTTGTTGAAGATCGCATATGGCGGTTAAATTGTATCACAATGACGCATATGGTAAATAAAAATTGTAAATATGGACGCTCAAAAAACACTATATATATAAATTTTAGTAACATTATGAAATTGTAAATAACATCTGATACTTTTAGTTGTTAAACTTTATTATTATAGATTAAATAGCAAAATATAAAATTTTGCGTTATGAATAAATTTAAAAATCTACAAACCAATACACAAAAGCAAAGAATCAGCCATACAGTATTGGCTAGTTTGTTAAATTACATTGATTTCGAATTAATAATAATAATAACTTATATTTCCAACAGGCTTGTAGCCCAATAACAGGAAATTACAAATTATCTAACCGAGTTTAGACATACATATGTGCGGCAGATATAATAAAAATTAAAGCTAATTCAAACTAAAGTTAATCAGAAAAGTGAACTGATACAAAGATTATTAAAAATACATATAGGGTATGCATGCTAAGCAAACAAGTCAGCAAATTCGTTGGCACTTTTACTGAAAACGTAGACCGGTGTTCTCCTGAGAGCATTAGTCCGCGCCCTTGGCGTTACAAAGATCACATTGCACCTAGAGTTCAAACGGGAGACTAAAAAACACAAGCGATGTAGTAACGAAGGACAGTCAACACTGTTACCAAGGATGCCATGAAATATCCTACCACAAAGATCAGCCTTCTTGTCGTGCAAAGAGGACATATTATGCTCAAGAAGCAACTCCCCCCGCGACACACCTCTTCGTGGGTAAGCACCACTAATCTTGAAGATAAGAAATTTTAAAAAACTTTGATGAATGCGCTCCAAATTCAAGCACTCACAAGCATAGCATCACAGTATCAGTTTGCTTACAACATAAACATAGTATAGAAATTTTAATACAACTGGATCATAGAAATATTTGGAGATGCGAAATACGAACGCCAGCGATTTGCAGACTTCTGAGCACACATAAGTGAACTGTGACAGAAAGGTGAAACAAGAGTGGAAAATTACTCCAAGATCCCTAAACTCACTCACCCTCCCCAAACTATCATCCCCGATGTGGTACACGGATTCAAAAAGCAAAGTCGACCGTGAGAAGGTCATGGTATAGCATTTGTCAATGTTTAATCTTAATCCATAACGTCTACACCACCCCTTCAGGAAGCCCAAATTCCGTTGCAGGTTATCAGCATCCCCAGGGGAACGAATTTCGGAAAAAAATCTTTATGTTGTCGGCGTAAGCCAGCACCGGGCAATCAATGTGACAAAGAAGGTCGTTTATAAAAATATAAACAGCAAAGGACCCAAATTAGACCCCTGACGTCAAAAAGAAGTCAAAGGAGGACTACCCATTGTACGTCGTGTAACATCGTCTCTCGGTTAGGTGCGATTGTAATAGATCAGTTGAAGCAGGAACCAAACCGAAGGAGGCCAGTTTATGCAGCAATATTCGGTGGTCTATGGTATCAAAAGCCTTTGAAAGGTCAGTATAAATAACATTAACTAACTTAACAATTAAGCAGTTTATAGTCTTAAAGCAAATGCTTTTCATAAATGTTCTAAATATCAATATTGCTAATAAAATACATAAATATTTCCAGGATTTTTAGGAAAGTCTAGGACTGAATTTATTACGGTTCTGCAGGAAATATCCTGGTTAGCATGTTTTATTTTTTACAATTTTTTTGAATTTGACAATACTTTAAAGTTATATTCTTATCGCGTAAAAATCGTAATAGAATAAATGATATGAAAAGCAGAGATATAAAATAAAACTTTAGTTCATTTGGGAAAAACCTGCAACGGAAACTTTTTCCATGATCGGGACTGGTTTTTGGGAATCGTTTATGGCGAGATCTACTTAAATAACGAAAATTACTAACTAACAAAACAATAATTATGATACTTGTTTCTTTTAATTCCAAGTACTAGAATTGCCAGAAAAGCCAAATTACCTGATGAGTCCCTGGAATTGGGTGAAGCGATCGTCGTTATTATTGCTTTGTTAGGTGGTAATTTTTATAAGTTTCTCTGTAGTTACTCGTAGGCGCGTTTTTTAAGAATCTATATAAATTCTGTTCCGGAACCGCTCTGTATCGTTTCTATCACTGAATTAGAAACAAAATCTTATAGATAAATAACTCTTGAAATTTTATTGCAGAGCATTGTGGTGCAATAAAATTTATTACGCCCTTATCAGGCGATCGATCTCACCCCTACGCGGAAGTATGATGTTATAAACTTTGAAATTTCCAGTGATTATATTTCTACCAATAAGTGAATCATTCTTGGAAAGATGTAATTAAGTATTATAAATTAAATTAACCCAATAATTATTAGTAAAAACGTTTTCGTAAATAAGTTTTGGAAAGTATTGTTAGGTGTTTCTTTCTTTTGCATAGTACTGTATACTTTGGAATTGAAAATACTTCGATTCACAGGCAAGAAGCGCTCCGACAATAAAACTATAAGCGTAATAATAATAAATTTAGATTCGATAAAATAGAGCTGATATTAAATGTTTTAATAAAATATTAATTTGCTAACTTCGCTTCATTATATTGCATGTCTAGTGTGGGCAGATTGTAGTTATTTCTAAACGTGTATTAAAAGTGTAATCGCCCATAACCACGCGTAGCCGTCGGCTGCATTGTAATATTATGTAAAATTTAAAATACGCACACCAGCAGAGTATCTACATACAAATTGCTTTGCATAATGTAATTAAGATGGTTTCACTGTACGTATTATCTATATAATTCTTTATGATTTATAGCCCGAGCTAAGTATAAGATGTCCTAACACGTAATTCGAATAAGTAATTAGAGATCGAAAGAACGGAAACTTGAGCCCTAGAACAACGACTGACTTACGTTTCGATGCTGCGTCGTTTCTATCTGTCAGAAAGGCCGGCGGTTATTAGTTTTCCAAAGAATTTAAATTCACATCCGCGCATATAAATTGCATTTGAATTATAATAAGAAAGCATTTTGTAAATATCTGCTATGAGGAAATTAATGGTACATGGACTGAGGCGAACGTATATCTCTCCAAGTATCTACATCGTACATCTAATAAAAATAAAAACAAATTCCAAAGTTAATGATAATATTTTGATGAAAATAGAACGTTTGATTGTATACATTTGCGTTCATTCAGTTCGGAGTTAATTTAAATAGAATGCAAGATTCTGTGCAATGGCTTCGAAAATGTTCTTGAAAAATGATAGTTAATATCTTCAAAATATGAAAATATCTCCCATATTTGAAAAGAATAATTAAGAATAGTAGTTAACTAAATTAAATTATTCCAAGACAATGTTTGATTAACTGTCATACTCCTTCTCAAGAAGAAGATGAAACCAACGTCACTGAATCGTCAGAGTGAACAAAGCCTTCTCGAAACCAAATTATTCAGTTGAAGCGGCGAAATAATTCGAAAAATAACGGTTAATATGCAAAGGCATACAAAAAATAATAATAAGCGAAGCTGTGTGGTAGAAATTTATTTACACCCATCACAGCTATCAAATCATCTTTGCAGGGCAACCAGTAGATTCACTGGTGCTAGTGAAGTTCATTTTAACAAACCTGCATGTAGATTCATGTCTAATAGTGCAGTTGTTCATGTTCGTTTGATATTTAATTTTGCGTTGTTGGTTTTCTCGTTTTCTGTTTAAATTGTATTGCTTTCATTGTATATTGTACATACATATATTTCTGTTTTGTAAATATTCGTCATGGTTTTAGATTTATCTATTTCTATAATATAGCTATGCATAAGTTATAGCAATAGTGACATTAGTTGTTAAGATTATTAAAATTTAACAAGTCTGGTGGATTTTGTTATTGTGATGCGCCTATGTGTAATAATAACACTAGAGATAACTTCTAATTAGTTTTCTTTAGATTTCCGAATTACACTATAAGGCATAACGTTTATATTTACTGTCATCATTTCTCATCATGTTATGTATTTTATAAGGTTTAAAATCTGCCGTCTTTCAAAGAATCGTTTACAGAAGACAGTAACTCCAACACTATTTAAATTTACACTTGAACTTTATATTCTTAACGTATCAAACGAGGAACTATAGGATCATAGTGTACGAGGGTAATCCCAAATGTACCCGGCCTGACATAGAGATGGCGGTAGTTTTTGGAAAATATCACTGTATTAGAAAGTACACAATATACAAAGTATATCTTTTAAGCTTGAAGACGCCGCGTTGTTTAGTATTTGTTTGGTAGCCATCAATAGTGAACGTTTTCAGTGAATTTGTAAAAATGGAGAAAATTGGTCATCGTTACGTGATACAATACATTTATTTGAAAGGCCTCAGCCCAACCGATATAAAAATTGAACTGGATTCTACTCTGGGCGAGTCCCCTCCTTTGTTTACAACAGTGAAATATTGGGTAGCAGAGTTTAAACGAGGCCGTACGAGCTGCCAAGACGAGCATCGCAATGGTGAAGAAAATCCACAAAGCGATACTGAATGATCGTCTACTGAAAGCGCGCGAGCTAGCAGACATAGCAGGCATTTCAAAAAGTGCGGTACATCGTGTATTATCTGTAAATTTTGACATGAGAAAGCTGTGTGCAAGATAGGTGCCACGTTTGCTCACGCTCGAGCAAAAACAGTTTCGTGAAGATGTTTCAATTGAGTGTTTAGCGAAGTTTTACAGCAATAAAGTAGAATTTTGCGTCGTTCCATAACCGTGGATGAAACATGGGTCCATCACTTCACACAGTAGACAAATGTACAATCAAAACAATGGACTCAGAAGAGAGAACCAGCGCCAAAAAAGGCGAAGATCGTTTCATCTGCAGGCAAGGTCATGGCATCGGTTTTTTGGGATGCGCGTGGGTATCGAACTTATTGAACATCGCTGGGAAAAGTGTATAGAGCTGAAAGGAGATTATGTTAAAAAATAAATACATTTCTTTCCAAAATGTTTGTGTTTTCTTTGTTGGGTCGGGTACTTCTGGGACCACCCTCGTATGTGCACATGCTCTTTTGACTCGTTTATTTCATTAATATTATGAAAAGTTTTTTTTGAAATGTTTTAATATATTTATACTATATTTAAATTATATTATTTTAAAAATGAAGATATGGAAATACGTTGAAACATTTTTAATAAGTTTTCATTCATTAAATTATTAATAGGTTGTTGACATCCCAACAAACAGTTATAACTTGTTCATGACAAAATACATATTTGTATATGTAGAGAAACTATTTACAATTTCAAATATAATTAACATACTTATGTACATTTGGTATTTTATTATAACCGAAACAACAGTTGAATTTAAAATATCCATGCTACATTAGTGCTCGTCATATGTCCTTATTAATCCTATATTATTTTAATGTATTGATGTATGTAATATAGTTAGAATGATATAGCTCTAAGTTTTACACCTACATTTTTGTAGCAGCTCTTCCAATAAATAACTACAATACTATCATAAACTGTAAGTTCTATTGCATCTTTGTATATTTCTTAATTAAATTTACGTAATCCGATATTTTGTTTTGTGTTTGACTCAAGCGTACTAGTTTAAAATTAGGCACAAAATAAAAATTTTGCGCGAAAACGAACATAATAGTTGTTCTATACTGTGCTATCGATACTGCTTGCACTCGTTCCGCCCCTAGCGGTTCCCATCGCTGGTCTGCCAGAGAATTGTTCGACGTTACTGATTACTCGTTATGAAAAATGCCAATATCTTTAATCTATTCGTAATCTACCCATACAAATGTAGCGATAAATATAATGAGAATTTATTCAGCAATTCAAAATATAAATGTGGACTACTCTTTATAAATTAAATGCGTATGGAATTTAGTCGAAGTAAATACAAGAAACAGTAATGTATTCAAGACTGTCTTTTATAAATAAAGGAATACGTAATGAAACAAGTTATTAGCAAACAACACATTAAAAATACTTTTCATTCATTCATTTCAAGAGATCCCCCCTCAATCATTATTTAATTTAAATATGTATATATAAACATAATTTAAATATAAATAAATATATGTTTTACATATTTATTTATAGCATTATATACATATGTTGGAATCAAACGATAGATGGAATTCCTTAAAATTGATGATTTATTGAGACATCAGACTTTTCACACCTATGAAATTATAATTCAAAAAAATAAGAGTTAGTATTTACATGTGAATCTATTGTGTAACAAATTATTGAGTCAATACACAAAGTCCTTTAATTATATCTAACACTTTGAAAGCAACATCCGTAAATACAACGCACAGCCCAAAATAAACTATGTGTCCACATTATTTATAATGAAATAGCTTAAATAAATAAATCTGACTCATAAAAAGTCACAACCTTGAATCGAAAAAGTGTATTGGATATGCAAACACTTTGTTTAAAAAGTCGGATACGTAAGTATGCTAGGAACGGCGAATTTTTTCTAATTGGATTAAGTGCGCGGACACGGTATTGGTTCTGTGAAATCGCGGCCTCAATACAAGATGATATCGCGATGTTCCGTGGCATTAAACGAGGAAATTGGGAACTCACTGGCGGGGAATTCTTCACGCATTACGGCACAGGCAAGGGCACCTGCGCAACGCGTCTAATATCGCTTTTTCGAATAGAATTTCTTCACACAGAATACTTACAATTCTATATTGCACGGAATATTCGCAAGATCGATGGAGGATTAAATGTGATGAGACAGAAATAGTAAATTTCTAATGGTTTTAGTTTCTTTGTCGTAAGATTTTATATTCCGGAAAAAAATTGTTTCGATCTGTTAACTTCATTGTTATAAGTGTTAAGCATAAAATTTTATAAAAGTTCTAGAAAATCGGTATGACGGAATATCTATTTGTTCTTTTTATATGTAGGAATTATTAGAGGATATTAAAAATAATATTAACAAATACTGTATTTAGTAATTCTTTAAATCAAGCGTTTCATTTTAAAAAAAATTGTTTATAACGATGTTTATTTAAAAGCATTACATTTGTATATTCACTATTTCTTAAATTAAAAGCAATATTTTTTCTAACAAGGAAAGACATATCGTTTCTTTTAAAACCTCCATATTTAGCCTATTAACTGACACTTCCGTTGAAAAATCAACTTTTTTCTTCTCTTCTTCATCGTTGAAATTAATTCGAATATTTAAATTGGTATGAGTAAGTCGAATTGGAATTTGAAATTTATTTTAATTAGTATGTCTCAATATTTCAAAGGAAATATAAAAATGTATACAAGGAATGTTCTAATTTATCTATTGTAGTCATAAATGATTATTATAATACTGATTATAAAGCGCGTCCCAAAATTAAAGCAAGATTTGAATTAAACAGAAAACGCAGTTTTTAGTCTTTTGATTGTTATTTTTTTATAGGATCATAAAGTACATAGGATAGGGTTATTTATGAAATAACACATCGGGAAAATTGCCTCCACGGCTTTGCATGCACATACGCATTCGGTTGTAGAAATTTTCCATGACCATTATGCATAAATGTGGCTGAATTTCGATGATGCAGCGTTGAATCTCCTCTTTTAATGCACGGGTGGTTGTGGACTTGTTGACATAGACCTGTGATTTCAAATAACCCCATAAAAAGAAATCTAATGGTGTTAAATCACACAATCTAGGGCACCAATTCTGATCACCGAAACGAGAAAGTACACGCCCTGGAAATGCCTCATGCAGTAATCGAATTGTTTTACGGGCTGTATGACATGTGGCACCGTCTTGATGAAACAACATATTGGCCATATCAATATCATTCAAATTCGGCAGAAAGAACTGTGTTATTATATCGCGATATCGAGCACCAGTAACAGTCACTGCTTGACCAGCCTCATTTTCAAAAAGTATGGTCCAATTATACCTCCATCCCAAAATTCACACCAAACAGTAACACGTTGTGGATGCATTTGTTTTTCGACAATCACATGTGGGTTCTTAGAACCCCAAAAGTGGCAATTTTGGCGATTAACAAAGCCATCAAGGTGAAAATGTACTTCATCGCTTAGGATGATCGTGCTCGAAAAATCAGCATCCATTTGTTGATGTTCGATAATCCATTCAACGAACTCTCTTCGCTGTGCATGGTCATTAGTCTTCGGTTGTTGTATTAATTGAATTTTGTAAGCATGGAGACACAGATCTTTAGTGAGTATACGCTGGAGAGAGCTTCTTGAAATTTGTAATTCTTGTCCACGACGCCGAATTGAGGTTCCTGTATTGTCACCGACACTCTCATGCACTGCTTCGATATTGACATTTGAACGGATTGCTTTTGGACGACCAGTGTGTTTGGCGTATCCAATGGATCCAGTCTCCCTGAATTTTTCAATTAATCTCTTCACAGTTAACGAAGTTAAAACACTATTTCGACCATATTTTGTATGAAATTTTCGAACTGCGGCCGCCCAGCTTTCGTTATTTTTGAAATATTGTTCAATAATGAAGACACGTTGTTCTATCGTGTAATGCTCCATTTTTACAAACCCTAAACTGTCAGCTGTCGAATTGTTTTTTTTAAGGGTTGCCAACACTTTACTGCACGAATGGCGACATATTAAAATCTTGCGTTAATTTAGGAACACCCATTATTATTATGTTATTTACTTAGGTTTGATAACTAATATTCTTCCTCGTATTGTAAGTCATTATGTTTCATTTGTAAATATGTTAATATAATTGTTTTATACTTTCAACAAGAATAACATTATGTCAGTGATAGTAATACTAGCAGACTATTTTAGAAATTTCTCTTCTGGTCTTTGTTAATTAGAAATGCCGATTGACAGTTCAATGGTAAGTCACTGGTTTATCACGCCGGGGGCTCTTAGGTTCGAGCCGATGGTCTGCTGTCTGGGAACACTTTTCGAAATTTCCTTTTCCCGTTTAAGTGGATACTGACAGAAGACGTGATAAACTAGTAACTTACCATTGAGTTATCGGCTGGCTATTTGATTTAACAAAGACTAGAAGAATAACTGCTAAAATATACTGCTACTCTTACTACTACTGAAATAATATTAATTTTGTTGAAAGCATAAAACAATTATATTAGAGTATTTGTATCTTAAGCACGGGCGTAATAACTCACGGTGTGTCGAAGCCCTTGTAATTAACGTTAAGCTGTTGGGGATGTAAAGAAATGGATTATTATTTATATATAAAGGCTTCATGTCGTTGAAATCTAATTATGCCAACTGACAAAAGAACAAAAGTATTATAAACCTCTTTACGTTACACAAGGCGCTTTTAAAATGTTCTTCTCTCGAGACCTTACATCCAGTTTCTTGAGCTATAAATATATTTTTCAAACATTTGTAGCTCAAGAAAATGAATGGTAATTCCTGACCTCATTCGATTCTCTTCTTTTATTCAAGCTTGTGACTGAAAACGATGCTTACAGAGCTAGTTAATGCATCTTGCTCGCAACCCATTAAGTTTTTCGGTTCGAAAATTAATAAATTTTCTCTATGTTGAATTCTCTAAAAATAGTTAATATATATTTTTGCCATGGACCAAAATTTAGTTTTGAATATTCCTTGTTTCGAAATATTTTTAAAATATTTCACAACGATGAAGAAGTGATGTCGGCAGCTAATTGTTATTTTAAGGAGCAAGACAGTTCTTATTATAAAAAGGGTATCGAACTTATTGAACATCGCTGGCGTATAAAGCTGAACGGAGATTACGTTGAAAAATAAATATATTTCTTTCCAAAATTTTTCTGTTCTTTGTTGGGTCGGATACTTGTGGGACCACCCGCGTATATTTTATAGGTCTATTCTTGTTGGAGATATTCGCTATTATTTTAATAGTCCCTTCAATTTCCCAGCAATATATCACTTATTTTATAACAAAACTTTAAAATACATAATTTGCAAATACTCTGTTTTATTATAAATAATAAATACATTTATCTAGTGTAGAAAATGATGTATTAATAGCCCAGTACACGACCTTGTTTATATTAAAATAAACCTACAATTACATCAGTTTACTAACTTTAAAGTGATGTCGGTTATCAGTCACAACATCTTGAAAAGAATAAATAGAACTGGTTACCCACCTCTTAATAGTGTTGTTGTATGAGAAATTGCCTTACAGGTACGGAATGAGGTCGCTTTATAAGTAGTGATAAGTAAATTATGTACTAATTATGGAAGCTAAACGTGACTCATTTTATTTCTTGATTTTATTTATAAAAAATTTTGTATAATTATAATAATAATAACTATTATTAACACCTGTTCACTCGTAAGAAAATAATAATAATAATAATAATATTCCCTTCTAAAACGATACAAAGCATAATAAAGTTTATATTACTTTAGGTACATTACCTATAATAACACTGCAGTGTCAGCTGCGTACAGTCTCAGCGCAAATCCATAAATATGTGAGTTGAGTGAAAAGTGTCCCGGCATTAGGCTAAGGAAGTGCAAAGCCATAATATATTCTATGTCTATATATTCAAAGTACTTATAGAAATTGCAAACTCACGACCACAAAATAATCTTCATTGTATCAGTGAATAAAATTACGATTATCATTACATGTAAATTTTGAAAATGCCACAGTGTGTGCATATTTATGCATAAATACACAATTAAGCATGTGATATTGCGTTATTGGAAAAGAATTCATTAACAATAAAAAACAATAATTGGAAATTTTATGATTAAGTGCGTGGTCTTTCGGGATCATATAAAGTGATGTAAAATTACAAGAAAAGACATCGAGATCTGTTTTTGCCGAAGAAGAGTATATAATTATGGTCCTTTTTTTAGTGTTATACCTCTAATTAAGCACCCTTCCGCTATAATTAAGAAAACTAGTTCGTTAAGTGATTCTATTTTTTCTGATCCGCTATTAATTTATTAAATTGCCAAGACGATGCTACGCTCTCTGGTGAAATTAATTACACTAAGTCAAATACGCTTTTGCATGATCAAACGTACAAAGTTCACAACACAAAGAAATTTGAATTACGTTTAAATACTGGCAGAATAAATACTAAAGATGTACATTCTTCAAAAAGGTTTTCTTTCGCTAGAATATAATAAAATAAAATACCAATTTTGTGAGAAGAATATTAGGATGTGGTAAGTCGGTAGTTCGTTTTATTTAATATTAGCAAGTTAGGCATGGGAATTGTAATGCATTTTTAATTACTATATTCTAGAGATAATACAATGATTAACATTAATAAATTATAATTGTTTCATCGTCTTTATGGATTAGATAAAAAGTATTTATTAATAATTATTCTTTAAAAATTGATTATGCAGAGCACGAGGGTGGTCCCATATATATATAAAAACGGAGAAAATTGGCCATCGTTACGTGATACAATACTTTTATTTGAAAGGCCTCAGCCAAATCGATATAAAAGCTGAAATGGATTCTACTCTGGGTGAATCTGCTCCTTCGTTTACAACAGTGAAATATTGGGTAGCAGAGTTTAAACGAGGCCGTACGAGCTGCCAAGACGAACATCACAAATGAGGTGACAACTCCAGAAATGGTGAAGAAAATCCATAAAGCGGTACTGGATGATCGTCGACTGAAAGTGCGCGAGCTAGCAGATATAGTAGGCAGTTCAAAAAGTGCGATAGATCGCATATTATCTGAAAATTTGGACATGAGAAAGCTGTGGGTGACGCGTTTGCCCACACTAGAATGAAAACAGTGTCGTGAAGATGTTTCAATGAGTGTTTAGCGAAGTTTCACAGCAAAAAAGCAGAATTTTTGCATCGTTTCATAACCGTGGATAAAACATGGGTCCATTACTTCATACCCAAGACAAAAGAGCAATCAAAGCAATGGACTAAAAAGGGAGAACCGGCTCCAAAGAAGGCGAAGAACGTTTCATCTGCAGGAAAGGTCATGGCATAGATTTTTTGGGATGTGTGTGGAATAACTTTCATTGACTGTTTTGAAAAAGGAAAAGCTGTCAATGGCGAGTATTATGCGTACTTGTTTCAACGTTTGAGCCAAGAAATCAAGCAAAAACGATCGCATTTGTCTAAGAAGAAAGTGTTGTTGCATCAAGACAATGCAACTCACAAATCAGTTATCGAAATGGCCAAAATTAATGAATTAAAATTTGAATTGCTACCTCATGCACCCTATTCGCCAGATTTAGCCACCTCAGCTTATTTTCTGTTCGCAAAATTGGAAAAATTGGTCAGTGATCAAAGATTTTCCAACGATGAAGAAGTGATGTCGGCAGTTAATGGCTATTTTGAGGAGCAAGATAGTTCTTATTATAAAAAGTGTATCGAAATTATTGAACATCGCTGGGAAAAGTGTATAGAGCTGAAAAGAGATTATGTTGAAAAATAAATATATATCTTTCCAAAATTTTTTTTTTCTTTGTTGGGTCGGGTACTTCTGGGACCATCCCCGTATAGGTATAAGAAATGTCACTGAAAACCATGTTTGGTCTTTACGATCTAGTCATAAAAATATCTAAACTTTAAATCGGTTATAAGAATCCATTAGCAGGGCAAATTAGTACAAGAAAATATTGTATAACACATGTGTTGGAAAAAAAATAAGTAATTAGGCAGTATGCAAAGTACCTAAAGCAAAATCAAAGTTACACTCAATGTATATCTACCAATAAAATCGGTGGATATGCTAAAGTATGATTTAGAATTCTAGGTAAATAAACAAGCGAATTTTTATATTGTGTCTAATTTTGTAGTTAGAAATTCTCTTCTTTCAACCAGAGGCGACAATCTACGTACGATGTAATAACAACTTCGAACAATTTCGAAAATTATTTCTAAGCCTCATAGAAGCGAATTTTATGACGCACGTAATCTGGATAATGGTTTTGGAGAGAGCTTCTTAACCTGCTCATGATAAGTGCGTAAAATATACTCGTAAAGATTTAATTAAGTCTAAGTCATAAAACCAAACATTTTACTTGCAGATTTACTGTCGAAGGAAAATTTATAGATAATTATTCCAATATTTCAAAAACGGATAAGTGTAATAAAAAATATAATATAATAACAGATTTAATAACGAAAAGCTTGTTCAAACTTAGTTATTTGAGATAATTCTGATAGAACTTGTATTATAGTCTCCCCGTTTTTTTGTGATACAGACCAAGAGGTACATTAAGAAATTCAAGAAGGCAAATATGAGAAATTTAAATAACAATCATATTCCGAATGACCTACATTTTGAAATATGTAACCTAAAGGATTAAAAATAAGGACGAGAACCTATAGCACAATATTATCCAGTTTCCTTCGAAAATATTGGATATATTATAAGAGAACAAGGTGAATTCTCGTAATTATTTTTAGTTAACAACCGTTCTTTCAATTTTCTTTCGATTTAACCAATAATGTACAGAGAGTGATGGACATGGTTACTAGCCTATTAGCTGAATTAATTAGTAGTAGTTAAAATATGATTTAATTTAACAACTAGATCGCATGGCTAACTGGTCATACTTCTAGTAAACTAATTTATTGTCTCATATAATTAATAGATTTTATAAATATAATTTTATGTCAGATCGAAATAAAATTTAACGATTCTGTCATTCACGCAGTATAAATAATGCTAATTATATACGTACGAGGGTGGTCCCAAAAGTACCTGACACAAAGAAGACAACACAAAAATTTTGGAAAGAAATATATTTTTTTTTCAACATAATCTTCTTTCAGCTCTACATACTTTTCCCAGCGATGTTCAATAAGCTGGATACCCTTTTTATAATAAGAACTGTCCTGCTCCTCAAAATAGCCATTAACTGCCGACATCACTTCGTCATCGTTGGAAAATATTTGACCACTGAGCCATTTATTCAAGTTTGGGAACAGAAAATAATCCGAGGGGCCAAATCTGGTGAATAGGGGGCATGAGGTAGCAATTCAAACTTTAATTTATTAATTTTGGCCATTGCAATAACGGATTTGTGAACTGGTGCATCGTCTTGATTTCTTCGCTCAAACGTTGCAATAAGTTTGCATAACTCGCGCCGCTGATAGTTTTTCCTTTTTCAAGATAGAAAATTATTCCACGCGCATCCCAAAAAACCGATACCATGACTTGCCTGCAGGTGAAACGGTCTTCACCTTCTTTGGAGCCTGTTCTCCCTTTTGAGTTCATTGTTTTAATTATTGTTTTGTCTCGGGTGTGAAGTGATGGACCCATATTTCATCCATGGTTATGAAATGGCGAAATTGTGAAACTTCACTAAACACTCAATTGAAACATCTTCACGACACTATTTTTGCTTGAGTGTGAACAAACGCGGCACCCATCTTGCATACAGCAAAGGCCATACACAGAAGAGGACAATCAATGTCTGTTGCAAGAGAGATAACCAAGGATAGGAAGTTGTGGAGAGACTTTGTACATAAGACATAATGTATATTGTAACGTTAACCCCTACACCGAAAGGTAGATGGGGGATCGATTATACATATATATACTTATATACAGTGTGCATCAAATACGTAGGTACACAATTTTCTAGTTGTTTTTTTTTCTATAAATTGAGTTATTCTCTGGCATGTTTAATATATATGAATAAATTGTGTATAACATCTTGTATTTTGCTAGTGAATAAAACTTTTCAAATTTGAAATAAATGTGGGGGGTAGGAGTTGTTGCTGGTAAGCAGTAATTGTGAAAAGTAAACTATTGTCACTATCCTTTAGTACTATTAAAACAGTGAAATATTTATCCCAACTTTTTCCTGACATGTCTTACCGTCTTGGAGATATTACAGGAAATAGTGAAGGATTGTGTCGCCGATAGAGCACTCCACCCCCCGAAAATGGGCGATTGGGCAGCTAAAAAGCTACCGTTATTCTTACACTACATCAGTCTATAAACCTACCAAGCTTCATTTGAATCGATAAGGGACACTCGCCTGTGTTTCCTTGTAAGTCATTCACACCCAACTTAATTTATCACTTGTTATTCATTAACTATTTATTATTAATTTACTTAAGTTTTACGTGATCATTATAATGTAATGTATTGCTTATTGCTTTACTTATTTTCGTAATAACACTAATAAAAATTCTAATTCTATAATTATATTTCAATAACTCGATATTCCTTTATACAAGTATCTACAACGATGATATCTAGTTTAACGGATTTCGAATGCGAATGACTTGACTTTTCCATGAATGATATGCTAATGAATAATTTATGTACGTATTCTAAGTTTTTGGAATGATAATTTGATGAAAAATTGCATATGACTTGAGTATTCTTTCTAAAATGTTTGGTACAAAAACTAGTAATTTCTTTCAGTGGAAATTTCTGAATATCTAATATAAAGCGTCCCTTATTAATAATTTTTCGAAATAGTTCATTTTTAAATTATTTTATAAAAGTTTGCTTTTTGTTTTAATTGTAGCGCTATATGCATAATTAAATGGCAGAAAGGTACCTCTTAACAGTACACTTCTAGAAACAACTACTAAATTTTACAGTACTTTGTTGCACCTTTTAATTACTTAATAAACTTACAAGATCAAGCGACCGTGCCCCCTATCGTACATAATTATAGAATTATTGAAAGTAATCTTGTCTTCCTTCGAATCACATATATTAATCACCTCTTCTAGCATATTCATACACCTATAAATCAATTTGATTTGATTTTATTTTCAGTTTATATGGTTATTATTCAATAAACTAGCTCATAATTCGATCCGATAACAATTCGTAACTCTTTAAAATCGTTTCCCACCCGCTGTGACCACAACCAATAGATTTATTATCTGATCTCCCCTGACTAGCTGCAAGGGTGTGAAGCATTGTAACGTCAAGATCGAGAATAAAAAAGAATACTAATAAAAAGACGACAGAATGCAAAGCGTAAATCGCTGGAGAGGAAAAAAGGAGAAAACCACGATCGACAAGAATGAAGGAATCTAACGAAATGAACCGCAGGAAGTTTGATTTAGTAATAAATTACGTTCCGTACTTCCCCCCTGATGGGTGCCCAAGAATCTTCAACATCTAACAGGTTAGTTCATTCGTATACGGATGTATGTATGTATATGCATTCTTGCGCATTTAAATTGTAAAATAACCTCGCAGTTTAATGCGAAGCATGTTTGAAATACGGCGGATCGATTAGGAATTCATAGATGTAAATGTGGATTTTATGTGCACTTTTCAAAAGAAAAAGTCGAGTTTAATTAATGGAATCTAACCAGGTGATTTCACGCTGAAATGAGTTGTGATGAGTTTACGTGCGTGGGCTAGATATATACGTACATTTATGTAATATTAGATTTTTTTGTTGATTGAAATATGCAACATTCAAAGCTAATAAATCATAATTTAAATGAGTATTTCAAAAGTAAATTCGAATAATTTGAATGTACGATCATTCAAGTAGGAAGTGATCCAGAAAAATCCACACATAATCTAGTCTATCATTCATGAGTTATTTTAGTACTCGAATATGCAATACTAATCCATAATAAATTATCTAGCGGGAAATCAAACTCTACAGATGCATGGGATTGCATGAAGACGGAACACATATATTTTTTGCCTTCATGAAAAAATAGTGTGCAGTATTATGCAATATTTGTGATAGAAAAGAAATGCAGTAATGTGCTTAATAAGGTTAATTACCGATTAACTTGGATAAGTATAATTGCATTAATTAGCAACCAGAGCTCATTAATAAAATATTGATTATACACGTATCACTTGAAAAAAAATAATATTTTAAATATAGAACTTCGAAACATCTTGATTCACACAGACCTACTTTGTTACATTATTTATTTTCCTTTTATTTTTTAATGCCCATGTTGGTTTATTTTAATGAAATAACGATTCTGCTGCGATATGAATTTCAATCTGGATATAGGACTTCCCATATGCTACAATATGCAGCGTAGGAAGAAGTAATCGCACCCAAACAAGCTGTATGACAACGGGTCGGTATTGCAACTTTAAGATTAGAATCACACCTTTAAAGAACTTGCAGGAAGATTAAACGTTTTTCTCCTTCCAAATATCAGACTAGGTTAGACTAGTTTGAAATGCTTGAGCTAGACATAAAACCTAGTTCACTGCAGTTTTTCCAAATCTACTGTGGTCCTCAAGTTTTGTTAAAGTGCCTCCTCTAGCTCCGTTCCTTTAACTACACTTAGTAGCTTCTAGAACGTTTTTTCTCTCTATATGTATCTCTCTCATTGTAGAAACCCTGTTTTTACCAAGCCTTCATACCAGCATAACATCTAGATCGCTGTTTCCTTTTCTACTTAGCAAAAACTACATTTAGTTTGTTCTGTGAAGTTCATACTGTTCATATGTTTGTTAGTTTACAATGTCTAGTTAGTAGACCCATTATTATCCTAACAGACACAGACAGTAGGTCTCTTGTGAATTTAGATTATTTCTTAAGGAAATATTTTGTTTATCTTTGAACTAGGAAGTTCCTCCATTTATCCCGAGATTTGCCTACAGGATACTTTTTTATAGAGTTAATAGGGCTTTTTACAATGCCGAAGGAAAGCTCTATACTATGAAATTGTTCAAATAATTTTCAGTAAATTTACTTTATTATAAAAGTCAATACATTTTGCAAACGCACAGTGATCTAAAAGTATTTAAACATATCTATCTCAATTACAAAATTTTTATTTTTCTTTTCTTTCCTTTCGTTAGATCTTATTCTTGAATATATTGTATTATGTCTAATAGTACTACGTTTATGTATCTAATCATATATAGGGCGTTAGCGATCTATTTATGTCGAAATATCAATATATGTACGTAGTTCAACCTGTGAGATAATAGGCAGCGATCTAGTGTTCAGAACAAGAAACGTTGTTGCAACTGCTAAAAAGTTTCATTTACTTAGCAGCTACTTTTCCATATTATGCAATATGTAATTTTAAACTAGAATATCAAAATGTTAAAACAGAATAAAAAGAAATTCCATTAGAAAAAAACTATTAAATGAATGTACATAAATTAAATTTCGTGAACTAGTATCTCGGAACACGTCGATCCTATGACTGCAACATATTACATAAAATTGCGATAAAGCTGTCTGAAGTGTCCCTCACTCTTCTGCGAATATTTCCAATTTGAATATGCCTATGGCGCTACGGACATACAATCGAAGTATGTTTAGTCGTATATGAATGATCGTTCTCTGCAACAATGCGAAGCTCTGCTCACCAATATACCAGTCCCAGAAAATAATAGGTACTCTTTGAAAAACATCGAGAGAACGGTTCTTTTCAGGACACATCATACACGTGATCAACAATACCAAAAAACATACTCTGAAGAGGAAAGAAGAGAAAGCTAATGACAAAGTGATTTAAGCAGATTTTCACCGAAATGAAGTATTCAGTCCTAGCTGCAAAATATATTAAAAGAAAACTAAAATTTACCTATCAAAATTACACGAATATAATTTTTAAAGTAAATCTTTCTTTGTCCTATATTTTAAAAGTTCGGGAGCTTTTCTGGCTTTAAGGCAAAGTGATTCTCTTAAGATGAAGTAAATTTCTTTAAAAATAATCAATAACTTCAATTGATTTGTTGATAATATCGTCGCTATGCAAAGTTAAACTCAGCTGAACGTAAAGAATTAGAAAGTATTACAGAATTTTGCTATCATGACAAATTATTACAGTAAATGAAGAAACAAAAATGTTAAAAATTGAATTATAAGTTGAATAATCGACGAGTAATGAATATTATTAGGGTTATCGCAGTAAATAGTGGTACAGAAAATGTTAAAAGTCCAATAAAACAGTTAACAGGAAATCAAATAAGAATTAAAGTACAAATTTGGAACATCCCCACCTATTTACTAACGAGGAATTTGGAAATCATATCATCATATCTGCTCATAATATTTTTTGGTCCTAAGATCATCAGACTTTTTGGTGTGCGTTCGCCTTAAAAGCTAAAATTATAGTACCTGATCAAGAACGATCTCAGGATTAAAAATTAGAATCAACAAGGCCTTTTCGGAGATGCTATACAAAATCTCCGTGTTCGACTCTACGATATATACTTAACATTGCGTCCAAGAACTATTTCAAAATTTCAGATGTTCCTGATCCTTTTTGTATATAAGTATATACGTTATATTAATTCCAAAGGAATTAACAGCTTTTCAGAGATACTCTTCACTTAGAAAAAAACATAAATACTTAACAATAGTTGTCCTAGAATCCGGTGCTCCGCCTTTCAGTGATACTGCAAAAATATCATGCAAAATCTCCATGTTTGGTTCTATAATATATATTATACTTAATATAGTTTTCAGAAGCCATTTCAAAACTTCCGGCGTTCCTGGTCCATCCTGCATATGTACATTATTTGGAGTCGTTAGCTCATTAGAATGGTATTTGTTTTATTTTTAGAATAATGCTATCTTTCTTCCAATAAACATGTATCAGTATATGTTTTGAAAACCGTTGCTCATTATTATATTACAAGTCATATGACTTTAGAAATTAATTTACTAACGTATGTAAGTACTACTTCCTAAAATAATCACCAAGTACAATACATACATTGTTATATGTAGATATGAACGTATTTTAGCCAATACTCTATCTATCTCGCCAATGACTAATTATAAACAATTAGGCAAATTGAAAAAATAACCAATTGAATATCGTTAGTTAAATTAACTATATTTAAATTTAGAAAACAAAATCAACAAAAATACATATACAAAGTTGCATAGGAAAGTACCAATAAGTTTCTACTAAATAATATTACTTTGTTATTAACGGAGATGCATATCAGCCAAGGTCTGAACATTCAGCATTTGAAAATTACTTTTAATTATTTTAATTTACATTCGCGATAGTCATTTTCATTAATTGTCGTAAAAACTAACCTCTGGGGCGTTTAATTATACAGAAATAGAATTAAAAGCCAAGAAACTTACGCCGTAATCGTTCAATGTTGATGTAAACGAAAAATATTGCCTCCGTGTTTTACTTGGTTGTAATTTTCCGTTCGAATCCGTCGCTATAACTGGCGTTGTAGTTTAAATTTTGAAGGATGTGGTTGATTATTTCGTATATACTGTAATTACCAAGAAATATATACATGCACGTGTGCATCCAGAAATAAAATGTACATACAATGAAGCTACCTCGTTATTTTATGTAACGAAAAATTAATGTAGTTAGCCAATTTTCCATATTTTAAATATATTTATGTTATATATATATATATATATATATATATATATATATATATTATATGCTTTATAAGGAATAACGAAGTGAATTTATATATTATAAATTATAATAATTACAGTTGCTTACCTTTTTGAAATTAGTAAATCTTTTTGTATTTTTTAGTTTCGAAAATTGATTAGAGTTGTCGAATCTAAAGGGTGTTCCAAATTTCGCGGTTTTGTTAAAGAATAAATAAAACACATAATTTGAATTTACTTTCAAAAACTTTGTATTGGTTATTGAAGTATCAGTTATAACATTTATATGCGAAAAATAATATCTGCCAAATGGCCTCCTCTTGCAGCTCCACACACGTCCACTCTTTTGTTAAAATTTTCAATGACATTTTGACATAATTGAGGCTCTATGTCACCAATGACACGAATAATTTCATCTTTCAAAGCAGGAATTGACTGCGAATTGTTTTTGTAAACCTGGCTTTTCACAAAACTCCAAAGAAAATAGTCTAACGATGTCAAATCACATGATTTTGGCATTTTCAAAGAAGTAAGATCCAATTACATCACCTGATCATAGTCCACACCAAACAGTAACTGGTTTAGGATGCATAGATTTCTCATGAATAATTCATGGATCTTCCTCACTCCAGATACGGCAATTTCGTTTATTAACATAGTCACCAAGTTCAAAATGTGCCTCATTGGAAGACATTATTTTTTGAGAAAATGCAACTGATTGATGAAATTGACAAACGAATAACATTTTAAATGATCTAATGGCTTCAGTTCCTATGTTATTTGAACCTTATATGTCTTCAGAGCTAAATCCTTGTATTAAACACTCTATGTTGTTGATCCACTAAGTCTAAGTTGTTGTGAACGTCTGATGGATATTTGAGAATCTTCAACATTTGCACGAACCAAATCAACATTTTCTTGTGAACGACCACTACGACTGTATTTTTCACTTTTCTAATTTTCCACGGTACCGGTCTCTTGAAATTTTTTAATAATTCGACCAATAGTGCTTTCAGATGGACGATTATGTAAACCATAAAATTCACGTAATTTTCTAAAAACTCTTGTCACAGAACGCTGATTTTCATATAATAATTCCACAATTTGAACGCGTCGTTGTACCGTGTACCAAGCCATTTTTATAAATGTCATACATCACACTTTTTAAATGCCCACATACCCAGACAAATTCAGTGCGCCATCTATATTTTATTTATTCTTAAAGATAACCGCGCAACTTAGAACACCCTTTATATGTAGACTTGAACTTTTGGTTACTGCTATCTTTAATATTTGTAGATAGTTGTATATAAACTAAATAATAAAATTAAAATCACAATACTTTATGAAAAATTTTTTCTTGTAAATGAGGAAAGTTTATGAACATTAAAATACTATGGAGAATTGCTTACGAAGCTCATAAAATTAACCCAGAAAAATATTGTCGTAATCGTTACAGTAGAGTAAATAGTAAAGAATAATAAAAGAGAAGAGAATGCAAGAGAGAGCAAAAGCAAGCTAAGGGGATAACAATAATGCCAAATCTAATGCATTAAAATGAAGAATAAACAAGTAAACAATTGAAACTGAAAATTTAATCGTTATACTAGGATGCATGGATTTACATATATTTACTAAAAAACTTGTTTAAAATTGCTTGCTTAAACATGGAATCTTTCTGTCCTTACAAGTAAACAATTGAAACTGAAAATTTAATCGTTATACTAGGATGCATGGATTTATATTGACTAAAAAACTTGTTTAAAATTGCTTGCTTAAACATGGAGTCTTTCTGTCCTTAAATGTAAGGCACTGTGTGTTCAAGGAATAGCTTAATGTAGCGACAGTACTTGACAAAACTAGAAAGAAACATCGGGGATGCTATAAGAATTGATTCACATGAGTGACAATAGAATAGGTAAGAGAATGCATAACAAAGAAAGTAGTGAAGAGAGAAAGAGGAAAACCAAGGCTTTCATGGGAAGAGAGAATCCAGAGTCATCTGCAAAACATAGGTATAAAGTGGAGTTTAGCAATGGACAGAAAGTAATGGAAAAATATATGTGCAACTAAAACTAAATTCAAAAAGCCTTAACTTATTTAAATTTTAAAAATGTTAATATCATGATTTTTATGTTGTTTTACAATAAGTTCAATTATTTAAAAGCCCGTTTGCTTAAACTTAACTTTACGTAATTATCCAGGAACGTATTAAATCAAATGAGGATAGACAATGTTCGAAAATTCTGAAAAAAAAACTACGCACCAAAATATTTATTTAGAAGTTATAGAAACTATCCAGGAATTACTTTTTGAGTCTCTTTACCAGCGACTTGAGTCGTTTTCGTTTAGCTTAGAAACAACTTCTTCAGACTTTCATCTGAGAAAAACTTACGGATTCATGTATGAATCTGTTTAAACAATATTTACTTTACTATGCTTATATATGAGGATACTTGAAAGAGAATTCACCTATCCATCTTAAAAGCAACGAATTACATGTGGCCTATCAACGTTCAATAGTGACATTTTACTATTTATGTGGCAAATTCGGCTCCAATTTATTCATTATTTTGTGCTATGCAATGAAAATATGAGTTTTGTGAAATTAGAAGATAGCGTCTCATCAAATTTCTGAAAACGACGGTGAATACTCCTAAAACTATTCAAAAAAGAAATATTATTATGTAAGGGAGAGAGAATCCATCATATTTTAAAGAGAAATGTTGGTCAAAACATTTTTGGTGATAATACTTTAACAAAATTACTTTCAACTATCGATCAAAAACGTCCAGGTTTGTGTCACAAAGAAATCCTTCTTGTTCATGACAATTCGAGATTTCACAAGGTAGCCAAAATCCAACCCATCGTCTGCGCGTGTAACTTCTTTGAGCTGGCTCACTCAATCTTTCAGTTTAAAAATTTGAAAAGCATAGAATTGAAGACATACATGATTTTTTGCCGATGGAATAAAGTCGCTATGGTAGTTATGCAAATACATCGAAGTTAGAAAAGAGTACTTTGAAGAATAAAATTATCAAGACATCTAAGATCTTTGTTTCATTGTCAACAAGAAAACAAGTGCATGAACACAAAATCTGATATTAGAACGATCTACGACTACTGAATTTTTCTTTCAAATGTCAATTATAATTTTCAAACAAGGACCAGAACATATTAAAAACTCTGCACCACTAACCAGATATAAAACCAAATTAAAATGTATTCACTAAACCAAACTTTGAATGCGATTGAATAAAATAATTGCTTTTTTCTTTTATTGGGGTCGTTTTTATTTGCGGTGACACTATATTCTCTTTACTACGTATTATTCTTCCTTTTATCTAAGTTAATTTTCTTCTCTTCTATTTCGACTTGTTTTACACAATATGTCTTGCTCAACAGAATTTATAAATTCACTACGAATTTGTTCCTTGTCATCAAGGAACGGACTGTCTACAGCAGGTATGGGCAACCTTTGACATGTTGTGGGTCAAACTTTGAGGTGCAAATACGTTCGC
Organism: Dermolepida albohirtum; assembly: GCA_031893035.1. Lineage (NCBI taxonomy): Eukaryota > Metazoa > Arthropoda > Insecta > Coleoptera > Scarabaeidae > Dermolepida > Dermolepida albohirtum. The sequence goes on from JAVIWB010002583.1 coordinate 176,623, forward strand.
AGGCCGCGTTTAAAAGTAGTGCATTTTAAAGTAGTGTTCACAATTTTTAGCGATAGATATCAGACATGAACTAATACGACGAATGTCTCGCGGGCCGGATTGAATCTTACAGCAGGCCAGATCCGGCTCGCGGGCCCGTTGTTGCCCACACATGGTCTAACCAACAACATTAATAATTTTTCGAGATTTGTACTAACGGCAATGAGTTTATTTATTATTAAAATATAAGACTTCCATGCACAGCGCAGTATATTACACAATATACAATGAGAGAAATTGAATAACCAACAAAATATTCTTAAACAAAAAATTGTTAATCAATTATCGATTTCGGGTTTATATGTAGTATAGGACACAACTCAATAAAATGTATTAGTTCAATGAAATAAACAAAAGTATTTTCACCAGCTTCGAATAATATGACGCTAATGGTCCATTAGAATTAACGAACCGGTCCTCTAACTTTGTAACTTAATCTTATTCCATCGAATTAAAACTAAACGCGGATTAAAATATAAATTATTAAAACCGGTCATCGCTATATTTAAGTGTTCTTTAATAAATATCTAAAAAAATCTAATGCACAGACGAACTTTAAAAAGGAACCTGTTACTAATTTACTTATAAGAAAAACAAACGTGTTTCGTTTCTATTTGCATTAAATGTTTCTATAAATGTGTATAACTGTTTATAATAATCATGAAGTTTTGAAATTACTCAACTGCGAGCAAGTCTAAACGTAAGTGAAAATAATATAATCACTATCTTAGACTTCGGACCGCTGAATTATTATCAATAATTAAATTATGAATCATCTGCTGTTACATAATTTATACCTGAACATATAATGACTTTTAATAATATTTTGCCTACGTTTAATAACAATAACATAAAATAGTTACGTCTTCGTTAACAATGTATAATAATGTTTAAATGAAATAATGTCAAATCAAGGCACGGCCAATTTAACTTTACGTTTCCAGTGCCAATTTACAAACGAATTAATTTATTATGTTTTCTTGTTAAGCCTCTTGGTGCGAGTAATTTAGATATTGATGTTACTAATAATTATTATTATTAAGCGTGTGTAAAGATTACTAAACCAACGCTAATGGTGACGACCTTTCACGCGGACGTAATTGAAAAATCCATCACTAACTAGTTTTGCATACAAACAACAAATTGGCAACGCCGTTTGATGAAAATCTTGTACTATAACTTGTAAATATCGTATATTTGAACAATAGTTGAATTGCGGAATGATGTAACTGTATAATCGCTAATAATTCAAATATTTGTTTTGTATAAAATAAAGAAACAGCATTTATAAACGAATTATTATAGTACCTACATTTTTTTATATATAATAGCGCTTATTATGTATCCCAGAATTTTAAATTTTCTTGGTTTCTAACATCGACTTTTCGAAACGTTAAAAAAATGTTTATTTATACTTGTATAAGAACTTCGATTATTAATTACCTAGAAATTATACTGCAATAATTATCACACAAACTTAAAATTCTTTTAATATTTTATGAAAATATTTAATTCAATAAGGTTGTATTTGTATACATCAAATTTGAATATTGTATAATAAGTATGATTGTAATAGGTTTCTAAGATTTACAGTTTCTATAAAACAAATCAGTTAGGACAAAAGCCTTAAGGTAGTCTAGTGACAACAATGCATCTGGTGTTACTAATCAACTTTTTCTTATTATGTCAGAGTTTCGCCTACAGGCATTCATCTTCGTTAGCCAATGTAAAGCTAATGCCAAAAAATAAGGTATGACCTTTACAATGCTAACACACTCTTCATAACAAATAAGAAATATTACAACTACAATATTATTATTATTTGTGGGCGAATCCTCATACCCCCTCACACATACTCCCACAAATAAAATATTTATTCTCGCTAATATATTTTTTAATCACTTAAGGTTGATATATAACCCCTTTCCACATTAATTTTCGTATTCTCTATACATATTTTGAAAACTAAGTTGTCATCATCAGCAGGTAATTAAACAGTGTCGCATCTGGAAAACTACGGCAAAAACCCGCACGAAACAAATTCCGTACACGATTTGTACCGTCGAAAGCCAAAACGCACACCATACGGAATTTGTTTCGTGCGGCTTTTCGCCGTAGTTTTCCAAGCGATGACGATAACTTAGTTGTCGAAGTACGTATACAGAATACGAAAATTAATTGGTAAAGAGTTATATGTCAACCTTAAGTGATTAAGTTAATCAACCCCAGGCTCTATCACAATTATCTTCGTTTTCATTATTGTTTGTTGATCTATTGTTACCTATGTTTACGAAACTTGAAAGATAAATAAAAGAACAAACAAAATTGAAGTATAAAGACAAAAAACCTTAAACAAGATTAATGGTGGAATAAATGACGGTGAGACAGAACAGATAAGGCATTGCAGGAATCCTTAAAAAAAACAGTATTACTCAATAAGGAAAACACAAGCGACCAGATGGTTGGAATATATAGCTAGGGTTTCTGAAAATAGATACATCAAGAGAATGAAATACTCCCAATATAACTATTTCTCTTTTTTCTGCCTGAAGAAGGTGGGAGGAGGAGAATACGCCTCAGGAGAAGATAAAAGGATAGTTGGAAGGGGTTGAGAAAGATCTACGGAAGAAAAGAGTAACAAACTGGGAAGAAAATTCCAAAGATACAAAAATTGAGAAGAGTAGTGAAAAGAACTTGAAGTCAAAAGCAATAGGCGTATAGAAATAATTAATTTGATAAATAATAGGATTTTTATTTATTGAAGAAGGGTGCAATCTTTTATTCTTATCTTACTGTTAAAATTAATTAATCTTAGAGGAAAAAAGGAAAAGAAAAAAGAAATCAACACCTTTACGAAATCTTTAGTAGAATTTAATTTTTCGTATTGTTTTTAAACGCATATCTATATCAATTTGGTACGTAGACTTCCGCGGTCATGATCCATGCTATCTGCTTCTGGGTTTCCGGGCTGGAACCGCGTCCCATACAAATGGGTACGAAACGTCGGCAGATATAATAGTGACGCGGTTCCAGCCCGGAAACCCAGAAGCAGTTAGCATATCTATATCATTCAGTAATATTAATGAAATATGCAATATTCGAAAGTTTTTCTTTGTTTTTGTTATTTAATTAAGTCTAAAATACAACGAAACTAAATATGTTTTATTTTTGGCGCCCCTATTTCTCATTAAAAAATTTGAATTATTTCTTAAAATTTAACCAAAATAAATTGAGGAAAGTCTCAAGAATTAAAATTTTAAGAGTAAACTAGAAAATTTCTACTGCATTTTCTGTAATATATGTTTTATAATGACGTCGGAACTTTCACGATCTAAAAATAAATGGTTACAGTCACTTACGGTTGAGATATTATAAAATATTCGTTATAAAATAATCGTCTGAATATAAATTCTGCAAGAGATTGTATCAAATTCTAAACAATAATAGCTTTAGAACGATCTCCCATAATTGTCACTGTATAGAGCATTGGGAGGATTTGTTTGCCGAAACTATTTGATAAAGTCTGCGAAAAATGAACGCAAAATAGCACGGCGTTTCGCACATAACAGCGAATCTAGTTAAAATACTTGTCGTTAACTGACGTAATAATGATATCATTCATTTAAAAAGATTCTTGAAATTTATTATTTAAGACATTAAAATTAAAATTATAATTTCTTAGATTGTAAATGTTATAAATTTGAGAATATCAGTTATGGATAGGAAAAATAAAGAAATTCCTTACTAATTATTCATAGTAATTAAGGTAAGTTTCAATCTTGATCTAGCATTGAAATTTCCAAAAATAGAAAATGTACATATGTAGATCTTTCAGTAATTTTGACACGATTATCATTATAATACGACTTTCTATTTCAAATATTATTACGAAGACATTATAAAGACATCTTTTTTATCAAGTAAATAAATATTTGCTTCATAAAAAAGTAAATAAATATTTACTTGATAAAAAAGATGTCTTTATAATGTCTTCATAATAATATTTGAAATAGAAAGTCGTATTATAATGGGATTTGTGTCCAAATTTCTGAAGGACCTATACATGTACATACATTTTGTAAATATAACTAATAAAATTATAACTTACAGACACACTACACTGAAAAATCTGAAGTTAATTCTAACATCTTTTTAACTCTTTTCCGATGTTCTCTGGCTATCATTCATTTTTGGTGTTAAAATAAACGGACATTATGACATCTATTTACAACAAAAAATGTTAGTATTGCATGAAAAAATGAAAATTAACGGTCACGAAAGAGTAAGTCTTCACTAATTCAAAGTTATATTGAAAATGAATGAGATGTATTTTCGGTGTCGATTTGATTAAAACTAATGCGTTTTTAAGTAAAATTATATACGTTTTTTTACACTTATTTGAGGAATAACCATTTATCTCAAACATTTTGAGTGTTTCAGTTTCAGTGCAGTAGTTCAGCCCTGAAGATGTCCCATACAAATGGGTACGAAACGTCGGCAGATATACTAGTGACGCGGTTCCAGCCCGGAAACCCAGAAGCATATTTCTTTATAACTTTAAGGGTTTGGGGTTAGAGCAGGGGGTGACTTCTAGTCATCCATCTGAACCACACCTTAAGATTTTCCATTCAGTTGAATGTTTTGTATTTATATTACTTGTATAATTACTTCTTGCGAAATAAAGGCATATTATTATTATTATTTATATTATATCAATCTTACCGAATTATTTAAATTAATTAGATAATATATATAATAGTAAACGGATACATTCTGCTATTCTCCTAGGTATACTTCTGATAAAAGTCTATAGTCGTAAATTAATATATTGAAATGCCAAGAGTTCGAAGACAATCAAACTATCGCCAACTAAACGACTTTGAAAGGAATTCCGGACTTATGAAGAGGATACTGCATTTCGTGAAACCTCTAGCCGAACGCAGAGAAATGTTGCTGCCGCTATTCACTATCGAGGAGATTTTTCTCAAGAGAATAGACAACATAGTAGAAGAGGTTAATTAAAATATACATTATATAATAGTTAATATATGATTATTATTAAATGTTCTTAAAAAATTTAAATTTGGCATTAGGCGAAGGCTTTAAAAAATACTGAATAACGATAGCGTGCAAATAATCTCGTTCTATTATAAATGTTTATTCAGTTAATGTATGTAGTAACTACGATGTTATTTTATCTCTATTGCATTCCCAATTTGTTTCAGTAATTCTTTTAAATAACCAGAAAATTTCTATTGAATTTAACAACACTATTGCTGGTATTACAAAACAGGAAAGCGAAATAAGGAAAGCCATTTCCTCAATTCAACATTAACCATATCAAATTTTTCACATACCTTATTAATCTAGAATACTTATCGATATCTCTTACATTTTTTAAATACGTACATATGTCACAGTTGTTTTGATAGGTTTTATAAAATTTATTCTATGAATTTTACAAACATCTACGTTTTTATTTCACTTTAAAAAACTCTCTCGACAGACCAAAACGAGCTGAAATGCTTTTATACTGTTATCATTAAATTATGAAAGCAAGAAGACACAATTTTATTTACGATTCCCCCCATTTGACAAAGAAATATTTATTACCAAACAATTAAGTTAAAAATGCTTGATAACGAAGTGTAAAAGAAATGTAATCAAGTTGAATTTGATGGAGCCTGTGGTTGATTGACTTGATCAATAAGGTTGATATATAACCCCTTTCCACATTAACTTTTGTAAATTCTGTATACGCATTTCGACAACCAAGTTGTCATCATCAGCAGATAATTTCAAAGTGTCGCACCTGGTAAAACACGGCGAAAAACAACCGCACGAAAATCAAACTCCGTACGCGATCCACACCGGTCAAAACCAAGATGTACACTGTACAGTGTACATCTGTACAGTTATTGATCAAATGTAATCAATTTTATTAATTAATTCTTTTGTTTATTATTTCAAATAATCAGTATCAGTTATATTTAATAAGAGATTAATTTATTTAGCATAATTTCATAATCGTCAACATAGTGTGTTTACATTACCTCAATTTTAAATCTCATGTATTTATACTTTACATAATATTTCTGTTTAGTGGATGTTAAGATGCTATAGTAAGGTAAATATATATGTTCAATAATTTTTCTAATTTTATATCTTCTCGATTTATATTTTGCCCTCGTATTCTGGTGCAATAATAAAATAAATTTAAAATTAGTTCAAAATACAAATCTAAATCCCCAAAAGATATTTAGCAAGTTATTAGATATCTAGAAATACTTTTATTTTAAGTATTAATGAAATTTCTAATCTTTGATATTTATTTTAGTCATACATATAGGATGGATTACAATTTATTAGATAATAATAATAATAATATGTATTTTATCTTTAAATATAGAAAAATACAGAATATAGAATACAACTATATTAAGTGTATAGTATAATCGCACCAATGGACTATTATTCACAGGCTCGCACCTGGATCCGGAGTAAAGCTCACCCAGAAAAAATTCTGCGCACTTATTCCGCGAAAACCAAACGCACACTACTGATAATAACAACTTAGTTGACGAAATGTGTGACACAAACTTACATGAACAGAAAGAAAGTATAAAAAAGATGTTGATATTGAAGTTATGGCACTAAAGTCATTACACATAAAAGAGTAGGGACTTCATCACGATATTAGTTCTACTAAAGAGACAATAGTGCGGTAATGACCTTATCAAATTAATTAAGCGTGACGTAGACTTCGGCTTGGAGAATTTTGGTTTCTTTTATTTACTGCTCAGCATTATTTATTCTTTTTCTCTGTCAAATTAGTTACATTTCACATAGACTTATACATTTTGCATGATTGTTTTATATTGGTTTTGTAAATATCATTTATGTTTTATTGCAAATTTTCAAACAACTTTTTATGATCTCATTAATTATTCATTCCAACCTCTTTATGTTGCTTTGCAAATATTGCATAGACGATTTTAAGCTAAATATTAGTTCTTCTTCTAATCTAATCAAGATGCCTTAATTTTGATATTTTAACACGATCGGAACATAGATGTTTTTGTTGTGATCGTGTTTCGATCAATATATTTAAGAGTTTTCTAGTGTAAACATCGATTACATTGTATAATCATTAACGGGGTGGTGCTTGTTCCTTTGTTTTTCGAATTTCTGTCACCATCAATTAAGCGACTTATGCTCCAAACCGCCGGAGACAAAATTTGCTTTTACATTTTTTATTCTTCGGTTCCGGGAAGAAGAGTGGAAATTATTAAGGGCTTCACAACCGCTATTTACATCTCACAATTATTTAAATTATTACATTTTCAATTTAACCTTCTTCACTTGTGAATCCTCATTTCATACATGTTATGAGACGTTAGTAGCCAAAATCAAAGAGGTTAAATGATTAAAAACCCTCATAGATGTATTTGAACTGAATTGCATCCGATTAAAGCTGGTGCGTGGAAATCAATATCATAAAGGATGAAAATAAGACCTTTATTTATACGTTCTAAATGTAAGTAGTGTAGGTTGATGTAGAAAAGAAAATTCTGAAAATAGCTTTCTGCAGCTATCTGAGCATTTTTGTTATATTTCCATGTAACGAACAATTACGTCACGTTTTTCTAGATTAAAAAAATTCATTTCATGAAAACACTATATATATATATATATATATATATATATATATATATATATACTTGTAAAAATTAATAAACTCTTAACTAATATCAAAATGTATGTGTAATGGCAAAACTGACAACAAATCTCACAGCCAACTCTGATGAAATAAATGTAAGTTATATCAAGTCTGTTTTTGTGTATTGTTTTGCTAAAGCCTACATCTTTAAGGGCAAGAAGTAATTAAAAATGCCAATAATTCCTTTATTTAACATAAAGTGATACATTTTTGTAATGGGAAAAAGCAAATTTTTAATAAAGATATAACCAACTATGGATGCCATTGAAAAAAACTAAAGTTTGGATCACAACGCAAAAAGGTCGAGTGCGATTAAAGATAGTTCGCACTAATTTAGAGGATATAGCAAACTTAGAACTTTTGCTTTTCAACTTTGTCTAAATTCAATAATAAAATCTGTACATGAGGTTAAAGAAAATGGTACAATTTAGTTTTCTTCAAATATCTAGTAAGCTGTGAACTGTTGTTGAAAAACAACGGCAGCACTAAATCGAATTCATACGTTCATAAAACTACATCTCTTTTCCATTTAACTAAATCTGTATTTATTCTAGTTTCCGAGATCCTCATACAAAAAAAAATTAAAAAAACTTGTGTAATTAATGCACAGTTACATGATGATAAATAATATTATAAGTTAAAGTTTGTGATCTCACCAGATTTAACACATCCAGATTATTATTTATTTATAAAAACCGACTTTACAAAACTCAAACAACTTTGAAAAAAAACTTTATAATATTTTCGAGTACATGGAATAAAGAAGTGATTTATATTTACAATATAATGTCATATTTCCAACATTTATTATGTTTTTGAAATAAAATGAAATTTTTATTAAATATTACTTTTTATACTATAGAACTTTCGCGTTTGAAATGAAGGTTATGGTTATATTTTGGAATAATAATAATTTAATACGCCTCTGGAAGTGATTGCAATATTACCCAACTTATTTGAAAATAAGATCAAAAATATATCCTCAAACATTTTGGTACACTCTATATTATTATCTCTACTATATACATTTAAATTAAACTCAAATAATAGTACGAAATTAAAATATTTAAAAAAGAAAAGGAGATAATATAAAGGTTTCGCGTCTGATCTACCGTTAAAATTTAGATTTGTTTCTCACGAAATATCAACATAAGTATAAACCGCCTTTCAGCGCGACATGTCGAAATCAACACTTCATATACACCTTTATAGATGCAATATCCTGTTCTAGCATTGAATATCAACTGGCATTTAAAAAAAAATTCATACATATACCTATCCACGAGTATATACCTATATGTCTGTGCTATAAGAAACGAGTTCTGTTAGTAATAGAAATTTGGCAGGGGCATAACGGTAGAAAGGTTAAGCGATATTAGGAAGGTCACTTGTATTACATTTTTAATATCTCGAAACGAGAGAGTCGAATAAAATCACTTCTTGCAGAACACTATTATTTCATTTTACCAATGTCCGCCTGTGCACTTCTTAAGTGAATGTATTTGGGTCGAGTGGATTTCTCCAGCAAACAGCGTTCATTTGGTTTCTTTTTCGGTCTTTTATATAACGATGCGAAAATTGCGGAAATTCTCTTTGAAAAGAGAACGAAAGAAAATTTACACGAGAAAATCTTCTTGTTTCTCCTTTTCGATTCCGTCGTCTTCAAAACAAGAAATATAACAGTTTCTATCTCCTGTCCCGGAGTCCTCGAGTCACAGAGAACGTTCACACACTATTAAAATTTATGTATTACATGCAATCCATATAATATTAAGAAACGATTATTTTTTTACTGCTTATTAAAGTCTGTTAAAAAGTCTGTATGCCTCTAGGTCGATTTAAATTTAACAGGTGTTTTGTAATCTAGCACTAGCACCTTTCTTTTCATTATTTTTTTTTTATTATTACTTTTAAAACCGTTCGCAAGAGCACTGTTATTTTATTATTGGTATTAAGATAAGTGAAAGGTATAGGTGTGTATGTACAAATTGAACGGATTTAAACCGAAATTGATGAAGGAAACTATACGGGACGAAGATTAGTAAATTTGGAATCTCTAAACTCTAATAAGAAACTCACCAGTCGCCATGGCCTGCTGGTCGCCAGGGCCTATTGTGCCCTATAACTCTCCACTTTGACTATTGGAATTTATTTAACACACTAGCTACTCACTCAAAGTCTTGCGTTAGACTGTTGGCTCTAAGAAGTTTAGCGTCTTGGTAAAACGGCTGGCCGTGAAGCTAGCCACGCGATTGGCTCCCGCGAACGCGAAGTCAGGAGTCAGTCACTCTTGCATGGTCTTAGAGCTCCTAGAACTGTTGTTGTGCACCTCGAATGTATGTATTGTACTTATATTTAAGAAGTAAGTACGTATTCTCCGTGTGTCTGCAGATTTCTGCAGGCCCGCTGTCCACTTCACGCGCGTCGTTGCGAGTCGCGGTGTTTCTCTTGCGCTTTTAATGGATTTAACGAAATACGAGTGTATGTACGTTAACGAAATTTTATTGAAGCGGTTGCGAAACGAAGAAGTAGGTTTCGATGCAATTTTAACCTCAAAAATACGCAAGAAAGCATTATATAAATGAAACTGCATTTAATAATTTCAATTCAAATATAATAGGTACGATATTTACATATGATTTGTATTGTTACAGATAATTATTTTACCATGCACTGGCTTCTTCAGCCAATAACGTATACGAACTTTAATTACGTTAATATTAATAGAAACTAAAAGTAATTTTGATGGAGCCTGTGGTTGATTAACTTAATCACTTAAGGTTAATATATAACCCTTTCTACATTAATTTTCGTATTCTTTGTACGTATTTCGACAATTAAGTTGTCATCATCAGCAGATAATTAAACAATATCGCACTTGAAAAACTACGGCAAAAACACGCGTCGCACATCGTTACAGTGTGCATCGAAAGCCAAAGCACTCACTGTTACAATGCGCGTTTTGGCTTTTGACGGTACAGATCGTGTACGGAATTTGTTTCGTGCGGGTTTTTGCTGTAGTTTTCCAAATGCGACACTGTTTAATTATCTGCTGTTGATGTCAACTTAGTTGTCGAAATACGTATATGGAATACGAAAATTAATGTGGAAAGGGGTTACACATCAACCTTGAGTGATTAAATCAATTGAAATTAGACAAATTTTTCGTAAGTTTTGTTGAGATTTCATATTTTTAGAAGAACATTTAGTTAGAAATTTACCATAATTTCTACATTCACGCTTCAATAACTATTAGGAATAGCAATCATGTAACCTCTTAATCCAATCGAATAATTATAAGTGGGTGAAGGTAAGAGTTTGAAATAATAAAATTTCAGCGCTACATTCAAACTTATTATTACGAAAAACTTAATTTAATAGGTAGTGAAGATATCTGGCAATATCTTCACGCCTCGTTTTTCGTAATTCATAAGTGATCGAAACTTTTCTTCTAGGGTTTCCTTCACCTTTTTTCAAACTTTAATGTGTCTTGATCTTGTTACCTTATTTTAATTCATTAATTTGATTTTCATAAAACTTCTATTTAATATTTTTCCTTTTTCATATCGTGCTTTCTTCTTTATACGTATACAAAATATTTTACTATTTAGGTCTTCATAAAGGGTTTTCCAATATGGACTTGACAACTTTTTTTCAAAATAAAATGCAGACCATTTGAGATATTTCAAAAACTTTATTATTGGGTTGAAGTACAATCAAAACATTTATGAATGGAACTCGACTTCGTTCATATGGCCACCGCGGGCACGTTTTCAGCGGTCGATTCGTTGGACCCAATTTTCGATGACTCGGCCACACAATTCGGCCGAAACGGCTGCTATTTCGCGTTCCATGTTGGCTCTGAGCTCTTACAACGTTGTCGGCTTGTTGGCATAGACCAATGACTTGACGTAGCCCCAAAAAAAAGTCTAGAGACGTTAAATCGCACAAACGAGGAGTCCAATCGACTGGTCCATTTCTTGAGATAACACGCTCATCAAACTTACTCTTCAATAAATCGATTGCAACGTGTGCTGTGTGGCTTGTGGCATCGCCCTGCTGAAACAACATGTTGTCCAATTCCATATCTTCCAATTCAGGCCAAAAATAATCGGTAATCATGGCGCGATAACGATTACCATTCACAGTAACGTGACGATCATTATCGTCGACGAAAAAAATATGGCCCTATGACGCCGCCGGCATGCAAACCGCACCATACAGTTATTTTTTGTAGATGAAGTGGTATTTCATGAAGCACATATGGATTTTCACCCGACCAATAACGCATATTTTGCTTATTGAAGAACCCATTGAGCCAAAAATGAGCTTCGTCACTGAAAATGATTTTGCGATGAAATTAATCATCTTGGCGCATCTTTTCCAGAGCCCAATCGGAGAACGTACGTCGCTTCAAATGGTCCATCGGCTTCAATTCTTGAGTCAGCTTGATCTTGTATGGGTGTAAACCAAGATCCTTAAGTAAAATTCGCCATAAAGTGGTCTGGGCGATGCCCAACTCTTGAGAATGCCGTGGAATTGACTGATTTGGATAATTTGCTACGGACGTTTCAACGGCAGCGATATTTTCGACACTTCGACCAACCCGTTGTCTCACTGGCACGGCAACATCACACAACGAATATGTAGATTCAAATTTTTGCACTAAACTTGTTACTGCCTGTCCACTAGGGCGAGAATTACGACCGAAAATCGGAGTTAACGCTCTTAAAGTAGCGGTCACCAACTCCGAATTTCTGTAGTAAATTTTTATAATTTGCAGACGTTGTTCGTTCGTGTACTTTACCATGATGAAAATGTTAAGTTTACTGAATAAACTGACAGTGACAGTTTGATGATTAGTGAAAGGGTGCGTTCACAAATTGAATTAAAAGTTGTCAAGTCCCTATTGGAAAACCCTTTATATTTGATACTTGTACCGATCATTCCTTGAGTCATTAATGTTGTAAATCTTCGTGCATTCTTTGATTTTAACATATTCTCAGGAAATTTATTTCAAGTATTCTCAACTTCTATTAATACTTTTCCAAAACAACTTTATATATCTTACATTATTTGATTCCTCTAGCTAATTTTAGGCCTTTCTCTTTATCTGGTTTCCATAGAATTCCAAGATAATATTCATTTTATTAACTTGCCCTGCTCTTTTTACATGTCCAAAACATTTCAGGCTTTGGGCTCTTCTCGAATATCTGTTTCTACCACGCATTCGATTCCTAATCTCGTCGTTCGTAAGTGCTGTAAATGCTCCTTAAACTTACTTTACTCATTTGACCATAAATCATCCTTTTCCCAACTTTTATTCATTTTTGTTCTACTGCACATGTAATGCATTATTAAAAGTTCACTTGAGTTTAGCATTAGAAAATGATGAGAAGTGGATTATTTATAAGAATCTGATACGAAAACTGTTTTATTCCCGACTTGATAAGTCGCCTCAATCGTCATTGAAGTCAGACAATCGTCAGAGGAGAAAACCTAACCATTCTCTCAGAGTAGTGTAAGTTTAAAGACCTAATGCTTTCCGAGCTCCTTCCAAGGAAAGAAACGTTTAATTTGTGTACTGTTGTCAATTGATCTAATCTACTGTCCACATATATCCAGAGCCAGTTAATCATAAAACAGTGGTATTTTATCACAACACGAGACTACACACGTTTGTATGTTCATCAAAAATGATCATCATGAAATGTGTGTCTTCAAAGTAACTTTACATGATTAAATCCAGAAGGGATTTAAACTCGATCAATTTTAAATGACAGAAATTTTAAAAGAAAAGAGAATTCTTTCAATTAACAAGCTTTTTCCAATATATACTGGGCGCCATACAAAACCAGGGTATTTAATTTTGCTAATTACAGATGCAAAATACAAAGATTTTAAACGTCTATGTTCGTAAAGTGGCGAGAAATTCTAAAAATTCAACCCATTGATCTCCAAAAGGAAGCTGCCAGTAATTCAATATGATAAAGTAAATGTAACGAATTGAGCTCCTAAATCAGTAATAGTAAATTAAATAGATAAACAATTGTTTTGTAGGTAACAAATCATCATTTAGATCACCAATCGAGTAAAATAAGTTACGTTGAAAATTTGCAGCATCACGGGCACTGTTAATTTCAAGGCAGAGTTTTAGGTCATCGAAATAAGTCAGTAAAGGGAAAGTTAGAGAACAAAGTAAGTGTTAGTGTAGAGGATGCGCAGAAGTGGACCCAAGTTAGAGCCCTAAGGAATCCCAGAAGTAACAGTGAATTTATGAAATCTACATCCATAGTAACACATAACACTTCTAAAAAGTAGCGCAAAAATAATGTCATAATTTGAATTAGCTGCCATTTTTGCAGATGGCGCCAAATGTCACTGTGCTTTGACATTTATGATGTAGATATACAGAGAATTAGTTGTCAATAAGCCATGGAGTGATATACACCTCAAGAACGTTTAATTATTGTTACTGCTTAATTGACAAATTTTCAATCGATTGTTTTAGCGCAGCGTGAATTTCGTCGTCGTTTTCCTTGTCGTCGTATTCCATGTGCTCGAACAATTAAGCGTTTAGCTGAGCACCTCGTGCAAACTGTTTCCACTACAGATGTCGCAAGAAGTGGCCGGCCTCGTATTGCTCGTTCGACCTAGAACATCGCTGCTGTTTCCAACGACGTCAGAGGGAATCCACAAACATCAACGAGACGACGACACACATAATTAGGTATCAACAGACGTTCGTTGCAACAAATTTTGGTGAACGATTTGAAAATTTTCCCCTACAAAGTGTAAACTGTTCATAAATTGCTGCTTGCTGGCTGTCGAACAAGGTTAACTTACTGCCTTACTCTGTTAAACTTGATGCAAGAAGAAGATGATTTCATATCAAAAATCATAATGAGCAACGAAGTCAATTTTCACTTAAGTGGTTATGTTAACAAACAAAATTTGCGTTTTTGGGGCACAGAGAATCGACATGAAATGCATGAAGAGCCATTGCATCCCCTCAAAGTGACTGTTTGGTGCGGCATTTGCCGTGAAAAATTGCCCTTTTTTTGGAAGACGCCGATAGCACCAGCGTAACCGTAAATGGTGAGCGTTAAAGGCAGATGCTAAATTGCTGCATTGGAACTCGATCATTATTGGTTTCAACAGGACGGAGCAACAGCTCACACTCACACTCACACTCGCTCCAGGTCGAGTGATTTCTCGTCTTGGAGATTTGAACTGGCCATCCATATCGCCAGATCTAATAGCACCAACTTCTTCGTTTGTAGCTTTTTAAACTCTCGCGTTTACCACAACAAACCATGAACCTTGCAAGTCTTGAAAGCTAACACTGAAGAAGAAATCGCCAATTTGGAGCGAGATGTTTTGCGAGCAACAAATGAAAATGCCGTAAAACAAGCGCAATTATGCATCAAATTTGGAGGTGGCCATTTGAGCGATATAATTTTTTCCAATTAATGTCATCAATGTCACACTTTCAAATAAACTTTTTATGAAAACAGAGCACCTTTTTTTCATTTATAACAAAATGGCAGCCAGTTAAAGGTATGACATTCCTTGCGCCACTCGTTAGTTATTTAAATATGATTGGACTAAATTTAGAAAGGTGTGTGAAAATAAAAAAAAAGAGAAAGTGTAACCAATAGGACACTAATTTAAGGTATTGAATACGCGGAAAAAATTTAAATGAATACCACATCTGACCCCGTATGTGCAAGGTTTCACAAGCATTCACACGAAACATAAGCGATATTTGTAACGCTAGATCTGCCTGGTATAAAGTCATACTATTGTTGAGATAAGCAAGGATATATATTTTTATAAGCCTTAGCAAAAGCAGATCAACAACTAGTACGTTTCCAATTGTTAGGAAACTGTTCTTTTATTTAGCGATGATGATTTAGCTAAAACATAGCGACTTTTTCAAACGACGAAATTAGGGATTGCTCATCTTCATCTATAGATGTAATTAAAAATGTACCTATAATAGTTGGAATGTTAAAATTTCAACACCTAAGACTGTTCGTAATGATCGTATTTATCGTTACGTTTTATAATAACAGTTATTACATTCCTTATTGGAGGCGACGTAATATATCGAAAACTCAAATGAGAGATGGAAAGTATAGACAGAGAGGCATAGAAATATGCTAAATATCTTCGATATTTCTGGGAGACGGTTATTTGCATACTCGGCAAAATGTGGACATAAAATTTAAATGAGTTACAAGACAAATATCAATGGTGATTTATTCATTACATAAATATCGTTTCATCGGTAATCCTAATCAAGAATTAAGTAACTGAGTTCTCGTGATATTTTGTTTTACTCATATCTTCATTATTAACGAGAAAAGAAACGAAATGGTGTTTTCAAGTTGATATCGGATATTTAGATAAAAAATTATCGTTGTAAATTCTTTTCAAGATTCAATTTAAGTCATTATGCGTCCAGAGAACAAGAAGAATGAATCTAAATGACTGAATTAAGGAATAAATTGAAATGAAATTCAATACACTAATTTAAACGAAATATTTAAATGCAAATAAGCAATTTCATTATTATTATATAAAAGCGATATAAATTTTTATGTGCTAGTAAGTGCCAGCAGACATTTTGCTGAAATTATCCCACATGCAAAAAGTGCATATGAAATAAATATCTTTCTATTTATATTCACAAAATCAATTGCCACAATGAATGAACCCAAAATTTATACTGTAAGTCGTGATATTACTACTAGAAGGCGTTTCCATTAAATAGTTTTAGATCTCAAAACATTAACTTTAAGCTAATTTCTTGTTAAATTTACGATTTTAAAGTAATGTACTTTTTCCAATAGCTGTTTTTTGACAGATAAAGCATGAATCATGTCTAACTTTTAGGCTATTTTAGTCAAGTATTGTGTGACATTTTAACTATATTATGGAAAGACTCAGCCCGACACAACGCCTACAAATAATTCAGCGGTTTTACGAAAATCAGCGTTTCACGAGAAACGTGTATCGTACGCTTAGAGCAACTTATGGTCTACGAAATCGGCCCACTGAATGCACAATTTGCTATACCATCGATAAATTTGAAAAACAATTTTCATTATTGGATGTTACGCGACCAAATAGACTACATCCAGCAAGTAGTGAAGAAAATATAGCGATGGTAGTTGATAGTGTACGCGATGATCGTGAAGAATTGATTCGACATAGGTCTCAAAATCTTGGCTTGTCGTATGCCACAATTTGGCGTATTTTACTTAAAGACCTTGGTTTAGAAGCATACAAAATTCAACTAATTCAAGAATTTTCAAATTGTTACCGCTTCAGTCTTTAGGATCTTAAAAAGCTTGAAGAAGATTCACTGTTTTCGACCAAAACTTAGTTCAGCGATGAAATCCATTTCTGGCTTAATAGCTACGTCAATAAGCACAATTGCCATATTTGGAGTGAAGATTAATCCGAAGAGATTCAAGAGCTGCCATTACATCCAGATAAAGTTATGTGACACATAAAATTCACACCACGCGGTCACTTTTTGTGATTGTAATGGAGTCTCTTGATGGACATGTGGGTTTTTTTGCTGCCCAATAACACATATTTTGCGTATTGACAAAGCCATTATGCCAAAAATGAGTTTCATCGCTGAAGACGATTTTCCGATGAAATTCGGAATTTACTTCAAACTAGTAGACCCCCCCCCCCATTGGAGAAATGAAATGATCAAGAGGCTTCAGTTCTTGAGTTAATTTCATCTTATAAAGGTTTAACCCAAAATTGTTATGCGAAAGTTGCCCCAATGTGGTTTGAGAGATTCCCAATTACTGTGAACGGCGCGGAACCGACTGATTTGGCTTATTTTGAACTGAAGCACCTACGACTGCTATGTTTTCGATACTTCGACCGGTGCGTTCTCACTGGCACAGAAACATCCAATAGTAAATATTTTGACTTCAATTTATCCACTATAGCACCCACAGTCTGTCTAGTGGGACGATCGTTACGACAGAAAATTGGAATAAACACTCTTAAAGTTGCGACCACCGACACCACCGGTAGTAATTTTTAATAATTTCCAAACGTTGCTCGTTCCTGATCTTCACCATAATAAAAATGGTAACCTTAGCTTACGTTTTAATGTTGACAGACCATAAAAAACGATCAAGGGTGCGTTCGTCTTAGTAGACAAAATTGTTATGTCCTACTGAAAAAGCTGATATATCGCAAAAGCTTCGACAGTAAAATTAAAAGCTTTCTTAAATAAATGAAATTACTCTGTTGCATTGATATTGCATTTTATATTCATTAAAAATTCTAATGGTAAGTTAAAAGCCTATAAACGCATGTTAGTTTATGTTTCCTTGATTTTTAGCCGTATTTGCTATGAAACGTTACATAGAAGTTGGCTCATTGAATTATGGTACTTACATCTCCTTGTGAGTGAGAATAAAAGAACGAGTTTAAGAACTTGTATTGTTAGAAAGTACAGACCTCCTATGAGAATATAAAAAAAACTAAAAACTGAACTGTTGCTGAATCACGTTGCATAATTATTTATTTATCAAATAAAATTAAACATTAGAAAATCTATAAGTTAAATTATCCTTACGTACTTCTGAGTATATCGAATTATATTCGTAAAAGAATCATTGATGGAATATTTTGCGGTTAACTAAGCATTACACAGTTCAAAAGTACACAAATAATTCGCAGAAGATATAGAAAAGAGGTCGTTTCGAGAATCGTCTATTAATAGACGTGATTACATCGCCATATTTCTGTCTAAATTTCAATTGAAAAAAGCTTTGGAAACATATTGGTATGTGATAAATAAAAATTTTTAAGGATTTAAAGTTTTAATTAAATGATACAAAAATAACTGTCAATAACAAAAGTACTTCTTTTCTAGTGCATTTATGAGAACAACCAGAATCAAATATATTTTCAAATGTACATATATGTATATATATATATATATATATATATATATATATATATATATATATATATATATATATATATATATATATATATATATATATATATATATATATATATATATATATATATATATATATATATATATATATATATATATATATATATATATATATATATATATATATATATATATATATATATATATATATATATATATATATATATATATATATATATATATATATATATATATATATATATATATATATATGTAGTATATATAAAGAGTGTTTCAAATTGAGCGGTTGTTTTAAAGAATAAATAAAATATATATGGCGCACTGAATTTGTCTGGGTATGTGGGCCTTTAAAAAGTGTAATGTATGACATTTATAAAAATGGCTTCGTACATGGTACAACAACGCGTTCAAATTGTTGAATTATTTTATGAAAATCAGCGTTGTCTGAAAAGAGTTTTTAGAAATTTACGTGAATTTTATGGTTTACATAATCGTCCATCTGCAAGCACTATTGGTCGAATTATTAAAAAGTTTCAAGAGGTCGATTCCGTGGAAGATCAGAAAAGTGAAAAATACAGTCGTAGTTGTCGTCCACAAGAAAATGTTGGTTTGATTCGTGAAAGTGTTGCTGAAGATCCTCAAATGTCCATTAGACGACCTTCACAACAACCTGGACTTAGTGGATCAACAACATGACGTATTTTACACAAGAATTTAGCTCTGAAGACATATAAGGTTCAAATAACACAGGAACTGAAGCCATTAGATCATTTAAGACGTCGTTCATTTGTCAATTTCATCTATGAATAACCAGCTGATTTTTCTCAAAAAATAATATTTTCCGACGAGGCACAGTTTGAACTTGGTGGCTATGTTAATAAACAAATTTGCCGTATCTGAGGTGAGGAAATTCCACGAATTATTCATGAGAAACCTACGCATCATAAACAGGTTACTGTTTGGTGTGCATTATGGTCAAGTGGTGTAATTGGACCTTACTTCTTTGACAATACTGCTGGTAAAGCTGTAACTGTCAATGGTGATAGATATCGTCGGATGATAACCGAATTTTTATGACCTGAATTAATGAATATTGATCTAGAGGATATTGGGTTTCAACGGGATGGCGCTACACCTCACTTTGCACACGAATCAATTGATTTATTGAGAGAAAAATTTCCTGGACTTGTAGTCTCATGAAATGGTGATGTTAATTGGCCACCAAGATCATGTGATTTGACACCGTTAGACTATTTTCTTTGGGGTTATGTGAAAAGTCAAGCATATAAAAGCAATCCACAATCAGTTCCCGCTTTATTATTCGTGTTATTGGTAAGATAGAGCCTCAATTATGTCAAAATGTCATTGAAAATTTTAACAAAAGAATGGACGTCTGTCGAGCTGCAAGAGGATACCATTTGGGAGATATTATTTTTCGCATATAGATGTCATAACTGATACTTCAATTACTAATAAAAAGTTTTTGAAAGTGAATGCAAATTATGTGCTTTTTTTATTCTTTAATGAAACGCGAAATTTGAAACGCTCTTTATATATATATACATATGCGTGTGTGTCTATATATATATATATATATATATATATATATATATATATATATATATATATATATATATTACATGTACATTTGAAAATACTTTACTGCAAATATAGAAAATTTATTCTATAGAAATCCTAATATTAATTTTATTGTTTTTCTGTTTAAGTTCTGGGTAATAATTAATTAAAATAGTAATGTTTATTATTAAGTTTCCAACATAGTTAGAACATTTCTAGAGAAAGCAATGTAAGTATGAAATTCTATGAAAGACAAAGACAACAACAGTAATAATAATTTTATTTTTTTACGTCGAAAGCAACATACGCTAGCCATCATATGTTTCGTTAGATTTACAAGAACTAAATTTTTTGTTCATGTATTAAATGCATTTCACATTACCTCAGATGCTTTTCACTCTTGTTAACACTTGTGTTAAACATTTTTCCCATTTGGCAAGTTTTTTTTCACTATTTATAAAGTACTTTTCCCACATATCATGATGGGCTAAGTATTAGAATATGTAGATTCTTTTAATGAAGATTAGTATTTTTCGCTATGCCATCGTTGATGAAAATCACAGATTTAATTAAAAATTTCTGCTCTGGGGAAGGATTCGAACCTCTGTCTGCCGTTTGCTAGACGGTTGCCTTCCAATTAGACTGCCAGACAGTTTAATCAACAATGATATAGCAGAAACTAATAATAATAAGAACTTAATTGTATATTTATATAATTCTTAACATCAAAAACCTGACTACGGGTATAAATATTAGATCTGTATCCATAATTCGATTTATAGCGTACTAAAAGACTCGAAATTGTAGTGCCTGGTGACCAGCTTGGTAAGACAGCCGTCTAACAAACGACAGATAGAGTTTCGAGTCTTTCTCCAGCGCAGAAATTTTTAATTAATTCCTGTGATTTTAATAAACGATGGCATAGCAGGAAATAATAATTATCATTTATTTCCCATCGTAAAGAGCTTACTTATATATTTATATACAATTCTTAACATAGATTCTTTTAAATTTTCAGCAGCGTAAAAATTCAAAATAAGTAGCAAAAAAGTTATTAAATTAAGAAAGAGGTTGATTTCTCTCCAAACAATCACCGGATATATTTACATATGTTGCACATAATAAACTCTTGAGTAATGTTTTCTGACATATAAGTGGCTTCGTAGCGCTGATCTTCGACTTCCAATTCTTCCACGCAGAAGATTGTTCCTCAATTGGATTTAAAAATGAACTATAAACTGGAAAAACTGCAATATTGTGATCATATTTTTGAATCAGATTTGCCATTTTCTGTGTGAACGTACATTCTCAATTATAAAGTGCGCTTCATTGTATTGTAAAAGTGGTTAGTTAAAGTCACTAGAAATCTATTAAAATGTTCTGCATTGTATGAACTGTTAGAAAACAATATTTATCATAGGTCATTTATTTATTAATAAAAAGAAATCGATTAATCAATTATACATTACCACTTTTCTCCAAAAAGCTTTTACCATCTTAAGAAAGTCGGAGACTATGGATCTTGGGGTCATATTTGACTCCAGATTAAAGTTTATGGGCCTCATGACTGCGGTATGTGCTTCTGCATCTCAAGCTTTGACTTTTCTGGTGCGTTCCTGTCGGCAGTTCAATAATATTGATGCTCTCAAGGCTATTTATTATGCATTTGTTCGCACTAAGCTGGAGTATGCAATTAATTGTACAGAAAAAAAAAACAAACGTCATGGCAGATATATTACATATGTGTTAAAATATATTCTTATACATCATAACCTTACTGTAAAGAACTACGATTTATATATTCAAATATACTGTATGGTTGTATGTCAATTAAGAAATCACGAACTCTTGTTTTAAATATTGAAAATACCTTAACTTTTTTTAAACGATTCCGGTAACCTATTAAAAAATTTAATGGAAGGGTAGTGAAGTCCACTCTCTATCAAAGTTAGGCCGTGTTTGGAATAATAGTAATTAGTTTTATGCCTTGTGGAATAATCATGAACAGCGCTGTATTCTTCAAATAGGTCTTTATGTTTGTAGGCAAAAAGTAGGACCACAAATATATTCCAAATTCCAAAAATAGTTAACAAAAAATGTTTTATAAATATGATTCCTACCTTTGTCTTGGTGGTCTAATATCCTCGATATATTTATCAGCGTCTCTTTCTTGAGAGAACGCAGAAAAGATTTTCGAAGTATGTACCTTACCGCCTTGGTGGTACATTCCCACTACGATGAGTAGATTATGAGGGCCTACTGGAAAGGCATAACTTCCAATCCTTGTCTTGCCGAAGGGATGTTATAGGTGCTAAGTTCCTTATTAACTTGGTTAATTGTGGTGCGGATGTTCTCCTGGCGGCACGCTAGGAT
The DNA here is from genome assembly GCA_031893035.1 of Dermolepida albohirtum. NCBI lineage: Eukaryota > Metazoa > Arthropoda > Insecta > Coleoptera > Scarabaeidae > Dermolepida > Dermolepida albohirtum. Next base: position 199,302 of record JAVIWB010002583.1, read on the forward strand.
GTGTCCTGATCCTTTTTTGGGTGATGGTTCACTTCGGCTTCTATTTTTTCATTATTGTGTAATTATATATTTAATTTTGTATGTATTAATTAAGTCTTATGTATGTTTTAGGTTGCTTATATATCTAATTAAGATTTTTTTTAAGTTTATTTTTTGCTTTACTGTACTTACTCTATTGGATTTTGTCCTGTAAATGGCTTGTTCTATCTGGCAATAATATTATTATTATTAGATGAACTTCATTTCTTCTTTTTAAAAGGACCTATTTTTATCGACGAAAAACACCTCCGTAATTTCTCGAATATAGAAAAAGCGATATTTATCCGCGAAGAATTTTACACTATGCTTATTTACAGCTTCATAATTTCTATATCATAGAAGGACCGATATTTATCCGCGAAAAACTTTAAAAGGTGCGAAGTCGCAGTCTCACCTGAGTTTTAAAGAGAATGAAACAAAAGGAAGTCTGAAGGCTGAAGTCCAGTTCGTATGGTGCGTCGATTTGCTAAGCTTTTACGTAGTTTATTTCAAAACAGAGTAGCTACCTTCCCAAACAATATACTTATATCCACCAATTTTTCCATGTTCATAACATTTCTGAAGGACTATTTTCGGTATAGCCTTCATATCATTTGGAATTTTGTATAATCGATTCAAATCCGTATCCATGGAGAGGGGTCTTTCTAGTTGTGGAAATAGGAAAACGTCACATAGTGTTAAATCACGTATCTACAGTGACTGTGTGATAATATATATGGAATACTTGTTTAAATAGTCTCAAAAAACTACTGAAGTGTAAAGTAGTAGATAACTGTGTTGTAAAAGCCTAATTATTTATTATTGTAATTATTTTTAATTCAGGACGTTGAACACGTATGACTTCCCGCCAAGTACGCATACATTCAAATAATATATTTCTTTTTAACCGTGTAGCCTGCTGGAAGAAATTCATAGTGTGCCCACTACACCACGATAATAAAAGAAAAGTATTAAAATGACTGATTTTTTAACGACTTCAACGTCTCTTTGTCGGTTTTGCTTCACATTGGTGGATATTCACTGGATTGGTCGACGGTTACGGTATCTTAATCATAAAACTAAGTCTAATAACCTGTACACACATTTCACGAGTTATAAATTGTCTCTGTACAGACGTTAAGTTGAGCGATTTTGGAATCATTCGATATGGAGTAGGTCCAGGGGTCTTTCAAAGTTCTTTGAACTGAACCAAATGAAATCCCAATATTATTGGCAGGGCCTCTAATTGTCAGCTAATAATTTTTGTGCAAAAGATCTTTTACTTCAGTGACGTTTTCATATCATTCTTCATATTCAACGCTTTCTCTACCTTTTGCGAACACTTTGTACTACTCAAGACACTGGTTGTTGACATGCAGTTTCTGAAACCTTTTACTAATATTTTCAGTATAGTCATAGCATAAACTTCTTTTCGCAAGCAAAATGTTATTCAAATTCTTAGTCCAACAAAAGTAGATATGAAAATAATAAACGTTTTTCTCATTACAGATTACTCATTGGCGAAAATAAAACAAGAAATTTTGTATTGTATGTCAAAGACTTGTGATATCAACCCCTTTCCATATTAATTTTCGTAATTCTGTATACGTATTTTGACAACTAAGTTGTCATCATCAGCAGATAATTAAGTAGTATCGCACCTGGAGAACTACGGCAAGAAATACACGTACGAAAAAACTAATTCCGCACACGATCCGTACCGCTGAAAGCCAAGACGTACACTGATGTGATATCAACCTAAAAAAGTATTGAATCCGACAGAATTAACCTGCGCGATTTAATCGAAGCAATCCCAATACTCTTTGATCATAGTAGTATATATTAAATTAAATGCTTTTATTTAAGTAAAACTTATATAAAATCAGATCAATTAATGATTTTTTACTTAAATCTACATTACAAGTGCAACATAAAGAATCAAACCCGCTGTATATACATAATCCGTCAATTTATACGCAGACTGCATATGTGCATACCGTCGGAACTTTTGACCAATGATTCACAACAAGTAAATATTGCATTCTAGAAACTCAAAGTTATTGCAAAACTAAAGGACGTTTTTTTTTTCTTGAGCTGTCATATATAGCCGATACCGGTTTTTCATTTTTAAACCCAAGTAGGCGTCACGTTCTACTTTCTTATTATGTTCTCAATCGAGCGTACATTTAACAAAATCTAAAATGAATAAACATAGATGTACTCTAATACATTAAAATTTCTCTAAACTTGTATATTTATATAACGCCTATATTGCTTCCTCGAAAACCTTAATGTCAACACAAGCGACCGTGGGTGTTGTGTATACATAAACTTATTGTTGCAAAATTTCATAATTATGTCACATTTTGCATATAATTTGATATACTGCAGCACATTGTATTCAAATTATGTTAAATTAGGAGCATTTAAACACACCCAGTTTCACAGATTAAGACGTCACGAAACGATTTATTGTTGTTAAACAAATTTTCACTCAGTAAAATACAATGCAAAAATGTTTGTATTCCAGTTTCTCTAATACATTCAATTATATATTGATAACGTTAACAGTCAATCATGATTTAAATTTATACACTTTTGCATTGAAAAAAATAGAGTTTGTACCAAACTTAAAAGTAACTGATTTCTTGAAAAGAAAGGAATTTTAGGAGTGGAAATGGCGTGACCAGATACAAAAGTCTTAATTTTATTGTGGAAAGAAGTTTAGTATCCTTACCATTTAGAAGAAAAAAGTTGTTACCCAATTAGAAAATTCTAAATACCGAACAAACTAATGTTTGTGGAGATGATCCTTGACAAAGCAGAAAAAAAGTAAAACTGAAAAGAATGTTGACAGAATTTGCATTAAAAGAAATAATAAAGAAAAGGAAATCCATTATAAACGAAGCTCTTCAACTCGTAAGAGATGATACATGTGAGGTCGACACTTAACCTAGGGATAAATTCTGTAGGGAAGTAGCTAGCAATGCCTGACCTATGTCAACAGCTAGGTCCTTCCACATAACTACATCAAAGAAAGAATTAGTAAAGCAAAATATATGAATTACTAATAATAACCCATATCTTCACACCTCCCTTAAATAGAGTAACACCAATTACAAGAAGCATTCGCAGGCTATGGGTGATTAATACCCTTACACTCACGGAGCGAGTTCAGATCTTTGACTGTCAGCATTTATCTTAAACGCGAAAGAAAACTACGAAAAATCTTCTTGGACAGGATTGGAAAACTAGTAAATTACTACTAACCTATTAGACAGCTATTAAGAATTCAGTATTTTGTTTTTTCTATCTCTTTGAATTCAGTGTTCTTATGTTATTTTCCACTTGTCTCTACGTAATTCTTGGTTGATCTCTCGGTTTATTCTGTGCTGATTCCCATGCTGCTAGCACTCTTATTTTTTTCTCTCTCTGCTTTGATTGTTCTCACAATGTTTTCTTCTTTTAACAACTTGTCTAACCCATTGTTCATAAAGTTTCTGTGGTTGGTATTTTCCATTTTTTTGGTGCCATTATTTTTCTTATTATTCCGAGTTAAAAAATCTTTAGTTTGTCTTCTTCTTTTTTGCTGTGAATGTTATTGCTTCTACTGCTGGGCCAATTATTGCCTTATATATCCTCAATTTATTTTTTGTGCTTAGCTTCTTGTCTTTAAATAGTTTTTTGTTTTTTTATTATTGCGGTATGTTTTATATTATTTCTCTGAAGTCTCTTCTATACCAAGTTTTTCATTTTTTCCATAAATTACGACTCCTAGATAGCAGACTTACTTCACCTCTTCAAAAAAATATTTTCCAGAACTCATATTTCTCAGTACTTTATCATTTCTGCTGTAGTATACGAACTTACTTTACATGTAAACCGTCATTACATACACTATGTTTAGCCATATCCATTGCCCTAAAGACAAATTGTCATAATTTCTATTTACTTGCTTACTTAAAGTTTATATATCTATAAAAAATAAACACACGAGGTAGTAAATAAATATTCTTGTACATTAAAATAAGTATGATGACTACAAGTAACTACCATGTAACACATTATTACATTTTTTTATTTCAAATTTAAATGAAGTAAATGTGAATGCTGTTCATTATTAATAATTGTAACACATTTATTCCTTACATATGACATAAGCGAACGTGTAGCATAATTACACTTATTCAGCATTAACAAATACTTACTTCGTAACAAAGACATAAATACGAGGATAGTTTGACAAGTAGTGAGAATGACACATAGGTGGCGCTCTAATTGGTAAAACAAATGCACTCTAATTTAGGTTGCCTATTTATATGTTTACATTCCGATATTTTGTTAAAATGGAAAAAGCAGAGTATCGTGCCGTGATTAAATACTTCGTAATTAAGGGTATGAAAGTTACCAAAATAAAAGATGAGTTACGGGAAACATTAGGTGAATCTGCTCCATCATTCGCCACAATAAGTAGATGGGTAAATGAATTTAAACGTGGTAGAAAGAGCTGTGTTGATGAAGCGCGCTCTGGAACACCCAAAATCGTGACTTCTAAAGAAATGATTATACAAATCCATAATATTATTACGCAAGATCGACGAATCAAAGTGAGAGAGATAGCAGACATGGTAAACATTTAAACAGAACGCGTACACCACATTTTAACGACAAGATTGGGCCTTTCCAAGCTTCCGGCAAGATGGGTGCCGCTATTGCTTACGACTGATCAAAAGTTCACTCGTTTACCCATTTCCAATGAGTGTTTGGACCTTGATAAGCGGAATCCGGTTGATTTTTGTAGGCGATTCGTTACTTGCGATGAAACATGGATACACTACAGTACATCCGAAACTAAACAATAGTCGAAGCAGTGGTTAGAACGTGGTTCTGCACCTTCAAAGAAAGCGAAAACCACTTTATCGGCAAACAAAGTGATGGCATCAATTTTTTGGGATTCAAAGAGCATTTTGCTCATTTATTACCTTCAGAAAGGTGCCACAATAAACGGATAATATTATGCAGAACTTCTACAAAAATTAAATGTTGAGATTCGTGCTAAACGGCCAGGAATGGCAAAGAAAAAGATTTTGTTTCACCATGACAACGCTCCCTCGCATACCAGCACAGTTGTGATGTCCGAAATCCACGAGTTACATTTCCAATTAGTACAGCATGCGCCTTATTCGCCGGATCTAGCCCCTTCTGATTTCCACCTTATTCCAAAACTGAAAATGGCACTAGGTGAAAAGAAATTTTCGTCTAACGACGAGCTTATCATCTTCGAAAATGAGTATTTTGCAAGCCTTCCGGAATCGCATTTTAGAGATGGCATAATGGCATTGGAGCACCGTTGGAATAAATGTATTGCTCTTTTAGGAGAATATATTGAAAAATAAAAATTATTTTGTATTTAAAAAATTCGTTTTTCTTTTCAATTCTCACTACTTGTCAAATTACCCTCGTAATATATAAAGGAGATGTGTTACATATATATATATATATATATATATATATATATTATGTTACTTTAATAATAATCTATTATAGGGAAAATTAATTTAAAAATGGACATACGAAGCATACAAAATTATAAGTCATGAAACTTATGAACACTGTATATAAAATGAATTTTTTAGTTTTGTGTATATTGAATAAAAAATATACAACGTATATGTATAATATATTGTATATATATATATATATATATATATATATATATATATATATATATACCGTTGCATATTCTTTAAAATGAAATAAGGTATTATAATAGTGTTCTTAACTTTAGATTTTCATTTGGAGAAATTATTAAAAAAATATTTAAATATGCATAGACAGCGATATAATATAATATGTATATCATAGAAATTTTATATTTACTAGTTATACAACTATGACGTGAAACTGGAAGGTTGATTGATATTTTACTAAAACGAGCACAATTTATTGCTAGCCATTGAAGACCGATGTAGAAATTTTGTTTCTTTGACATTAAAATAGTTCTCTCTTATTCATTTGTCATTTACATTATTGAAGGAGTGGGATTGATCAATCGCCTACTGGTATAACATTTGGAGGACCACGAGTTCATAAATTATATTTTTTAATGAGGCTAATCGCTCACGTTTCTATCCAAAATCAAGATTTGATACATTTAAATTAATGGGTTCTTTTACGGATACTAATTATTTGCTTCTATAATTGCAAGTATTGCTACGTATTTACAGAAATTATTGAAATAATAACGATTATTATAACTTTTAGTAGAGGGGGGATATTACTTTATTTTATTATAAAAATTAAATTGCTTATATAACTTAAAAAGTTTTGTTCTGCAAGAAATAAAAAAAAATTATATCGAAAACAACATCATAGACGATATAGTTTCAACTTCGCTAATAGTGAAATAACAACTAGATACCTATTTTAATTGTACATTGTATATTTCAAGAAATAGTACATATGTACTATTTACTTAAATTGTATCACGAAGATAAGGAAATGGAAATTTTTTTGACTACGACAACAGGTGGGACAATAAGTATCACCCTATTGTAAAGTGCTGCCATTTTTGCAAATGGTATCGTATGTCAATTTGGTTTTGACGTTCGTGAAATAGAGACGTGCGAAATTTATAGTGAACAACTATGAATCGATATACGCCTCAAGAACACGCGATAATTGTGACAATGTTTGCGCTCAATAATACGTCAATGGTGTTAAAGCAACGTAAATAATCAAAATTCTTGGTTCTGGGGGACGGAAAATCCGTGCATAATTCATGCAGCACCATTACACACTGTCAAAGTTACTGTGTAGTGTGCATTTACGTCGGAAAAGGTGATTAAACTTTATTTTTTCGAAAGAGCCGACGGTAATGCTATTACGTGAACGGCGACTGTTATAGAGCCATGCTGACTAAATTTTCTTGCCAGAAGTTGACGATTTGCATTTGGAGGATATGTGGTTCCAACAGGGCGGGGCCACTTGTCATACATACAAAATACGCGACACAATGCGTATTTTGAAAGATGCCTTCCCAGCGCGTGTAATCTCGCGTTTCGGTGATTTGGCTTGGCCAGCCAGATCACTCGATTTGACTGCCTCGGAGTTCTTCCCCTGGTGATATTTGAAGTCGTTGGTGTACGAGAACAAACTCCACACCTTAGAGGAGTTAAAGAACAACATTCGAGCCGAAATTGATAACATGACACTACAAAAGCTTCGCACGGTTATTCAATATGTAATCAAAAGAGCCCAAATTGGCATGAACGCCGGCGGCGGCCATATGTCTGACATAATTTGCCACAATTAAATGAAACAAAATTGATAAGTGCGAATAAACATAATTAGTTAAAAACCAAATGAGTTTTCACTTTAAACAAAAGTTATAGCAAAAGAAAATCACATGATGCTTTTTGTCCCACCCTGAAAATGAACCTCGTGTTCTTATTACAACCCCTTTTTCCTCGTTATAAATGCAATGAATGAGTTTTAGAATCCATCTCCAGCCATACAAGATGAATTTACCATAAAAGGATCATCGTACTGTTAATACAGAATGGCCACTACAGTTTGCTTGCTTCTACTTTTAAAAAGTGCTTCCGAAAATCGTCAAAGAAAGTATTTAGTCCCACACTCTTGTATGAACAATTGACCAATTGTATGCCCAAAATATTGCATTGTCGTTGACCGTACGGTCCAGACCTGACACCTATTTATTTCTTTCTAGATGTAAACGATAAATTAAGGGCTTTACACTTTACATCATCTGAAGACGCTATTAATACATTTAAAAATTAAATAAGCATTTTCCTAGAGCAGAAACATTGGAAACAATGTTTTAAGAATGGTATTCACGAATACGAAAATGTATTACATGTGGGAAATTATAAATAAAACTAGTTTGTTGTGTTCACTAGAAATGGAACAGCCCTCGTATATAGCATTATTGGAAGACTAAAAAAAGAAAAAGTTATATTTGCTAGTGCTAAATGAAGAAGAATAGTTGCTATAATCAAGTCAGAAATAGATTTTTTAAAGACAGTTTAACACCTAGGAGAAGAGAATAATTACCATATTAGTTAAAAGGATGATCTGTATAAAAATCAACTAAAATAACCGTCATTTGCTTAGAATACAATAATGTCAGCATGCTGTGCTGTATTATACCGGCTGTTGAAGTAATATACAATTCTATTGTATATATTCTACGGGATCTACGTTAACAACAACGACTGTAAGGAATGAGAAAAGAAAAAAGAAAAGAAAAAAGAAAAAATAGTGTAAAACGTTCTTTCTTTGTGGCGCATGGATAAAATTAGAAAAAGACGACGAACGCTTGTATATTTGCATACTCAATGTGTGAAATGCCATCTAATTTTTCCCCCATAGAACAGCTTACAATAAAACGATTCGAAAATTTATTACACAGCGATAAATGAGGTGATAAAATTTATTGATTCACGGTGACTTTTCTTTTGTAGAAATACTCGCACGTACAGATATTATGCATGTGTATTGAAGTTAAATCTATATTCCCATTTACAATAAATCTAAATATTTACAAATTGTATTTGTAATTTATGTTTTTTTGTACATAATTTGAATCTTCGAAAATAACAAGAAAAGCTTTAAGGCAGACGAGTATAATAAAATTAAATTCGATAAAATTCTGGTCGTATATAATAATAGTATTGTCAAAAACAGATCAAATATTTTTTAATTTGTAACAAGGTTTGTCGTAATAATATGATTTAATGTTGTGTGGTATGCTATGATAATCAAATGAACGAAACGTCGAAATAAGAAACAATTGCGAAGCAAAATTGCGTCCATCTACAATAAGTACACTAATTTGTTCACTAGAAGAATATCGAAATTGTTACAAATTCCCAAAACGACTATTGTCGAAGTATTAAAACAATTATGTGCTATTAACTATCAAAAGAAGATTGGGAAGTAGCTCAACAAAGAATTGTAATATTTCAGTACCTACTCTCGCAAAACAAAGTGAAGGTGTCGGCTTCATACGTACAGACACTGAAAAGAAGAAATTAATAGAAAATCAAAGTGCAAACAGTCCCAAACCACAATTAGAAAAGGAAATGTAATTGTAAAAATCGAAAAGAAAAAAAAATTTACACAAAAATCTTAAGAAAGCGCAACTGCATATTGATAGATGGAGAAACTTACGTCGATGCAGATTTTAAACAAATGGTTGGAATGGACTATGAGAAAGAGTACAAGAAGTGTACCAGGGAAATTTTAAAAAATCAAATCTAATTTCCGAGACAATTTGCGCTTAGACGAAGTAGTTCTAATTTAATTTTCACGAGTACCATTAATTTGATAATTTATATTACAAAAAGTCTTTAATAACGATTACTACCGTTCTTACGAAATTACAATGAAGTTACAGTATTTTGACCGGATACTGCGTCCGGGCACTATACTAAATTGGTGATGGACTGGTACGACAATAATGGATTAGTAGTTGCCCCAGTCAACTAACTTGAGTTTTAAAAGTTTTAAAATATCTAAAACTAATGCAGAAAAATTCACCAAATTCAAATCAGAATGGACTGCTGCATTTAAATTGGTTACAGAGGATATTGTACAGCAACTCATGAATGAAGTCAAATAGAAATTCAGTGAATTCTACGAGGGAGCGTTTTTATATTCGCGGAATGAGCGGGTTGTAGAGGGGTGAGTAGGCGCATTGGGGGCGTGGCCTGTGCAGCGACTCATGATTAGTATAAATACGAAGTTTCATTGTTATTAGACAGTTAGTCTTTGAGCTATCGTCAACCAAGTAACATAATCAGGAGTGAAAAGTGAAATATGAAAAAAATCGAATATCGTGCCGTTATAGAGTTCCTTACCAGGCAAGGAAAATTAGTCGCGACCATAATGAATGAGATGTCATTGGTTTACGACGACTCTTGTCCAGGAAGAACCATGGTGTACAAGTGGCATAGTTTATTTAAACAAAGAAGGGAATCCCTTGAAGACGACCCGAGGCCGGGCAGGAGCATTGAGGTGACCACGCCAGCACTTATCCAAAAAGTTGAACAAATTGTACTCGAAGATGCTCGACTAAAGAAGAAACAACTCGCAGAAATGGTTGGAGTATCCGATACAACAATTTTTAAAATCCTACACGATCATCTCGGCATGTCTAAGGTCAGCGCAAGATAGGTGCCGAGAATGCTCACGCCGCCGCGAAAACAACAGCGCGTAGAGTGTTCGCGTGCATTTTTGGACCTCTGTAATTAAGACAAGGATGGTGTATTGAGTGAAATTGTTACTGGAGACGAAGCTTGGGTTCATCATTATGAACCTGAGTCCAAACAAGACTCCATGCAGTGGCATAAAAAGGGCACAGCACCTCCCAAGAAATTTAAAGTGTCACAATCAGCTGGGAAACTCATGGCAACGGTATTTTGGGACTCGGAAGGAATATTGTTGATCGATTATAAAGATAAAGGTGTTTCTATAACCGGAGAATATTACGCTTCAATATTAGAGCGACTAAAAGAAGCCATTAAAGAGAAAAGACGGGGAAAATTGACAAAAGGTGTTCTGCTTTTGCACGACAACGCGCCCGTCCACAAGAGCCGCGTTGCGTTAGCTGCCCTGCATAAGGTGGGCTTCGAAATTGTGAATCACCCACCCTACAGCCCAGACCTGGCCCCGAGTGATTATTACCTGTTTCCGAAAATGAAAAAAGAGCTGCGGGGTAAAAAATTTACTGCCGATGATGAAGTCAAGGAGGCAGTTTCGGCGTATTTTGCAGATAAAGAGAAATCTTTTTTTATGAGGGTATAAATAAATTAATTGAAAGATGTGAAAAATGTATCCGTCTTGCAGGTGAACATATTGAAAAAGAAAAATAATTTGGTTTTTTTATTTCCACCCCTTGTCCCCTATTCCGCTAATATAAAAACGCTCCCTCGTATAAGAAAGTCTAACATTAACATGAGAATTTGCAGCTGATGGAATTATTATATGTATATAGTATATGTAATAAATAAAGTTCATATAGCAGGAGTTTCACTTTTGGGCAAGTTTTATCTGGCCAGATTTTATCGAGTTCAATCTTTATATGCAACGTGCTGCTTTTCCAGAAGGTTCAGGGCCTCTTCTGCAATATTTCCTACCTTCTTGAGACCAATCTTTTCAACAACGAATAACTGTAGCAATACCCTCCTCATACAGTTCAACGATACGACTCCTTTCAAAATCACTTAGCTCGTAATAATTTAGTTTTTTTCGAACTTTTGATATTTTAGCACCCTAATTTGTAACTAAACTGATTCAAAATACGGAAAGGGAAAACGAATTTTTTAGTTCTATACAAATGCTTTCTTCCTACATTCTTTCATCATCTATTATTCTCCATACAGTAAACATTTGTACACAATTTGGTTAAAAATATATACTTTTACTAGATGATTCGATTTTTTATCAAATAGAATATTATACCAATGTTAGAGCTTGACAGAGACGCCATTTCTAATGTAGGAGATGAATATTCTGAAACGAAACTGTATATAAAAAGGGCTCCCGAAAGTGCTAGATTTAATTAAGAGAAATCAGCTAAAGAAAGTACTCTAACAAGACATTTTCAACTCAAATAAATTATCTATCTGGCACCATGAAAGCAGAAGCGATATTCTTTTTATTTAAAAAAGCATTTAATATTATTTTTAAGTTTTAAATGTTTATAATATGAAATGTATATATATATATATATATATATATATATATATATATATATATATATATATATATATTTTAATTTTTTTTAAATGCAATATAAAAGATTCACGCGTATCCCCTTTTTTTATTGAAATTCTTTCCACAAAATTTATTTAACAATTTAGAAGATGCATAAAGGTTCATTGAACGCTACTTGAAATTAAAAGGGCAAATACTTATTTACTTGGAAATATCTTCTGTCAAAAAAACTTATATAATAACCAAAAGTTACGAATGAATAGCAAACGTTTTTTCTCCCAGTATATATTGTATAAGTGTAAAAGGACACACTATTATTAAAAAGTATATGTATTGTAGAAAACGGCTTATATTCACCAGACTGGAAAAAAATCAAGTGTTACATGCCATATACTAAAAGAGCAGGATGTTAACTCCCACTAGACATTCTAAAATTAAGTCTGTAAAAATTATAACGTAACACACAATAAGAGCATTTTTTATTTACTCTTATGGAAAGCTAGAATTCGAATAATTTACATATTATGTATGCGAAATGATTTAATTGTAACATGGCGTATAAATTTTCATAAATGATTTAGAAGTTGTCTCCTAACTTAATTTAAATGTTCATTTCTTCGAAACTTTAAAGTTTAGAAGTGCGCTTGTTGTGTTTCGAGTGTGAGCAAACGCGGCACCCATCTCGCACACAGATAATATGCGACGTACCGCACTTTTTAAAATGCCTACTATGTCTGTTAGCTCGCGCACTTCATTTGGACGACCACTGCGATGCTCGTCTTGGCAGCTCGTACGACCTCGATTAAACTCTGCCACCCAATATTTCACTGTTGTGAACGAAGGAGCAGATCACCCAGAGTAGAATCCTGTTCAGCTTTTATATCGGTTGGGCTCAGGCCTTTCAAATAAAAGTATTATTGGTTTGGCAACTAAATACTTTTGGTTTTGTAGTATAAAATAAAACACTTTTTTTTTAAACAAAGAATAGTTTTTAATCAATTATATATTTTCCATTTTGCTCAATGACCTTTTGCCATCTTTCTTTCAGCTGCAGGATTCCGCGCTCATAAAATTTCTGGTCCTTATCAGCAAAAAAACTGAACCAGGTGCGAGTGAAGGTCATCGTCATTTGTGAAAGTTTTACCATTCAAAGAATTCTGCAAACTTCGAAATAAATGGTAATCAGATGGTGCTAGATCAGGGCTGTATGGGAGATGTGGCATCACTTCCCAGCCAAGCTCCAATAGTTTCCCACGAGTTGCCAAAGATGTGTGAGGCCTTGCATTATCTTGGTGGAAAACTACACCCTTCCGACTTGACAATTCTGGCCGTTTTTCTTTGATTGCTTCATCCAGTTTTATTAATTGTTGACAGTAAACATCAGAATTGATCGTTTGGTTCCTTGGAAGCAGCTCAAAGAACACAACACCTTTGTAATCCCACCAAACAGAATGATCTTTTTTGGATGCAATTCAGCTTTCGATGTGGTTTGAGCTGGTTTATCGTGTTTGCTCCATGATAGTTTTCGAACTATGTTACTGTACAGGACCCATTTTTCATCACGAGTGATGATTCTTTTTAAGAAAGGGTCGGTTTCCTTTCGTCTAAGGTGCATATCGCAAAAGTTGATTCTTTGTGTTAAATGAATTTATTTCAATTCGTGAGGTACCCAAATATCAAGCTTCTTAACTAGCCCAAGACATTTTAAATGTTTTTTAATTGTTGTGTGCGATACATGTAGCCTCTCCGCTACCTCTCGAACAGTTATACGAGGATCCTCTTCAATTATGACTTTGATTTGGTCATCATCAACTTCAGTAGGCCGACCAGAACGTTGCTCATCTTTGAAGGAAAAATCTCCAGAACGGAATTTTTTATACCAATTCTGACACGTGCGCTCTGTTAAGCAATTAGCACCATAAACTTCACATATCTTTTTGTGAGCCGCAGCAGCTTTCTTTCCTTTACGGAAATAAAACAGTAAAATATGTCGAAAATGTTCGTTTCTGCACTCTATTTAAAATTAACCCACAACTAATAGCTTTAATAAAAATCACGCACTACTTGCTTCTGACGTTACGTCAATGTGACTAGTATCACGCGACAAACGGTAAAGTACAGCACTAACATACGTTATACAAAAAATAAAGCAACGCTCTCTATCAGTAAAAACCGAAAGTACTTAGTTGCCAACCCAATATATCACGTAATAATGATTTTCTCCATTTTTACAAATTCACTGAAAACGTTCAGTATTGATGGCTGCCAAACAAATACTAAACATCGTGGCGTCTTCAAACTTGAAACATATGCTTTATAGATTGTGTACTTTCTAATACAGTGATATTTTTCGAACAACTACCGCCATCTCTAGGTCAGGCCGGGTACTTATGGGACCACCCTCGTAGTCTTTATGTCCTTTTGTACGGGTACTTTTAGTTACCAAAATCACTATACTTCCAATGTCCGAGTAATAGCTAAACTCCAAAGAGGAGTAAAATAATAGACAGAAACGTCCAGTAAAGTTAAAGAATATGTTTCTATAACTTAACCGAATTACAACATCCCTAACTCGTAGTTTCATTTTAATATCAATACGATCATTTATGAACATACTGTACATTTAATAGCTTGTGGCCATAAAGAAAGGCAATGACCAATATCGTTTAGAGCATAAATTTAAAAAATAAACCATAAACAGCATGTACACAACAACCAACGAATGATTGAAAATACATACACATCCACTGAAAGCATAAGTAGGCGTTATTTTCTTTAGCTGTGTTTGTAAACTCAAGTCATAGTTATTTTTAGCAGATTTCAACACGTACCGTTCAATCTATATTTAGTTCTTTCTGTATTACAGCTAAATAAATATTCATAAAAGTTCATAAAATCATCGAATTTACATTCTTTATGTATTGTAAATGTAAATGGGTTTTTTTTTAAATTAAAACAATCAATTTGAGTCATTATTTGGATAATAAAAGTAATCATAACTAATTTAGGAATTGCAAAAAGTTTTAAGGTAGGTTACATTAATTTCGAGATGTTAGAATGTAAATTCTCATTAATTTTAATGGGTCTTTTATTAAGCGCTTCCTATCTTTAAATTTAAATAAAACAAAGTGTGTGTGAGATATTGAAACTTTTTATGGGTTTGAAAGGCCTATCGATGCCATTATGTATAGAATATAACATAGTGCAAATGTCCGCCGCGGCTTCTCTGGGTGATGCGCCACCGAAATGTCCAATTATCCATGACTCTGGCGAATAAATCAGGCTGAATTTGACCGATGGCATGGGATATGTTAGCTTTGAGAGCCCTTTGGTTTATATCTTATTCGAATAGATCTGCGACTTAAGAAAACTCCACAAGAAAGACAGTCTAACAGAGTCAAATCGCACTATCTCGGTGACCAGTTCACATCACTTCTACGTGAGATGACCCATGCCCTCAAATCGCTCGTGCAGAATGTTCAACGTGGTATGAGCCGTGTGGCACGTAGCGCCGTTCTGTTGAAACCACATGCCGTTGGTGCCCATATCATCCAATTCAGGCCAAAAGAAAGGCAGAGTTTTTGTACGCGACGCAAAATCGACGGTCTCGGATTCTCCTGCACACTCTCACGGACAGCAGCAATGTTTTCGGCAGATCTTGCGTTTTGTCGTCGTATGGGTGTTAGTTCATTGTCTACTGAACCAGTGGACTATCCACCATAGTGCGAATAGTCCTCTTGGTGGGACAATTATGACGACCGTAAAATGGGCAAAAAGCGCGGAACGTTGCCCGAACGGAACACCCATTTTGATAAAACAATTTTATCATTTGCACGTGTTGAAGTCTATATCCGTCAATGGTGATAACTGAATAAATGACAGCCAATTCTACAGATGTATTGTAGCTTCAACAATGTGGTGGCTATCAACTGTAAAAGTTCGGAAGTCCCTATTGGAAGACCTGTTATTGATTCTACTTTTATTATTTTTGACCGGATGATTATACAAGAAAAAACGAAACTCCCGAATTTGGGTCCTGGATCGTCTCGTACATGGATTATTACGTTTTTCAGCCCCAAGTTAGTGAAAGTGAAATAATAGGCGATCAACACGTATCATTAACCTCCTAATGTTCCTGCTGTTCCATACGCCTTCAAAGTCTGCTACAAGTACCAAGCATATTATTATTACCATTTTTAATTAATAGAATTCACTATTACAAAATCGTTTTTCAAGATTTCAGTATACAATTTATAAGTGTCTAATATAATATACTCACATTATTCTCATAACAGTATGAATGTTTATTATTGTTTATTGTTTAAGATATTGGAATACCGGGATCTTGCAGTGGTAAGGACGCTAAACTTTGAACTAGTTACCTAGGGACCTCGACGGTTCGAACCACGTTCGAGGCGATTTTTAAATAGTCTCAGAGGTGATTTTTAAATAGTCTCAGAGGTGATTGCTACCTTTCCCAGTAGACTTTAGTGTTGAAGATGAATAAATCAACACTAATTCTTCGAGTACAACGAGGACGAGTTAGTAACAAAACCGTGTAACACTTTACTTGCACTAAAACGCACTTTCGCTTTTATCGTCTAGACAAGACTTACAACCCAACTGGGTACTCACTCTCAAACAAAACACATAATAATAATAATTTATTTCTGCCCAATAGATAAAAAAATCCAAATAGGACAACAAAGTTCTACGTTACTATATGACATTAAACTGAAAAAAATGTACATATTAATTCTATAAAAAAAAAGAACATCTTCATATAATAAATCAAGGTTCTTCGATACTTAAAACAACGGAGCTCTTACACAAGATGTTAGTTCTCGATGGTGGAAGGACAAAACTTGAATGGTACCTGACAACAATTCACAACACTAATAAATTTATTCGTGATAGTAACATTAGTGAATCAATCTTACTATTCAGTAGATTCGTCTCCAGTAATGCATTCCTCTTTCACCTCCACGCCGTCAGCACTTCCACACCATGCATCAGAATGAAATCTGCATAGTCCATATTTCTAACGTCAAACTTGCAGCTTAAGTATTTCAAAAATTTCCTCTGAATGTGTTAAATTTTATTTATATGCAGCTCATAGATCGGATAAAATGCTGACAATGTACGCGAAATAAAAGAATTTAATTGAGGTATGTAAAATTGCGAGATATTCTAATGTTAAAACGCAAATACCTAATCGCTGATCTAGTAATACTAGATAAATGTTCGTTAAAAGTCAACCCATTATCCAGGGTTGTATTTAGTCATTATTTAGATATTTAAATTAAATTTACTTACCGGCTGTGTAAAGTATTTAAATTGTTTTGTGAAAACTGAGCTGTATTCAATTAAACAAATGTAAGTAAAAAAACACAAATAAATAAGAAAAGTAATATGCATAACTGACAGAACACGATCGAGGGATTACACAAAAACTTTACATTGGAAACTTTATATTTACATGACTAGTTAAATTACTTGTTCATCACTTGTTAGTTTCTCAAAATAAAAAATCAAGACAAATACAATATTTTTATTACTAAATGAGTAGTAGTCATTTCGTAAAAAATATTGTATGTGTCTTCATTTTTTATAATAAGATTCTGCTACGATACTAAATGTTAGAATAATAAGAGTTTATATGCAAAATAGAAATGTTTATTGTCGAAAATAGTTTAAAATAATCCAAAAAGCATTGCTGACACTGTGAAAGCGGTATCTTCAAAATATGAGTTTTGAATGCCACAACTGCCCCTTCCCGCGAAGAAAACCGTTGACCACGAAGTTTATTCTTCACGTATGGGAACAAAAAGAAATCACAGGGTGCTAGATCAGGGCTACACGGCGGGTGGCTCATCAATTCACTGCTTTGCCTGGTCAAACTTTTAATCGATGCGATGTATGTGGTATCCAACGTGAACATAGCTTCTTAACGGCTAAATGTTCATGCACGCTGGTGTTACTAATACATAGAGATGCCTCAATCTCACGGTATATCACATGATGGTCTTGCATGATCAATTCAGATACTGCATTAATGTTTTCCGACATAACAACATTTGTGGAACGATTTTCACGAAATCCATCGTCCAAAGAACGCCGTCCAAGTTTAAATTCATTATACCAACGATATACTGTAATTTTCGATGGTGCTTCTTCACCATATAAAGAATTGAGCTCGTCGATGCATTCTTGTTGAGATAATCCACGCCGAAAGTTATCAAAAATGATTGCATGTTCGCGAGTGAATTCCATTTTTTCTCTAACATAAAATTTTCAAGTTACTGTCAATAATAGAAATACCAAGCGGATAATAAAACTGACAAGGTAAATATATTATTAAAAATGACAAACTTCATTAGATCGGAGGCAACACTAACAGTGTTACCAATTCCCGAAATATAAGCGGCTACCCTCGTATCTATGCCTTTTATACCCTTAACTGAATGGATTTTCTCCATCGTTCTTCACTATTAGCAGCTCTTTTTTCCAGTTTGAAATTTTCCTCTGTTATGGAATCCGACCACTTTTGACTTTGACTTTCTTTCCTTTTTGTCTTTTAGATTGCTCCCTTTCAACTCAGTTCAATTCCCGCTCGCTACTCATACGTAAGATATTCCCTAAACACGAAAGTCTTTTTGTTTCCACTACCTGACTTATTGGTTCCTAAAATAGAGCATGAATTTCTCGTTTAGCAATAACGATATGTCGAAAGAGTAGAAAAAAGATCCAAAGGTGGTGGATGATAAAACGGCCATAGAGTGAAAGGAAGGATTAATTAAGGTAGACCATTCAAAATGGTTAACAGAAAATCGTTCGTCTAAATGAAAGTTTGAAATGGATAAAACTATAGACAGCTTATAGACAAATATTAAAGAATCCTGACAAAGCAGTAAAAAGGAACGGAAGTAAAAATATATGTACTTGAAACTTACGGGCAATATATGCAGAAATGTCTTTAAAAAAACCTTTAGAAAACCTTCATTATATATCTTAGAAAAAGCGAAATAATAAAAATAAAAGACTACACCTTTTTAGTAGTGATAACGAGGACAGATTAGGAGTTGGTTTCTTAACAAAGGGAATTATAGTTGCAACCTTTAATAAAGGGGTTTAAAACTATATCGGAAAGATTATGTTACACAAAAATCAGAACTGATAATAAAGATCTGGCCGTAATTAACATCTATACCCACACAGAGGCGAAAGAACGTACTAAAGTGGAATAGTACAAAGAAAGAATCACAGAAAGAAGTGAATAATGATAATGAATTAAAATTTATAGAAAAGAGATATATAAAGATACAGAGCATTAACCAAATAAATCAAATTGACCCATATGCTTGGTCAAAATGTATATTAAATAATGAACGTTAGAACGTACCGTAAAGTAAAATCTGATCCCAGACATTTTCTAATTATAGCAAATACGACTTGGAGAATTGCTCCGACATGAAATCGAAAACAGTAATTGGATAACAAGACAAAAGAAAGTGAAAAAGGAAAAGCATAACAAAAAAACACGACGAAATGCCTTACAAAAAGAAGAATACAATGAAAAAGAATTAAGATACACAGAGAGAGAAGTATAAAAGGAAAGAGATCATTAGTGTTTATAAAGGCATTGAAGAAGGTGATTTCTCTTCTGTAATAATAGTGATTGAAGGCTAATTAGAGAACAAAAAGGGACTTACAAAAGGTGAAAGCAGTATTTTGATGATTTAATAGATGAAAAATTACTGATTAAGAAGAAGACGTCAGTACAAAAACAAATAATGAGTAAATTGGTTGGCAAGCTCCTAATATTAGGGAGATAAACGATGTAAACAATATGGAAAACAACGAGACCTTATAAGTAGTGGAGCAAATTCTCAAAGACTAGAAGGAAGAAGAGAAGAATGGATAGCAAGAAAACACCGTCGAACACCTCGGTTACTGGATAAACTAGAAACAAGTTATTAAAAAATTTACGGGTCGGGAAATTTTTTAATATATTACACTCATATGTTGGCAAAAGTAAGATCAATAAGATAATAAATCCTGATTTAAAATTATTTCGTTATATACGTACATTCTCGACATATAAGAAACAACATAATAGAAAAAAGAAAAAATGAAATGTTCGGAGGCGCCCACAAGCACACATATGTACGTTTCCAACTTACATAAAGTAAATGCCGATGCCTTTCAACGAACGTATAAAAGTCAACCTACGAGGTGTAGAGACGATGTGTTGCCGCAGTCGCGAATATTTTACTATTTCTCTGAATCGACACGAAAGACCGAACATATTTAACAAGTGGGCAGCGAAAGACAATTGACCGTCGCTGCGTTCAATTGTTTCTCGAATCGACAACAATAACGATGCCGTATTATTTACTTGTTTTTCGCGTGCGCAGGGCTTGATTTCAATTATTCTCTCTTATTACATGAATACCAAGTGTTTTGTTTGTTCCTTGAGAATGTAGGTAACTGGAAGAGACACGAATTAAACTGAATTAAGAAAAAGTTGTATCCTTCGAACATCTTCAAGGTCACCTTTCGGAATTTCGGAAAGAAATTTCTAAAAAAAAAAGAAATGACATTCTCGATTGTCTGTTTATTTATTATTGCATCTACAACACACTACGTGAAAACCGATGAACCTCTATAATTCAACAATAATGGAACAGAAAGCGAAACTAAGAGGATAATTTACATATAAGCATTAACACTACAAAGGGTACTAGGAAAGTTTTGCAATACGGCTTTGTTTATCTAATTTTTTCAAAGTAATTTCCTCTACATTCAATACACCTCTCCATCCTCCGAAACCAATCTTTAAGCCAGTTCTGCCAAGTTTCACTAGGGAGTAAAGCACACTCGTTGTCACAAGCCCGCAGACGGTCCTCATCACTGGAAAACCGCCTCCCTTTTAGCTTCATTTTCACATGCAGAAACAGTACAAAGTCGACGGAGCATGATCTGGACTGTAGGGAGGGTGCTCGAGAAATCTCAATCTTGTCGTGGTCAAATATTCGATGCAGGCTTTGGTGCGGTGAGCTGGGGCATTATCGTGATGGAGGAACCAGGTGTTCATTCTTGACTTTGACAGCAGGTTCTTCATAGATTCAATAACTTTAGGTAGGCACTGTTCAGTATATCACTTAGCTGTGACTGTTTTCTGTGTGTCCAAAATGACGCGTCAAAAATTCCACTGGATTTGAAAAATACAGCATCATTTTCTTCTTCACAGATCGTGATTTTCTGACAACTACGGGTGTGTCCTCATCATCAGAAACCCAAACTTTGTTTTGAGCTTTGGTCGGCACATCGTAATAGTACACCTGCCACGATGTTGTTCACATACTGAGATTGTCCATTATTAAAATTTTTTAGCATCTTCCGGCACCAAGTCACACGTCGTGTCATCTGCTCTTCAGTCAGTTGATGCGGCACTCAGGCAGAACAAAGTTTCTTCACGTGCAAATGATCAAGCAGAATCGATCGAGTTGCTGGTGCATTTAGGCCTGAAGTACCCTCTATCTGTTGGTAGGTCACTCGCTTGTCCTCGCCAAGCATTTTCCTTACAGTAGTAACGTTTTCCTCTGTAACTGACGTCCGTGGTCTTTCCGGCCTCTCAGCATCCTCCACAGTTAAATTTCCCCTTTGGAATTCTCTATACTACCTGAATATTGTTGTGCGATGTAGACAAACATCATCTAGTGATGTTTGTCATTTCTTCGAGGCACTGGTCTATATTTAAACCACGCACGAAATTATAACGCAAAACTGCCCTTATCTCATTTCCTGACCACGATGTCATCGCAAGCACTTTACACTCGCACTGCTAATGAATAACTGAGCCCATCGATATGGTGCGGCGGCTACTACGCAGGTATGAACATGTCTCAACATGCAGCAACAAGTAGCTTCCTACGATTCATTGTTGCGTCATATTGCAAAACTTTTTCTAGGAGCCTTTGTACATTCTAGAACTCTGTCCACATTATATAGTGTACTGCTTCTTATTCATCGCTTTGTTCTATTTCAAAGATGCTAGTGTCTCCGATCTTAAACAATAAACGCTTAGTTCTTTCCATCCATCAATTACGAATGCTCTCACATTAATTACAACCTAATATGTCCATTTCACCTTCGATCCACCTTTCACTATACTTTGGGATTTGTTCGTCTTAATTTTTATATAAGTTTTATGCCTCTTTTGTGTGTACGCAAACGTATCGTCTAATTCTTTAAGCTTTCATCATTCTTGTGACGTTCTCATCTTCCATTATTATTTTAATTTAATTTTAAAGACCATTGATGGTAAGAGCACTTGACATCGATCTAGTTATCTGGATAAGTCGACGGTTTGATCCACATTCGGGAAGGTGTGAATTTTCAGTCGTTTATCGTCTCGGAAGTAGTCAGAACCCCTCCCGATACCCTTCAGTGTTAAGGAGGCATAATCAATATTCCTTCCTCTCTTACGGCGAGGAGGGGTTACAGTAGTAAGCCATGGAACATATTACACACTAAAATACGCATTTTCTATTCTGTGGTCATTATAAATCAAACGACTTACGATCTAGTTGAGCAATCACTACAAAAAAAGGATTAGTGGATAACATTTATCATTGTTCTTCTTAGGGTCCATTATTATCCGTATAACTTTCTGTCTGATCTCTCTTAGTGGTTTCTTCTCTTTAGCTGTTAAAATATAATTTTTGTTGCAAAATTTGACTTTAGGCTTTTATTGTGGTAAAGACAATATTCTGCCTATATTCTACTATTTATTATCACTCTTCTGTTTCTTGTATTAATGACGACTCCTAAAGATTTCTGCGCTGGAGAAGGACTCGAACCTCTATCTGCCGTTTTCTAGACGACTGCTTTACCAATTAAGCCACCGGGCAGTGTAACTTCGAGTCCTTTAACACGCCATAAATCGTATTATGGAACAGATCTAATATTTATTTGAAAACCCGCAGTTCGGTTATGATATCGTAATTATATATAAATATATAAATTAGTTTCACGATGGGAAATTTATGGCGTGTTAAAGGACTCAAAGTTACACTGCCTGGTGGCTTAATTGGTAAAGCAGTCGTCTAGAAAAAGGCAGATAGAGGTTCGAGTCCTTCTCCAGCGCAGAAATTTTTAATTAATTTCTGTGTATTTAATTAACGATGGAGTAGCAGGAAATAATATAATTTTCATTAAATTTCCCATCGTGAAACTAATTTATATATTTATATATAATTACGACTCCTAAATATTTGAACGATTTGGTTCCCCTGAATACTGATACCAATATTGTTTCTCTATTTCATATATTTTGTTTTTTATTCTCATTGCATAGAAGTCTTCTTTTCTTAGCTACGATTTCTATATCCATTACTTTTCCAACGCCATTTTTTAGTGCAGCGCCGCTGTATATACCACAGCTTGTAAAAAAATTTTGTTAATTTTGGCAATCACTATTTTTTGTATTTTTAGTACAAAATATGGACGATTAACTTTTAATCTGGTAGGAATGTATAAGAAAGATACGGTCTATTAAACGCTACTAACGAAAACTGAGAATTATGGAAAAATGAGGAATTGAAGGAATTGAAGAAGTAAATGAAATTGGAACAATCGACAGAAGAAAGAATAGAAAAATATAAAAACAAAATTTCGCCATAGATTTCATTAGATGGAATTAGGCGAATTAGGCACTATTTAATTGATTTCGACTGAGGGGCTATTACAATTAATAAAGAACATCAACATGAATTCCTCAGAATAAGAGCGAATACAAAACCAGCGAAGCTAAGTAAGGAGACCCGACCAATCCGTTCCTAAGCAATCCCCTCAGAAATTGCATTTCAAATACATTGCACGGAAAATCGACATAGAGTTAGTATCCTTAATTTTCAATAAAGAACAAAATTTTAGACATAAAGCCTCTCTAACTAGATTTTCATCGAGTGAGGCCTATCTAAATTGACCGCTGCATTTGAATTTTTAGAAAGGTGAACCCATATCAATGCACGGTGCGCGATATCTTCCATGCCGAACACACGAATATGTGCTATTACCTTGCAATTTGTAAGAATTTTATTCAAACAAAGTTAGATAGAGATTGATTCAAAAAAACAAATTTTACGTAATGAAGAAAAAATATATATACTTTTATAAGGAAATAATGTACTTTACATTGCTTAACTATCGATATACACAAATTAAATTAAACTAAACTTCTTTA
Source organism: Dermolepida albohirtum (assembly GCA_031893035.1). Classification (NCBI taxonomy): domain Eukaryota; kingdom Metazoa; phylum Arthropoda; class Insecta; order Coleoptera; family Scarabaeidae; genus Dermolepida; species Dermolepida albohirtum. The sequence continues at coordinate 223,312 of JAVIWB010002583.1, forward strand.
TGTAAAGAAAAAGATTGAAATTCGCATTTTTAGAAGTTCTCAAAGAAAGAGCGGTTTTTTCCTTCTTTCAATGGTAATTCACATGCTTTATCGCGATATCGTGAGTTTGACATATAGTGGCATATTACACCCGCATCGTTTATGCCTATAGCCGATGTACGCTCAGGCAACGCTTATTCATAGAAATGTTCAACCCTTGCCGACGGAAATCATATTTTACGATCGCGAACAGTTTCACAAAGAGGCACCTGTGCCATTGTCGGCCGGACCGTCGTCAACGGCGGAATTTAACAACCTTAATCCGTACTTTGATTTATTGATTTACCGTTTCATTGTTGTTCTTCAAACAATATAATTCATAAATTTATATTCCTAACGAAGGTGTTGTATTGTGTGTGACTTTTACAACTAACGGATAATATATATGTACGTATAGGATATAAGCTCTCGTGGAAGTTGAAATTGGTATTTGTTTTATGTTATTGTTAGCGAGCTTTCATAATAGTTATTAGAATGATCTTCATCATCCTCTAAAAATAGATATGTGCACGCTATTTTACCTTTCGTAGTATATCTTTTCGAACATTAACAAACTTGTATGTACAAAAGGGGTAGTCAAACTGCACTTTTTATACTTACTAAAAAGGTTCGAAAATATTTTTTTATTCATTTATTGCAGCGCAAATGGAAATTAGTATACAAGCAAAAAAGTTTCACCTCTTTAATGGAGATGGCGACAAATACTGTCACATCAAAGTACCGCCAGCGTTATTACACGAACTTCTGTAATCTGCATTTTTAACTTTTGTACTGATGCTAAGAGAGTCTCAAACTCTTCAGCTTCAGATATCGATTAGGGATAAGCCTTTCTGAAGGTTCATTGTCAACCTGGCTGAGAAACTAGTTTTTCCGTATATGATCATTCGAAGCGTCGAAACTTCTTCGATTGGGCTCTGCTAAAGTTTGAAGAAAATCAAGAATTTCATCAAAAAATCATCTTGAGCGATGATGCTTATTTTTTTCTTAATGGCTTTGTCAATAAGCAAAATATGCATTCTCAGATAGCAACAAACCCACATGCGCTTCAAGAGACTCCATTACAACCATAAAAGGTGACCGTGTGGTGTGGATTTCATGCCAGAGATGTGATTTGACCATATTTTTTCGTCCATGAAAATGATTGTCATGTTACGCTCAATGGAGTTAGCTATCGTGTCATGTTAGAAGTCTATTTTTGGCCAAAATTGGATGGACTCGACATCAATGATATGTGGTTCCAACAAAATGGTGCCACATACCACACAATTGCTCAAACAATTGATCTATTGAAGGCGAAGTTCGGTAACCGTGTAATCTCGAGAAATGGTCCGGTCGACTGGCCATCTTGCTCATGCGATTTAACGTCGTTAGACCTCTTTTTATGGTGTTGCGCTAAGTCATTAGTTTGTGCCAACAAGCCAACAACGTTAAAAGAGCTCAGAGACAATATCGAACGAGGAATTGAGACGTTCAGGCCGATATGTGTGAAAATATGGTGGAAAATTCGCTCCAAAGAATCGATCGCTGCAAAACATGCTTTCGGTGGTCATATGAACGAGATAGAATTCCCTAGTTAAATGTAATATGTGCACTGTATCTGGAATAAATTTCAGCCCAATATCTCAATTATTCTGTTTTATTTAAATAAAAAATTGTTATGTCCTTATTGAAAAAACAAGTATTAGGAAACACAACAACTTAATGACTTTCAAATAGTTTTGAACGTTTATAGTTAAAGTGGTCAAGCTAAATGTTTAATTAATCAAATTTACGAGCGGAACAATTCAAAAAATCAGAAATTATAGACAATTAATTTTCGTCAAAAATGAACTTTAACAGAATAGCACTGTATCATATTATTTATACTTCAGAAGAGTTTAACATATTCGTTAAGGATATAATAAAAATACTTGGCATTGATTAATAAAGGGTCGCCCTTTAGGTCATGCTGCAATCAGACCAATGCATTCCCCGACTAAGATGAAATGCACGAAGTTAACAAGACCCTATTTGTTAAATCAGTTGTTCCCGCACTTATATGGGAGTTTCCACGTTGTTAAGAGCCTTTATGGACGCAAAACGAGAAGATTTGTTCGTTCGCGAAAGAAATCGACTCGATGGAATTCATAAATATCTGAGACGAGCGCCCTGTTGTATTTATGATTGCGCATTTCTATACGATGAAGTTAGCAATTTATCAACGACCGGTGGATTTCATTACAAGTCTCTTGGGAATGCAGCGAATTGACGAAAATAAATTCATTTCGAGTTGAGCTTATTAATTTGTGTAAAGTACAGTACAATAATACCAAAAATGTTTTCGTTTCTGAAGTCTTTATATTAGGTACACCATAATTCTCTATGGTACTTATCTAATACCAAATTTATTTCTTTAAAAAAATTGAGTAAAATTCTGGAACCAATAAAGATAGCTAGGAAAACAGGAAAAGAATGAATTACGAAATATTAAAATATCTAACTCGTAAAGAATTTAAATGAGAAAAGAAAGACTATGTTCATATTGAAAAACTGGCACAGATATTATTTTCCATATCGTTAGTATTAAACAGATTCCTTAACACAAAATTTTTTATGAGGTTATGTAACACAAAAAATATCTCAATTGAAAGGACAAGTAGATGTTGAAGACATGAAAAATAGAATAGGCGGAGCATTGCCCGTAGGCAATTACGAAATGCGATAAATTAGTTTCACGACAGATTGGTTATTAGTTAGTTGCTTTTTAAGCTCATTTTGAACATTTTATTTAACTCTTTCAGGCTTGGTGGTCAGTTTTCTAACCACTTATTTAAAAGTTCTCGAAACCCCTTTTTATGCCGTCTTGTGTAAATTTGCTAAGCAATTACTTTATTTAAAGTCATCGTTGATCGTTTAATGCGAAACTTTTACTCTAGCGCTCTCTAGCGCTGGGTAGATTAACAGATTTATTTGAAAATGTGGTAATGTATTGTTTTTCATGGGGACTTTCCCGAATGTAATAAAAAATGCTCAGAGTGTTTATTATTTAACGAATTCGGTGTTACTCTACGCTATAGTGTCTGTTTAATTATTTTATAACAAAAGTATTATAATATATTATATAATCTACGATAAATAAGGTAAGTAGCAAGGTGGTTAGATTACTAACCACTGTGACTATAGTAGGTTTCATATAATATGCATATTTAGTTGCATAATAAGGATGCCGCATGTACTTAATGAACGTGATATAGAAGACATTTTGCTGGAAAATATACTTTCTGATTGCGAAAGTGTGTGCAGTCTTGAATCGGATGAAGGAGAAAATTATGAGATGCAAACGGACCCGATGGCGCTCGGTGACATACCTTCTGGGCTCCAGCTAAATCTTGAAGATGAATTTGACTCGAACAATGACATAACCATTTCAAATTTGCCTGACACTACTGGTGGTGCTGCTACGAGTGCTTTATCTACTCAAACTGTTATGAGGGAACCAAAATGGAAGAAAATTTTCAGAATGAGGGAACCGAAAAAGTACACTGGAGGTGAGGGTGTACCAAACGATATAATAGAGTAAGGGATGCCACACCTACGCCTATTGTTTAGATTTCGATATGTATATACTGGCAAGGGTAGTGCCAAAGTACAAACTGATCTCGGTGGTAAAGTTGTTCGAAAATTTTACATGGATTTGAAATCGAAAAATCACAAAGTCTTTATTGATAATTATTTCAATTGCTAGAAGATTTGGAGCGAGATAACATATTTGCTTATAGTAGCGTAAACTCAAGTCGTAAGTATTTACCTAAACTAAAAGAAGACAAAGCTCTAAAAAGGGAAGAACACGATTACAGGGTCAGTGACACAAATACCGCCTTTCTAAAGTGGCAAGACAAAAGATCAGTTTTCATGCTTATGAACTACATAGATCCGAGAAGGACTGGCATTGTTACTCGCAGAAAACACAGTGAAGTTAAAAATGAAATAGTTAGCTTGTCCTGAAGCTCTGATACAATACAACAGTTCTACGAACTATGTGGACAAATTCGAACAACTAAAAAGCACTTATGCTATAGACCGAAAATCACGTAAATGATGGCATCGAATATTTTTTCACTTTTTGGACTGTGCTGTCACAAACTCTTACATTGTGTATATGGAACTCCAGAAAAAGCATAATCCAGAACTGAATCAGGTCAGCAACAAAAATTTTCGAAGGAGTGTTTACTAAGGAATCCTGTCACCAGCTCAGGTGAAGAACTCCCAATTATGATTTAAACGCTTCCACAATAGCTATGCATCTTTTCCTGAATAAATAAAGCGGCACAAACCAGCAGTATCAACAGAATTACGTCTGGAAGGCAGCATGCATCAGCCAGAGCGAACCACTTCTAGAATATGCGCAAAATGCAGCACTAAGAAAAGTCCGGTGCGTACTATATGGCAATGCGGAACCTGTAAATTTCCTCTTATATATACGAAAAGATAAAACGTGTTTTTCAGATATTCATAGAAAATAAATTTGTTTATACATTATACTAAACTTTCAAATAATTTGTTATGCAAACAGCCATGGTGGTTAGTATACTAGCCACCCTAATTTGTAAAAGCTCAAACGTTTTTTTCTTTTTTACATATTTTTTATATTAAATAAACGTTAATTAATCTAAAAATGCAATTGTTTTTATTCTGAAGTTATAAATATATAAAAAAGCGTGACTGAAAGAGTTAAGGCTAAAATAAGTTCATTTTAAAATAAATCTGTATTGTTAACATGAGAGTGTTAGCAGGCATGGTCACATTAAACTATCATTAACACTTAACGCTTCTCTAGACAAGCAAGTTATGTATATTTCGACGATGACAAAAACTAATACTATATACATATCACAAGATTAACAGACGTACATTGACACATGAAGAAAAAGAAACCGATGAAGTTTATAATCTACGTAAATCTATTAAACTATTATAAATACTTAGTTAATATTAACAACAATTTTAAAAAATAATAGCTATTATTTAAATAAAGAAATAAATATATGTTCATATGGGAAAAACTAATGAAAAGAGAAAACTACAATTATAAATTATTAACAATAAAAATATATAAATGAAGGATTCAGTTTATAATCCGGCTGCGAAAGATCCGAAAAATGTTTAAAAAGAAGATTTGCTAAACATCCTGCGGTTTTTTTTTAATTACGGTGTCACCCAAATGTGTCACTAGTGCGCTAGATTCTTTTCGATACGGGCAAGACACCACATATTTTGATGAAAAGCTTATAACAGAACAAAAAAAAGTCGAACAAAAGGCTAAACTTAGAACTGAATCCAACAGCGGATATAACTTCGGTTACTCCTTCAAGAAGCAAGCTTCTATTCAGATACTTCGAAAAGCTTTTTGCGTTGCGTTTACATCGTTGGTCTAACTCTAACGCCTTTTTTGTCAATACTTATTTATACGAGTATTAGATATTAATTTAGTTTTATTAGCGTTTACATTTAATCCAACTTCTTTGGCATCCCCTATGAGACTATTTATTTAATTTAGCATATTGGTGGTTTCTTCATTTACTAGACTAACATCGTGAAAAAATTCGAGGTATTTCTAATATTCAATTTGTTCCACTTGGGAAGAAAAAATGATCTTACTAAACTCCTTATTTTATTATTTTTCTGATATTTGACCATCTACTTCCAATTCAACTCTGTAGCGTTGACAAAAGCATTGAACCAATCAGGCATCAACTTCTTTGGTATTTTGTACACATTCAGAATTTTCCAGACTTCAATCCTGGATAATCTTATCAAACAAAAGTCGTCCTTTTGCTCTTTATTATATTCTCCTAATATTATTCTTTGCGAGTAAATTTGATCTATGCATGAAATACTGCCTGAATATTCCTCACTATCATATATAATAGCTTGTAGACTTTAATGATCTTTGTTCACAATTTTTCTCCCTAGTACTACTTTTTAATTTGTCGATATTTCGTTCACATATTCAGGACTCCTATACTCTGGACTTTACTCAATGAGCTTTGTAATAGAACATTATTGCTTGTAAATTCGACCATTATTACCAGGGTTTATTGATACCTAGTTAGCCCTGGTTGATTCCTTACATTGTAACATTATGGTAAAGACTAGTAGTTTATTAGAAATGCCATTGTGAGATTTCCTGACAAAAGTCAAGATGTAGTTAAAAAAAGCAAAAGGAATTACGACAATCGATATGATGGAGTACCAAGCCATCATTAAATGTCCTTACTTGAAGAAACTAAAGAACAGATTTAGGAAAATATGCTTTATATATTTGGTGATTATTGTCTGTTGTCTTCAATCATGAAAAATTAGATTGCGTTCTTCGAAAGAGCTAAATTTTCCATTGAAGATAAAAAGAAAACTGGCAGATCGGTTTCTGTGTCCGTTTTCGACTGGACATCATTAGACAGCACATAGAGCCCAATCGATTAAAAAGTCTTCAATATCTTCATAAAAATAGTAGTTTTCTGTTCCAGTCTTTGAAGGCAAAAAGTTTGTATAGTGGTAGGCTCTCTATGATTTGTCGTCTCTAGTATTCTAAGGTATAACAAGATTAGATAGTTTTTTGTTATCTTCAGTATCTGATTTTCATTTGCATTGAGTCTCGGTTGAGGAAACACCATTAAAGTTATAGGATGATTATAGATTGAGAATTAAATCTGAAGTTTTAGAGCATAAATGTACTGGATAGGCTGGAAAATTCATTTATATAGAACTTGTTTTAGTTTTTTGTGAATGTCTTGGATTTGGTTATTTCTATTCCTGATTACATTAGTTAAAATTTTATATATTGTAGAAAGAGTTGCTAAAATTATTATACTGAACTTCTCAGTACAGGTGGTTGAAATTCATGTAGGCAGTAACGAGTTTTATTCGTTTTTGAGCAATAAATAAAAGTTTATCTGAAAACAACAAATCTGGTGGCATAAACTGTACTTTGTAGAGAACCAATTCATGCATGCTAAGTTGAAACTATGCCCAACGAATTGACGTACCTACGTTTAAGTTCTTCATGTGCAAGGGTGTGAAGTATTTCTTTTTTTCTACTTCGTTTTTGTAAAGTTGGGCAATTCTTTACTTTTTTTTATCATTCCCTTGCCTACGTTAGAAGTTTTAGTTTCTTCTGATACACGTTTCTCTTGGATTGCCTTACCTGTTTATGTTTATCCTCTTTTTTGGTTTTTTATATCCCTTTAACGTTCCTCTCTGTTTTCCTTCTCCAAAAAGGCTCTTAATTGTTTTCTGTTTTCTACTTGTTTTAAAAATTATTTTTTTTCTTTTACTTTTGCTACGTTTGGATTTCACAAGAGCAAAGTGTTGCGGGTCGCGAACGACCGCTCGGAGGAGCTCGGGTAAGTCTGGGCAACAAACAGAAAATGCCGGCTACTGTTGCGGAGGTCGGGGTTCGCAAGCTCAGTATTGAGCTAGGATGTCAAAAAAAGAAAGGGCGCCAAGAGCAAAATTGAGGCTTCAGTTATTTCCGTTTTTCCGAAGGCCGTAGCTCTATTGACCTTGAGCTGCCCTGTATACAAAATGTGATGTCGGATGCCTGATTCAACCCCAGTGTACTATGTGTAAATTTTTAAACTAGATATGGTATAACTTAATAATTATAATTGATACTTACATTACAAATGAAATGAAATAACAATGAGATATACATGAATAATTGTTTTTCTTTTCTATACACAAAAAAAATATATTGACTTATTCTACAAAAAAAAGACTCACTTAAACTTACCTAATTAAATTAACATTTCCTTAATAATACAGAACAATCAAAACAAAACTTCACATAACACTTAGAGTGTTGATCAGCATGGAATATGTTTAATTCTCTCAAATTTTCAATTTAAATGATGTAAAACCCAAAAAAAAAAAATAATATCTAATGGGCTACTTATCGCTCCCGGAAACTGAAGTACAATCCGGGATTTCCAAATTCGCCGCGGATCAACGTCCTATTGCCGGGGCCTTACGAGCGATACGGCTCCAGGAATCACGGCATAAAAGAAGCCCTGTCGATGGTAAACGGGCTCTTAAGATGATTTAAACCAATAGCAATAGTGGCTTAGCTCACGAATGAGACTCTTATTTGATTAAAATAACGAAGTCGAATTTCGACGTCTACCCTTCTACGAAGTTAGTTATCAAATGCCAACGATATAGAGAGATTGTCTCGGACCAGGGCAAGTAAAACGAACGGGGGGATGTTTTTGCATTTGCTAAAAGAACATCTGCTTACTACAAAAAGCGTTCATAGATATTAACAAAATCAAAGTCGATGTCAACGTACGCCGAAATATATTTATTTAAATATATTTTTAAAACTTTTAAAACGAATATGATATCCTAAATATGTGTTTCCACATAACCTTCTTCAACGACCATAGGCGTCCCTTATATATCATACGACGGGGTTCTTTTAACAAATAATTAAATATACAAGACGCCGAAATTGTTCTAAATGAAAAATAAACCGTAACACTTTACTGTGGAAATTCAATTCGTTCAACCGTTGTCTTACGTTGGTACATAACATAGTATTATATAAATGTACTGACATTCTTATTTTATATAAATCAACGAATTTAAAGTGATTGGGTGTCATCATATATTGTAGATTACTTATGAGTTGGGTTTAAACGTTAGTAGTAATTCATAATGGAAGCGATTTTTATGTTATACTCAGTATGTGCCTAGCCGTATATGTACGTAGGGACGACAAAAGTTATTCGTCCCACAGTGACAAATAAATCATTACACCTTTTAAAAGACATCAACAATGAATGCTCGATCGAAGCGCCATTTTAATTGAGATGTTTATGAACGAGTTGTACATGCAATCCGTATGAGTTAAGTTATAAATAACGCTCGGATGATAGAAGATGCTTTCGCTGGATGAACGAACAATGGTTCCTTCGAGCGTAACGACCCCAGTACGATTCACGAAATTCGATTACATTTATCATTGTTTGGCTTTTTTTGTTCGAATGTTCTTTACAACTCGATTCTGGACAAATTTTGGCCCATAAAAACGTTACGAAGTTCATATTTATGTGCTACAAACGTACAATTTGATAACAATAAAGATATAAAATGGACACATAAACGTGCCTGAATTAAAGTCATATCATTAAGTACATTGTCTCGAATAGCCGGTGCATATACAGGGTGGAAAAAAGATATTTGAAATGTTCCCATTTTTATTTTTATTAAATATCCGATTAGTTATAGGTGACGATAACTTTATAATGCTAATCTATACCCTAGAATACTAGAGACCACAAATCATAGAAAGCCTATCACTATACAAACTTTTTGCCTTCAAAGACTGTTATAGAAACCTACTATTTTTATGAAGGCATTGAAGACCTTTTAATCGATTAAGCTTTTTGTAGTGCCTAATAATGTCGAAAACGGACAGAGAAACCGATCTTCCAACTTTCTCTTTATCTTCAATGGAAAATTTAGCTCTTTCGAAGAATGCAATCCAATTTTTTATGATTGCAAACAACAGACAATGTTCACCAAATATATAAAGCATATTTTCCTAAATCTGTTTAACCTTTAGTTTCTTCAAGTAATCATTTAATGATGGCTTGATACTACGATTTATCGATTTTCACAATTTCTTTTTCTTTTTTAACTATATTGCACAACTACACCTTGACTTTTGCCAGGCAATCTCACAATGGCATATCTAATAAATTACTAATCGTACCATAATGTCGCGATGTAAGAAATCAACCAAGGCTAACCAGATATCAATAAACCCTGGTAATAATGGTCGAATTTAAAAACAATAATGATCTTTTACAAATCTTATTCAGTAAAGTTAGAATACTTCTACTTTTAAAATATTATGAAATTTTCAAACTGATTGGATACGAGGGAGTATTATAAATACTTACTTTGCTATACAGACTGGTTACAAATTCTTGGTTAATCATCAGGTAAAGCGATTCTACGATTAATTCTTAGTCAACGATGTACAGAAATATTGTATGATCACTAGTTAAACCATACGAGTTTCTTAAATTAAAAGAGATTTTGGCAACATGGTATAAAACCATAAATAAATAAGTAGGAATAATATGACAAAGTACAAATTTTATTTACATCTAATCAAAATAATAATAATGATAATTAACGGAAACGCCGAATCTGGTAGCCATTGGTGTGAAGACAAAGCTGGCCTTTGTAGAATTCTGTAAAGTGATAAAGTCGACTAGTTTTACAATTTTTTGAAATTTTGCGACTTTCCCAGATGAAGAATTTCTAAATAATATTTAGGAAGTAAGTAGAAGTAGATAAGTGCTTACTATGTTATACAGCTGGTTAGAAATTCGTGGTTAATCGTCAGGTAAAGCGATTCTACGATTAATTCTTAGTCAACGATGCTAGTACAGAAATATTGTGTTATCACTAGTTAAACCATACGAGTTTCTTAAAAGAATTGTTGATTTTGGCAACATGGTGTAAAACCATAAATAAATCAGTAAGAATGATATGACAAAGAACGAGTTTTATATACGTCTAATCAAAATAATAATAATGATAATTAACATAAACCCCAAAACTGATAGCCATTGGTTAGAAGACAAAGCTAGCTTTTGCAGAATTCAATTTAGAATGCTCGTAACATATCTGGGGTAATTAGTTGTATTGTGGTTAATTCTATTTATTACTTCATGTTTATTGGCCGAAGGGTCGCATAAATATTTTCCCTCAAAAAACTGCAAACGAAGAAGTCAAGGGGATTCATATCAAGTTACCTTACAAGCCATGATATTGGTCCATTTCACCGTTCCAATTAATCAATAATTCTTGCATTATGAGCTGTTGCGCCATCGTCTATGTAATACATGCTGGCTCTGACATTTAATAGCACATTATCTAATACTTCCTCCATCTAATTTATGTATTCATTTGTATTTGGTCGAGAAGAAATATTGGCCCTAGAATATGAAGAATGAAGATGCGTAACCAAACATTTACAGAAAACGTTGCTGTTCAAATTCTTGAAGAGCTCTGGGATTTTCATTTGCTCGAAAATGGAAATAGTGACTCTTGAAGACACCATCTCGTATGAACGTGTATTCATCACTCCATGAAATACATGATAAAATATTTGGATCGTCTTGAATTTTGCTTAAAATCATCCTTTGCAAATTGTAACTTTCGTATAATGGTTATACTTTCAAAAGGCTTTCCATAAACACTGAAAAAACTATTGTCTTACTTAGAACGTTTTCCTCTACTGTTTGTCTAAGGCTGCAAGTAAGATCCCGATGAACAATATCCAAAATTCCTTCCTCAATATGCATGGCATTGACTGGGAATACATGCGCCTGTTTCACGAAGTCTTCGATCCAACCTTCAAAATGTATTGGTAAATGGATGCTGCCGGTTTCGATACCGTATTACTTTATCATCTTTTGCCAAGTATACATTTCCATTAAAAAAACCCAAATACCATATACAAATTAGCATATTTACTGTGTACATTACAAATTGCTTGAAGTCTCACAAAAATGAAGTAATAAAAGATAGACTAAGATACAGAATAAGGAGTGATACATCCTTCAGCAGGGAAGATCACGCTATCCGCCTTTTGGGATGCTGAAGTCCTAATTTTAGTAGATTTTCTACAGAAGAGGATCACAATTGCAGGTGCTTGTTATGTAAAGTTAATTCCCAAATTACGTGACGCGATAAAAGGAAAACGTCGGGAGAAGTTGCGCAAAGGTGTTCTCTTGCATCAGCATAACGTAGTCAGTCACAGATCCGCAATTGCAACAGCTGCAATAGCTCAGGCAAGCTTCGAATTAGTTGCCATTAGTCGCCATATATTGATAAAAATGTTGTAATTATATAAAAATGTTTGTGTCCATACAGGATAAACCTATTTTAAAAATGCTTATTAATTAAGAACAATTCCCAAATCTTGAATTATTAACATCTCAATTGATATGTCAATTTATGTATACTATTTTGTCATGTGCATTGTGTAGAGGATAATCATTATCACGATTTAAGTTAGTAGGGTGTTTAGAGATCTCGATAGATTCACGAATTTTTCGGGCATTGTAATGACCAGTTCGGAACAGGATTTTAATCGAATCCAACTGGATATGGTTCTCAGTTTCAAGCTCAACAAGTGTAGAACAAGGTACGTGCAGCAGCCTTAAGAACAGCCATGCCCCGAAACACAAATGCCAATAGACTAACTTGTTTCTATAATAATGGGTGTCCCAAAATTAACGCAAGATTTGAATTTGTCACACATTTGTGCAGTAAGATTTTGGCAACCCTAAAAAAAGCAATTCGACAGCTGACAGTTTAGGGCTAGTAAAAATGGAGCGTTAGACGATAGAACAACGTGTCTTCATTATTGAACAATATTTCAAAAATAATGAAAGCTTACCGAACCCAGTTCGAAAATTTCATAGCAAATATGGTCGGAATAGTGTTTTAACTTCATCAACTGTGAAGAGATTAATTGAAAATTTAATGAAACTGGATCCGTTGGAGACGCCAAACACCCTGGTCGTCCAAAAACAAGCCGTTGAAATGTCAATATCGAAGCAGTGCGTGAGAGTGTCGGTGACAATCCAGAAACCTCAATTCGGCGTCGTGGGCAAGAATTGCAAACTTCAAGAAGCTATCTGCAGCGGATACTCACTAAAGATCTGTGTCTCCATGCTTACAAAATTCAATTAACACAGCAACTGAAGCCTAATGACCATGCACAGCGAAGAGAGTTCGTTGAATGGATTATTGAACATCAACAAATGGATGCTGATTTTTCGAGCAAAATCATCCTAAGCGATGAAGCACATTTTCACCTTGATGGCTTTGTTAATCGCCAAAATTGCCGCTTTTGGGGTTCTGTGAACCCACATGTGATTGTCGAAAAACAAATGCAACCACAATGTGTCACTGTTTGGTGTGGATGTTGGGCTGGAGGCATAATTAGACCATACCTTTTTGAAAATGAGGCTGGTTAAGCAATGGCTGTTACTGGTGCTCGATATCGCGACATGATAACACAGTTCTTTCTGCCGAAATTGGATGATATCGATGTGGCCAATATGTGGTTTCAACAAGACGGTGTCACATTCCATACAGCCCGTGAAACAATTCAATTACTATATGAGACATTTCCAGGTCGTGTACTCTCTCGTTTTGGTGATCAGAATTGGCGCCCTAGATCGTGTGATTTACCACCATTAGATTTCTTTTTATGGACTTATTAGAAATCACAGGTCTATGTCAACAAGCCCACAACCACCCGTGCATTAAGGGAGGAGAATCAAGGCTGCATCAACGAAATTCAGCCACATTTATGCATAATGGTCATGGAAAATTTCGACAAATGAGTGCGTATGTGCATGCAAAGCCGTGGAGGCCATTTGCCCGATGTGTTATTCCCTATCCGCAAGTCGTTCTCCCACAAATTCCGTCTTTTCTTTCTTACTCTTTCCCTCGGCTTGATTAAGACTTCTTTGTAGTATTTCTGATTAACGGTTTGAACCTCAGCGATTACCAATTGTTTCCAAAACTTAAAGAACACTGGCGTGATAAACGATTTCAACTTATGGATGTCAAATTTTGATAACTTATTTATAAAACATCATAGTCATAACCATTGAAAGCATATACAACTCTAGTTACTAGAACCGTACCAGGCTAAGTAGATAAATGGATTGAAGAAAGATAGTATGTTCAATTTCTGTTACTTTGTAAATACATATATTACATAAATAAAATATCTAAAAGCTCTGGGTAATATCTGCCCTATTTTTTTGTTTACAGTAGCACTAACCATTAATCTCCAGCTGTCCAATTACATTTTCAATAAAATTAAATTACACTAAAAGGAAGCAAAAGAAATCACCTCAAAGTGCCTTAATTAAAATCTTTCATTAAAATATCCTCGTGCAATTTACTTTAAATTTCTTTTTCTCCTATATCTACATATTACGTACATCATTTGCATGTCAACAATCGCATATTTTTATTTTATCTTACTGGCAGACGAAGAACTAGTAATCTTCCTAGTATTTTCGTGACTCAAAAACCACAATTACAATCATCCATCGTATATTATTCCAAGTAATTTACCCACCTGAAACTAAACTTAATGCATATAATATTGGCGAAGAAGTTTCTCATTAACCCGTATGATCTGCAATAATTTGTCTTGGGTCTTGAACTAAAAGGAACAAGAGAAATTCGCCGCATGCAAATTATGTATTATTTACTTTTATTTAGCAATTTATAAGTACATATTCTCACTCGGCATTTACAAAGCTTTTTGTAACTAAAACTAGAACAGAATATATTCTCATACGATTCTATAAATTAATATATTTAAATGGGTCGAAAACTGTTTCTTCTTTTATGAAACACGTGCTTTTTTAAGAGTTTTAGGACAGACGAATGAATCTTAAAAATTAACGATTTCTAGAAAATATTAATGCAAATCTTAACATAATGTTTTTAGAACATCAAATGAATTCAAAAGTGTATACCTAAGCATCTGAATACTGATTAGAAATGCACAAGTTACTTCTGTATTAATTTTAAACAAACCAATGTCAATATAAATACAATATATATGGTAAAAATCCTGTTGCATTTTTACAGTCAAACAAAACTGCGTTCAATAAAATGAAGACGTTTCTGGTCTCCAAGCCCTAGAAGCTCTAGTTCTCAAAAAGTATCTAGAAATGTTCTTGTAGTAAAGTTCTTAACTTATTTATGTAAAAGACATTAACAAAAGTGTTGCATTGTAGTATCTATATATTTTGTGCAGGTTGTTAACTTATTATAGGGGCTTTGCAGATTCATACATTCCTAGCGTTTTAGCCAAGGTTTTACCCATTTAAAGAGAATTTGGACAACTTTTTCTATACATATATATTTTAATACATTTAAAATATACGTTGAAGCTTTTTGGCCTTAAAGGATTTAATTGGATTTAAAGTGGCTTCTACACGACTGTCTCAAAGTCACATATTATTCACCGCTGCCTTACATATGAAAATACGGTCTACATCCGTAAATCTCCAGAACGGAATTGAATGAAGTTTTGACTACTACTTTCAAAGCTACTTGTTTTTTGCACAAGCGAACATGCTTCATGAAAGTTTACTTGTCAACTCATCTATATGCACTTGGTATCTTAGATTTTCATCTGCCTACATAATAACAAATTTTACATTAAACTACTGTTGTTCTTACCTTATGTGGAAGACCAGCTATTGTGTTTTTTTTTCATATTACGGAATAGGCTATTTATTTCGAAACCCCTGGTTTTTCCTTCTTCATAGTTGTCTTGCGCTCCCCTGTCTCGAAACTATTTATCAGCGTCAATGGAAGTTTTGATACCTGGAAAATTTGCATGTAAGCATACAAGCATAGATCCTGATGGTCATATTCGCTATTTAATTATTCCAATCTAGATATTGAGATTTATCTCCAAAACAAATAATTTTTCAGAAGTCGGTAGTGCTTTCCCATTACATCATAGTATTACAGGTTCTTCAACAATATTTCGCTGTCTATGGAATAAAAGGCTTTATTTTATTCAGTTTCAAAAAGTGCATTTTCCTGATTTTTCACCTCTTCATACGCTTCGTAAACATTTATCACAACACGCGTAATACCATGACGATTTATTTTCCTAAATCCATATCGTTCTTCATTTAAAAGGAAACTATTTTCTCAACTATAACTCAAAAAAGTGAGAGAACCCTATTTTGTGTTCTTTCTAATATTTTGATATTTTAATTACATCATACAGTGACACATAAAGCTATATATTCTTTACAAAAAATTTTGCACATGCAATTATTGTGTCTACCAGGTGTGACGGAAAGTCATTATCGGTTTTCCTAATACGTGTTGCTAGGTTTAAGTATTCAATGTTATGATTTGACACATACGTCATTTTATTCTACTAATATCAAGCTTTAAAGCCATACATGTTATATTTTGCGAAAGTAACACTGTCATAGATTTGTATCTCTTTGAAAATGTCCAGTTTCATGCCTGAAAAGTTCATTTGCGGCACGCATTACGTTTCTTCTTTAATCAAAAAAAAAAGCCGCTGAACCTCATCGTTTACTGGTAGAAAATTAGGGTCAACATGCTCCAACCACAAAAATATATGAGGAGTGGTTTCGATAATTCAAAAGTGGTGATTTCGATGTGCAAGACGAAGAACATTCAGGTAGACCGAAAAAGTTCGAAGATGAGAAACTGCACGAGTTTTTGGATGAAGATCCAACCCAAACACAAAAACAATTGGCAGAAGGGTTAACTGTGGCCCAAGAAACGATTAGCGACCGATTAATTACGAGCAATGGGAAAAAGTCATTTCTGCGTCGAATAGTGATGGGTGATGAAAAATGGATTTATTTCGAAAATACATACAAAAAATCATGGTTATCACCTGGCGAAACCGGCCAATAGAGTTTAAGGCCAAATTTGGTCCTGCGACCAAAACCATTTGAATCTGTTTGGTGGAACCATAGTAGCGTGGTGTACTACGAATTGTTTAAACCTGGTGAAACAGTTAATACTGGTCGTTACCGATTTAAAAATTATCAATTTGAATCACGCGTTGATAGAAAAAGGCCCAGAATGGGACCAAAGACACGGCAAAGTGATTTTACAGCACGATAACGCTCCGTCTCATAGAGCAAAGCCGGCCAAGGGAGCGTTGAAAGCACTTGGAAGGGACATAATATCGCACCCGCCTTACTCTCTAAACCTTGCCCCTTTCGTATGAATGGGACACGCGCTTTGAAAGCAGCACTTGGCCAATTTCGAAGGAGTTAAAAAATTGGTTTTGCTCAAAGGACAAACAATCTTCTTGGGATGGCATCCATAAATTGGCTAAAAGATAGGCAAGATGTGTAAAATCGAATGGCCAATGCTTTGTGTAAATAAATTTGTCCATTTTCTTGAAAATTATGTAGTTTTTTTACGATAAAACCGATAACGACTTTCCGGTATACGTGGCATAGGGCAAAGATTAATTAATTAATTAATTAAAACACATAACGTACATAGGTGACATTACTAATGCATAAGATATCCCTCTAGATAATATAAAAGTATCACAGTAGGGAGTATTAGAAATGGATACATTAAAGTCAATACAGTCCTCAGTATCATAGAACAATCGATTGCATTTGATAACAATTTTGATAAAAATTTACAACTGTATATTTTACAGTGGTAAGATAAAGACTGTACATTATAGCGATTCAAAAGACTATCGTAGCTCATCAGGACAAGTGCCAGCCACTCTCAAAGGAAAGTATTTCAGGAAACTTTTTTGAATGATATCAACGGATACTTGTACGCATGTTTAATAAGGAAGACATAATTAAGACGCATACTTCAACTTACATACATCGCGCCGAAGCATAGTATAAAGTTTTAATTGTGGCCACATTAAGGCATTCATTAAAATTTTATTATGGGTACACCTTCCTTCAATTATAGAAAGATTAATTTGCAGTTTGATAGCAATAATACGAATAAAATAACATGACGAAACAACTTGAAAAAAGGAATATAGGAAAGTAATGAGCGAAGAAAAAAAAGAATGTGTAGCCAGTAAAACAGTGAAATCGTAAAATAAAATGCAAGAAATATGAAAGACAGTAAAACAGGAAGTTGACGCAACGAAAAGGCTATTACTTTGAACTCGAACGATTTAAATTAACACTGCGCTTCCAGATGGGATGTGTTAGCAAAGAAGATACCTAGACTAGTGCAAAGCACCTGTCAATTCTTACACAATGCCCAAAGTACGAGTATATTACAGTCTACATCTCGTATCCATAGTTATTGTAAAGATCTTGAAAATAACAAACAAGTTGAAGAAGAAAGAAAACACGTGTATGCAATATCTACGTATATTATTGAATATGTTTGTTACGAACTAGTACTAATTCTTGCAGAAATTTTTAATAATTGCATCTCGTAGGGTGTACATCTGAAAGAACTCAAACTTTAAAAAATAACAATAATTCACAAAAAAGGAAGACCGAGCCTAATAACTGTAGGTCTGTGGCGAGGATTCGAATTTTGTCAAATCTTTCAAATGCCAATAAAAACAAGGCTGTTAAGCTTTCTGGAACGAAATATAGTATTCATAAACAATTAGAATAGGTACAAAAAAGAAAAATCTACAGCATCAACGGTATTAAGTTTGGCTGAAACAATGATAACCACTTTAATTTTTATGTACTTTTTGTCATTTCAAATTTCGTTTTATTTATATACCAAATTTAACAATGTACATATCTAAATTCTAGATCATTATTATTTTAATAAAATCTAATATAAACCTAAATCTAAAACGCTAATTACAGATACATCTAATTAACATGGATTACGAATATTGACTTTTACGCATCAAAGTCAGTATCTCTAATAATCCTCACGCTCGATCTCGACTAGTTATGTATATATAGGAATCTCGAACGTTCTGGAACGCACACTTTGATGACGTTTCTCGTTTTTTTCTTACATTTTTTCGAGGTTTCGCGATAATATCATAATCGTCTCTATTTCCGCTCGCATGTGCTATAGAAGTTATGACGTTCAATTTAGTCTTCATTTTAAGAATTTTTGAACTGAGCAATTATAATTTCTTTTATTTCCAGCAAATATTTCTTTTTCTACTTTTTCTCTTTGCAGAAACATCAAAATAAATGAAATGAAATTTATAATTTGTACATGTTTTAATGTTCTTCATTATTCAACAATGAGCTTCTACAAACAACGTTGTTGTCGTTACGCGGAACTCGTCTAATTTTATTTTCACGGTGACACTCTTCAGTGATTTAAACTTTTAAACTTTTACTCTTACTTTTATGTACATCGTGCATGGGCGTAATCGCGATAAAATAATAAAATACGAACGATATACACGAGACAATCAATTATGACGAACGGGTTATGTAAATGGGCACTTGTGTGCGAGTGTTGCTACGATCTCATATTTGTATTGCGACAATTATTCTAGGCACTCATTATGGTGATTTTCACGCACACACACTTTCTTCTATACCAAATGATAATCAAATACACACATTGGCGCTAATTATTCTAGATGGGAGTTAACTACAAAGATCTTATATATTATCAACGTTTGAATCAATTTTGACAAGGATAAATAGAGTGCTGTGGAATGTAAAGGATGTAAAACTCATATTTTTATGTTGAATTATTAAAGAATACTTTCATATCTTATTTACATAATTTATTTATTAAAGTTCCACGTATCTTTTCTCTAAAATCGTGTTTTTGTTTTATTATTCAAAAATAACATAATAAAAGTACTACATTACGCTATAGCGGAATTCTAACACAAAGAATGTGCAAATAAATAGGGGCAAAAAATTTAATTTACCCATCGATTATTAATAGAAAATGAAAGACAAAATATTGCGCTAAAGGTTAAAGCATTTTAGAAATGATTGGCGTGTCCTTGGTTCTTGCTTTGCTTTATTCACCACTCTGATTACTTGTAAAGCTTGGAACTACATCTGAACGGTATACGAATGGTAAAAGTAAAAATTCAAAAATGCTGCATTAAAGTGCAGCGTTATTATACGACACACCAGATAGTAACCTTGAGGCTACAGGCGTTCGTATGATTCAAGAGTGTTCTAAGATGAATAACCAGCAATTCTGTTTGTTGACGTAACCATTTATAAATTTTCAATGAAACCGAGATAGTCATTGATATTTTTCATCATTTTTTAACATAATTTCAAGTTCTGCATGGACTGGTGTTTTGTATATATGTTTGTTCCGGATAGTACATGGAGGGCTGGCTCATTGTGAATGAAGTTCAAAGGGCTTCAATTTCTCTGGCGATATTTGAGTTTCTGAAACCCGTTAAAGTTTCTCGAATTCTGTCGAAGTCTCGAATCATAGTTTAATTGCATAGAAAGATGGAACACGATCATGACCTAAATGTGGTAAGTAGTCCCGAATCATGGTTTGATTGCATAGAAAGATGGAACACGATCATGGTCTGAATTGTAGGAACACCTAAATTCTTCTACAGGAGCAAACAAGTTGTTACCATTTTTGTAAAACGCCTTCATAATAAATGCTTGTTATAAACCACTACACTCCAGTTTACTAAATGGTAGAGCTGTCTTTGTCTTAACGTCATTATTATGAAGTGCTACCAACTGTAAATGGCTACTACTGCGCATTTCGAAATTTCTCATTTTCCTGATCTACCCTCTACTTGTTTAATACAACATAATATAAAAAATAGATGTTATTCACTCTTATAGACATATCAAACTCCAAAATTTCGGTAAATACATCTGAGTCAAGAGAAGGAATTTTCGAGTAGTTTAGGAGTATTAAATACCATCTTATGGAACGCTTATATAAATACGCTGAAAATCTTTGGCGTACTCAGAAAAGATCAAAGTTCTTGCTTTAATTGAGAGTACACTTTTCTAATTAATACCATTTTTAATTAAACCTTTTTCTGTAAGCTGTCAACTTTAGAGATCATTTTAGTGAAGAAGTTTATTTACATAATCTATCTATGTCAGAGACAAACAAACTTAAGAAGTGTAATATCAGTTAACATATGTGCTATAAAGCTTTCAAGATATGTTGTTTTCTTTAGAAATAAATGGTGCTAAATATCTATTAAATGCTAATTTAATTAATAGTTTCTTCAGGAAATTAATACATTACTATAATAGCAAAACAGCTTAAGAATGTGAATCATGTTTTCATTTTAGCCTAATTGACAGATCAACAGTTTCTGATATAATTTCTTGTACGAACCAAAACTTTCTACTTCTGGGCTTCCGGGCTAGAACCGCATCACTGATATGACTGCCGACGTTTCGTATCCACTCGTATGGGACATTTTCAGGGCTCGACTACTACTACTGTCTGTCGCACTGACACTATCAGCAGTTATACCAGTGAGGCGGTTCCAGCCCGGGAGCTCAGAAGCATATAGCACGGACCACGACCGCGGAAGTCTACGCAATAGATGAACCAAAACTCTTTGGGAAGCGATGGTTTAAGTGTCAGAATGATTCAAAATATATTGAGCATATTATCAATAGCTGTATCCTGGATAGGCAATTCTCAACTTTTTGAAGAAATGCATCTTGTTCCACTGCCCAATAAAAAGGAACCAATAAATTACCCGGATCCAAGACCCATTAGCATAATTCCAGCTTAGATGAGATATTTTAAAAAGAAGTTGAGTATCCAACTCCATGAATATGAATTGAAATCCAACTTATTTTCCTATGTATGACAGGACTATGTTGAATGTTACTGATAGCATAATTGGAAATACTGACAAACGTAGATTAACATTACTGATGTTACATAATTTTAGCAAAGCCTTTGTTACTATTTTTTTATGACGCACTTATATAAAATTCCTGAGGAAATATCTTTCAAATAAGTTACGTTCTGTTAAATTATTGGACAGTGTTCTGATGACATCTGGAATTCCTCAGGGGTCAAAGCATAATACATTGTTATTTTCTAATATGTGTAATATTAATCACTGAAGGTTGATATATAACACCTTTCTACACTAATTTTCGTATTCCGTATACGTATTTCGACAACTAAGTTGTCGTCATCAGCAGATAATGAAACAGTATCGCACCTGGAAAATTACGGCAAAATACCTGTACGAAAACAAATTCCGCACACGATCTATACCGTAGAAAGCCAAAACGCACACTCACAGTATACGAAAATTAATGTGAAAGGGGTTATATATCAAGCTTCAGTGATTAAGTTAATCAATGACAGGCTCCATCAAAATTAGCTGCGTGTAAAACTATGCCTTCACAGTTCCACAAGCCTCTGATTAAGATTGAGCTGGATCTGGATAATTTTTTAATAACCACATGCGTAAGACATTTTTTAGTCTTGAACCCCCCCCCCACAGTAATACTGCTGGAGAGGACGGAGTATCTGAGTAAATAAAACAGATTTAGTTACAGTCGAATGGCAACCATTTTGATGTTGCAAATATTCCAAAAGCCTGGGTCTTTTTATAGACAATTCTTCAAGTTTAAAAAACATTTGTATTAATTTGCAAAGAGGTTTCAAACTTGAAACTACCTCAAAACATTTATCAGTTAATGCTTTTTAATTCGCTTGTACAATTTTCGCACTGCTTGTCGGTATACTAGCCATATCTCGATGCTATCTCGAATGTAGAGTATAAAACAATATAAAACTACTGTTTCAGATATATTTACGTCATTTCTAAGTATGGTTACATCCATAAAAATTGAAAGACAATCGTTGCTTGAGTATGCACAACCGCCGTGGGACTTATTGTCCTGTTTATATCATAGCATAATTATTTCGAAGTCCCCAATGTGGTGAAGAATTTTATTCTGTAGAAAACTTAACACTTAATTCCAGTGTAAAAGTTCAGAAATCGATTTCGCCAGTGCATAGAGAACAGTAGCACTACCTTTCAAGATGTATCGTTTAAAACTAAATGAATTAAAACTTTAAAATAAATTCTTTCATTAGCAAAAAATGAATTTTGTCCATCAGTAATACTTTTTTATTGAAATTATTATTTTATTGAAAGCTTCAGTGACACACACTGTAATAGCTAACCTAACCGTGGTACTTCAACAAACATGACTGAATTACTATACTAATTACGTTCCTTTTAAGTACATCTATTTCTGTAAAAACTCTGAAATACAACGCCCATAACTAACAAAAGTATATTATTAAAGTATGACCCACAACCTAACCTCCCCCTGTTCATTCTTTTCGAAAATTTAATTGATAGAAATTGCGGAATTAAAGGTGGAAATTAAAGTCTCGAAGGCTGGTCGAGTCTATTATATCTTTGCTTACGCTTAACAAATAACAGTAACCGATTTTTTTAAACCGTAGTCGCGTTTCAGACAAAATTACTGTATTTATCTCGTTAACTCCTTGTTGAGGTCGCATTTTCCTTATTTTTATTAGATTAGTCTTCTGCGAAAGTACCCGCCTCTGAATGCGTTCGTAGTTTCCGATATAAAAAAAGTCACAACATATCTCCCATGTGTATAATAAACTGTTGTACTGTAGATATGCGATGGTTAAATTCTTTTCACGAACATACATATTGCTATATAGTGTATTAATGAAGTTATAATCTTGCAAATTATCCCACACCACTGATTTAGATTCAGAATAAAGACGACTGCCGTTTCGTGCTCTGTTATTAAAGCATTTATTTTGAAATAATTGAGGGAATCGTTTTGATGTGTGTGTGTGTGTGTGTGTGTGTGTGTGTATACTGACGATCTGGTTACTTTGACAACAACAAAGTGTCGGAGAACATGAAATACAGGATATTAGAAAAGAGCACAAAGATGTGGGCTAGAGATTAATTACAATATACGTATATATTTTAGTTAAACTGTCACATCTGATTTGTGAATAAAATACGAATAAGACTTCCGACCAATAGCTAAGCAAAATTAACGTCCTTAACATGAAAATGTACAAGATAGACAACAAAAATTGTTTGATATATTTTCTTAAACTACGTATTTCACAATAATGCTATAACATTTCAGTATACAACTGTGATCAAAAAACATCGGCTCTGGTAAATATCTAATATGTGAATAAAATATTGACGAGGTTTCTGAAGAATAACTAACAAAATTGGTATTACCTAACTGAAAATATGTTACACACGAGAGGTCAGGGAAATGTTTTGATACACCTTTATTGATAAATTGTCCTACATATTTCCCAATAGTTATAACATTTCAATGTGCAAGTGGTCAACATTCATCTGGACAGAAAAATATCTGAATTGTAAATAAAATATTAATGAGGTTTCAGAACAACAGTAAAAAAAATCAAAATCACTAAATTAAATATACATGGCAGGCTAGAAAAAATTTTTGCCACGCCGCTGTTATTATATTCTCTTAAACTACATATTTTCCAAAAATATTAAAACATTTCAGTATATAAATAATAAAAAAAAATTCAAAAACTAACAGGACTTAAATAAAACGGAAGGTATTTATAATTTATTTTATGTCCTTCAAGCAATTCCCTTCCGAAACAATATTTTTCTTCCGCCCATCTGCCCAGTCTTCATATCGATCTTGAAAGTCGATTTCCAGTACAGTCTTTAGGCCGAGTTTCAAATTTTGTTTACTATATCTTCAACCGAGTCCAAACCGTGCCCACGGTGCCATGCTTTGAACTGTGAAAATAGAAAAATGTCACACAAGCAAATACAACAGCTGTGGAACAGTGTATATTGAATGGTTGGCTAAATAATTTCGAACAAACGATAAAATGTGTAGTCCATTGACATAATGCAGACTAGTCATAATACAAGCGTTTTAGACGTGTAGCTTTGCATAAACAACCAGGAGCATAAAACTTCCGCATTGATATTACAAACATTCTTGTTCCTTGCCTTAACTATTACTTCTCTCCAACCCTTTCCCATCTTATTAATTCTTTCATCTCCAAGTGTTATAAATTCATCATCTGCTTCTTTTGCCAATTGTGGTCAACGTTGGAGAATGGATGATTATGTTCGAACCAACTTTCGTAAGCATATGTCCCGCTCATGTTCATTTACTGTTTATTATGGCCATTTGGACTGGATTTTAATTGGTTCTTAGAGACTACGTTGAGGCAAAAAAAAATGATCTATAACACTGAAATGATATTTCTTATTAATAATTTGAACGATTGGACGAAACTCGATTGGACTTTGACATGATTTGTTCGGTCTTGCTGTAGTGCCGACGCAATATTTATTGGATTAAATTGGCTCTTTTGAAATCATAAACATAGATCGATGTCTCATCATATATAATGATGCGTTTCATCGGAAACTGGTCGTCGGAAATTAATTAGGTACAGACGTCAACACATCGTTGAGGTCCAAATGATCTTCTAAAGTTGCCTGGATCGCTCCAAATGAAATCCCAGTATTATCAACGGGGCTTTTAATTATCAGCGAACTATTTTTGAGCATAAAGTATTTTATTTCTTGGACGTAGTTTTTTATAGTTGTTATAGATCATTCATATTGTTCTTCGTCTTCACCGCATTCTCCGTCTTTTTCTAAACATTCTGTATCAGTCAAACACTCTTGTTCTTGACATGCAAATTTGTTTCTGATATTTGCGACATATTTGTGGCATATTTTTCATTCAAATTTTATACAAATTATTTTCTCAACAAAATTAAACTTCATTCAAATCATACTTTTTCGTGATATAAAGCAATCGTTTGTTTCTCCACTAACAAGCATACATAAAATGTTGTACATATGTATATCAAAAAGAGAGTTGTTCCTGAAACTATTTTATCAATAGGACGCACATATAATATCACTCAAAATTTAATGTTGCTTTTTCGCGATATTTTGTCCGAAACTGTAACATTTCTTTTCATTCAACTATCCAGTTTTCTTCGCATAAATTAAAATAAATCAGTTATTGGAAGCAACAACTTGAATCTTAACCATATTACAGTCCAACGGCATTTTTAACAATCTAACTGATAATTGTTGACATAAACCATCTTTTCTTTCAACAAGAATTGTAAAAGAATTGATTTATTGTAACAACACATTAATGGAAGCGTTACTTTATAAAATAATAGTTATCAATTAGCCACCAAGATCATGCGGGCTCACTTACATTGCTGAACTTATTTTTATGAGGTAATTTAAAGTCATTGGTTTCCATGAACAATTTCAGATCTTAAACGAGACATTCAGTACACCATTGATAATATACCAAGCAGTATGTGTAAAATAGTAACCGAAAATTGGGTATTCAGAATACAATCAACCAAACAAAGTCGAGGAGAACATTTAAGCAATTCTGTTTTGGTTTCCGGGCTAGAGCAGCGTCCTGGATAATTCTGGTATCAACGTTTCATTACCACTTGTCCGGGGCGTCTTCAAGATTTAACTGCTGCAGTAGCTTTCGCCGTTACACTAAGACTGGTGTAGGTCTGTGCTGGATGAGTTTATATAAGGATATCGGTTACGAGTCAATGGAGCGTTACGGTTTCGTTTGAGTAGTTTGGATATACAGGATTGTCAGGTGTTGTACAGGCGTAACCATCATCAAAGTTTAGGTTATTTGGGTGTTTAGAGATTTTTAATAGATTCACGGCCTTAGTGATGACTAGTGCGGGACAGAATTCTAGACGAATCGATCTGGATATGGTGTCGGGTTTCAAGTCTATGTTCAGCAAATGCAGAACCAGCTACGCGCAGCAGTCTGGTACATCACTCATGTTCTGAAACACGAGTGCCGACAAACCGCTTTATTTCGCCAAGATATACACTGCCGCATGAATAAGGAATCCTGTTAACACCAGGTGATTCTAGAGATGGTCTTTTACTGAAAATGGGTCCGAATATTTGTAATGGGATTTGAAGACAGCTTTAATGTTGTTACATCGTTTAAAACTTTTTAAGAGCGGATAATTTGGAGTGCAAATCAATGCATTGGGAAAAAGAATATACGAAATGTAGACCACCTGCAGTTGAACAAGTGTTAGTGGTCCGTGCTACATTTGAAGTGCATATGCTAATAAACAGGCAACATATAAAGTAAAAAATTATGTGTAATGTTAATTTTGTTGTTTTCTTTCTTAGCAGTTATAAGGACGATCTACTAAAGCGATTGTGGGGTGTTTATATGTGTACATCCCCTTCCTAATCTGAATCGTCCTGAGAATTATTATTTATGATGGAAGTAGTATTTTATGTAATTGGAAAGTTATATGTCTACTCTAGTTTGCTAACCAGTGCATTGTGTTAAAATACAGGATGTTTCAGATAGAATATACGTATTTCGAATGCATGTATTTATAAACTTTAAGATATACGAATATGAAACTTTACACATATATTTACGAACTTCTCAAGTTCAGATTACAGATGTTCAATATCTCCTCCATCCGCGACACGAACAATATCACATCGATACTCAAATTCCTCCCATACACGGGCAAGCATGTCCTTCGTCACTGATGTTATGGCAGTACGGATCCGGTTCTTCAACTCTTCCAGGTTCTGTGGGAGTGTTGGTACACAAACGTTGTCTTTAACGAAACCCCACAGGAAGAAGTCACAGGGTGTCAAATCCGGTGACCGTGGAGCCCAGCTGAGACATGCTAAGTCGCCAGCTCCTTGACGACCAATCCAACGGTTCGGTAGAGTTTCATTCAGATATTCACGCACTTGGCGACTCCAGTGAGAGGGTGCCCCGTCTTGTTGAAAAATGAAGTTGTCTTCGTGCAGAATCGGAAACAACCAGTTTTGTAACATAGCGAGATAATGCTGACCGTTAACCGTGTTCCCATCAAAGAAGAATGGACCGTAAACAGATGATCGGGATATCGCACAAAACACATTGATTTTAGGTGAATCTCATACATGTTCAATGGCTGCATGTGGGTTCTGTAGATCACAAATTCGAGCATTGTGTTTGTTTACCAGACTGCTAATACGGAAAGTCGCTTCATCACTGATCACGGTGCGCTGTGCGAAAGTGTTATCATTGTCAATAGCATCATGAATCTCGTTACAAAATGCCATGCGTTTCCGTTTGTCATCAGGACGCAGAACTTGTAACAACTGTAACTTGTACGGCTTCATAACCAACCGACGTCTCAAAACATGCCAAATTGTTGTTGGAGGCAGTTGTAACTCCCGACTGGCATTACGAGTTGATTTTGAAGGATTATGTTGAAAAGCAGTTTGAATTCGTGCAACATTTTCTTCAGAAACACGAGGGCGGCCCGGACTCTTTCCTTTACATACAGATCCTATATCTACAAACTGTCGCTACCATCTGCGAATGTTCCTCCCATTCGGAGAATCAATTTGGTAGCTCAACCTCAAACGTTTTTGCACTGTAATCACAGAATTGCACTTCGCAAACTCGAGAACGTAAAATGATTTCTGCTGCGGAGTAATCATTTTAAACATATGACGGTTACCATGAAAAACAGAAGACAACTGACATCTAGCAGCTATTAAATAAACTAGACTATGTATTCGTTTCGCAAAGCCTAGGCGCAGCGATCGATAGTTTGGACAAAATAATACTTTGTAATACGTATATTCTTTTTGAAACACGCTGTATAATAAATTGTTACATCACCCCAGGCCCTGTGTTTTTATTATTATTGTTTCTATTATTATTATTTAAGGTGCCGACCGAAATATGAAGATGTGTATAAAGAACGAATCAGTCAAACTCTGAAGATGTCCCACACAAGTGGTGACGAAACGTCGGTACCAAAATTATCAAAGACGCGGTTCTAGCCTGGAAGCCAAGGTGAAGAAAATATGGACAGCGACCGTGGAAGCCTACAAGCCACATTTTATTTCAAAAGTTATATTTTTTTCGTAAAAAGGGCTTAGCCATAAGTATTTTTTTCGTAATTAAGCATAATCAAACCAATGTAATAATAATTAATTAGTATTTATGTCTGTCATAAGATTCATTTGCCCTGCTATTATTGGAAAGCTTTGAATATTCATTGTTTTTTTTCGTTTTGGAAACGTGATGTGCGTACAATGGGTATAAAAACAATTACACTCTGCAGGTGTTTTCATGATACAATTTTTACAGCTTTCTTTTGTATCATTATAATATTTATAGTTAGTCATAACCGCAATCTTTGCGTACATCTACTGGATTCAGATGAAGTTACGACCTTGTTCTCCCGGCAAGGTCACAAACTCAGAGTAGGTATGTACATACATCATTAATTGCTTCTATGTTGGTCGATGATGCGCAAGACTAAAATAGAATTTCACATAAGAGGTACCTAATGTTCATTACCATTTAAGCAAGTAAACATTTGCTTCAACGTTTTATTCCATTTAATTTTACCATTAGAACTAAATTCTATGGGCTACGGTTATTTCTTCCAGACGATGATACGTTCCGCAACTTTTTATTAGACGACTTTATGTTCTAGAACGATACAGAAACTCGGAATTTCCCTGAAGTTTATGTAAATGCATACGTATGTACGACGTAGTAAAGAATTTACTATGTCTAGTGAGTAATAAATTCACTTGAAAATGGCAATTTTTGCATTAAGCTGAACGTTTTCTTATAAATATATAATTACAATCATCAGGAATATATGGTGAAAATAAACATATGAAACCATAAAATCAAAAATTAAATGGATTTGTTAAAGAAATTTATATGCGTGTTGTCTACATATTATTTGCTAATAGAATCGTAAATATTAATAAGGCTAGGGTAATTTTTAAAAAAAGTTTGTGAACACACACACATCGTAGCCTGAGATAAAATTATATTAGTACACATGTTAAAGAATATAATTTATGTTCAAGCGAATAAATATACATACGTGAAATAAGCTGCTGGGTCATGTACGAGGGTGGTCCCACAAGTACCTGACCCAACAAAGAAAACACGAAAATTTTGGAAAGAAATATATTTATTTTTCAACATAATCTCCTTTCTGCTCTATACACCTTTCCCAACGATGTTCAATAAGTTCGATTCCCTTTTATAATAAAAACTATCTTGCTCCTCAAAATAGCCATTAACTGCCGACATCACTTCTTCATCATTGGAAAATCTTTGACCACTGAGCCATTTTGTCAAGTTTGGGATCATAAAATAATCCGAGGGGGCTAAATCTAGCGAATGGGGTGCATGAGGTAGCAATTCAAACTTTAACTCATTAATTTTGGCCATTGCAATAATGGATTTGTGAGCCGGTATACTATCTTGATGAAATAGCACTTTCTTCTTAGCCAAATGCGGCCGTTTTTGCTTAATTTCTTCGTTCAAATGTTGCAATAAGTTCGCATAATACTCGCCGTTGACAGTTTTTCCTTTTAAAAAATTGTCAATGAAAATTATTCCACGCGCATCTCAAAAAACAGATGCCATGACCTTGCATGCAGGTGAAATGGTCGTCGCCTTCTTTGAAGCCGATTCTCCCTTTTGAGTCCATTGTTTTGATTGTTCTTTTGTCTCGGATGTCAAGTGATGGACCCATGTTTCATTCATGGTTATGAAACGGCGCAAAATTTCTGCTTTTTTGCTGTGAAACTTCGCTAAACAATCAATTGAAACACCTTTACGACACCGTTTTTGCGCGAATGTGAGCAAACGCAGCACCCATCTTGCACACAGCTTTCTCATGTCCAAATTTTCAGATAATATGCGATGTACCGCACTTTTTGAAATGCCTACTATGTCTGCTAGCTCGCTCACTTTCAGTCAAGGATCATCCAGTACCGTTTTGTAGATCTTCACCATTTCTGGAGAAACTCTGCTACTCAATATTTCACTGTTGTAAACGAAAAAGCAGACTCGCCCAGAGTAGAATCCAATTCAGCTTCTATTTCGGTTGGGCTGAGGCCTTTCAAATAAAAGTATTGTATCACGTAACGATGACCAATTTTCTCCATTTTTACAAATTCACTGGAAACGTTCATTATTGATGGCTGCCAAACAAATACTAAACACAACGTGGCGTCTTCAAACTTGAAACATATCCTTTATAGATTATGTACTCTCTAATACAGTGATATCTTTCAAACAACTACCGCCTTGTCTAGGTCAGGCCGGGTACTTATGGGACCACCCTCGTAGTCTTTATGTTCTTATGTTACATTATTTTATTTAATTCATTTTTGATCGATTAACTACAATTAACGAAATGCTATTTGTTTTTATCTGCATATTTTAGCACATTACTAATTATAATCCATAAATTACAAATAAAATGACTAATACTGAAACAATAGGAATTTAAACTCGGGTGTTATGTTACTTTACGACAAAGATTAAATAAACGATCTGATTTGTAGAGTTCGTTATCCTCACTTGTTTGTGGTTTCCGCGTTGGAACCACATTCTTCCTACTCGTTCTTCTTCTACCATCTCTGCTACATATTTATTAATCTCTTTCAATATGGTTCTCTTCCACATTTCTTCTGGACGTCCGATCTTTTTCCTTCTTACTGGGGTTTTACATATTTCTGTATCGTCTTTCCTTCAACGTATGTCCCAGTCATTCCAATTTCCTTTTTCTAATTTCGTATTCTATATCCGCTTGCCCTATTTTCTTCCATACTTCTTCGTTTAGTGTTTGGTGGCAAAATTTTCAATTTATGTCTTCAACATATATATACAAATATTTGAAGTTTATGTTTCCTGTTACTGGCCATGATTCATTGTCGAAAAAAGTTTAAATTTTGTGAATGTCATCAATAACAATCAGTAACAAAAAGCATTATGCTGTATGTTTGCATAAATTATGGAACATCATTAAAGATGACCGACCAGTTAAAACGACTAAAAGTAAACAACTTCTCGATGACACTGCATCTATTCAGAAGGCTCGGGCTACGTGTAGAGATGTGATTTCATTCAAATTAAACTACCTGCTATATTGTCCTAACATGGCTATAAATAATTTTTACTTATTTCCTAATATTAACAATACTCAGCAAGGATGCCATTTCAATCTACATGACACCAAAATTTTGAAATATTTATTAGTCGCTGTAACAAGTGCATGGAAGTCAGAGGAAGAAAATAGTAACGGCCGTTTTGTATTCCTTTTCTATATTAGTGCAACGTATACCTTCACTAATCAATATTTAAAAAAGTTGTTAGTTCATTACAACATCTTTAACGGAGTAAAAGCTATTAAAGACATTGCTTGAATATCTTCACATTCCTAAGTCTAGATAAATATGACCTAACAATTTCCTTCAAGTATTTCATAAATATATAGTATGCGGCAACAATTTTTAAATATTTCGGAATAATGAACTTCCAAAACGCTCCACTATTCAATGCAAGCAATAATTTCGTCTCGCTAGTAATTAATAATTTAAATACGCCGGTAATTGTCTTTTGTAGCGATCATAAATGTTCTCAATCTTATTTCAAGAACTAATTAAAAATATAATGAACTATCCAAGCCTTCGGCGACCGAAATACCAAAACAGCAAGTTAAAAGACAGACTTCCCGTTGATTAATTGAAAATCAGACTTTGATTTGAAAAACTATTGAAATACTAAATGGGTTTCGAACAAAGCAATAAATTTAACAATGGCAAGCGTTCTGACAATTTTCGTCCTAATGAAGTGACTGTTAAACGAAAACAACGACGCAGGAAAAAATAGACGCAGAGAAGTTTAAGGAAAAAAATGTTTTTAGTAAAGACAAAGAGGCGCACATGTATGATAATGAGCGGCACTAACCGGCTTTATCTATTTATAAAACAGTCGAGAATGGTGCGGACATAACAGTATTTTACGTCGAGCTAATGTTACGGTTGGGACACATTATATACACACGCTGTGAAACCTTGAATGATGGACCTAACTGAGAAGTTATAGAATAATTATTTGCGTCGTGTCACATCTATTACAATGTATGAAGTATTATTATTTAAAATTATTTGTGCAGAAGAGTTCCAGAAGGAAACAAGCAAGATCATGAAGTGCACGAATATTACTATAAAATTAGTATGATGATTGGTATCTGTTAGAATACTCTAAGATTATTACGCTAATGTTAAAAGAAAGACATTACTTTAATTTAACTTTTATTTCGCTAACGAAAAACCGAAATTAAATATAATTACTATCTCAATATAACAGTGCCCCTTCAATAATCCCAACAAGGAAAGCCTACGAAGTGGTTTATCCAATTTCGAGAAAACTTCAAACTACAGTTGGAATTTTCACAATTCTTCAAAATAATTTCAATTACATTCTAAGCCTTTGTCCATTTTTCGAAACCGATTATGAAAGTAACTCCTCCATGTTACTCTTGAAAATTGGAGTAGCTCATCATACTATATCTTAGGAAGGTCTTCATCGTTGGAAAACTTCCCATCCTTTCAGCCTGTTCTTCGCATGGGAAGTCACGTGGAGCCAGGTTTGGACTATAAAGGTTGATATTTTAGCTAATTCAGCCCGGTTCTTTTATAGACATTAGCGCGGTGGGCCAAAAATTAGATACATGATCTCGAATGAGAACGAATGTTTTTAAGTGTTCCAACAACTACCATTAGTATACTTTTGCGATTTCTTGTTTCCAGCACCACACAATCCACGACTCCCCTCACAGCAAAAAAAAATGGCTACCACTTTGTTCTTGAATCATTTGTTTGTTTGATTTACGTATTTATGTACCTAGAATCTTTA
This sequence comes from Dermolepida albohirtum, assembly GCA_031893035.1. Lineage (NCBI taxonomy): Eukaryota > Metazoa > Arthropoda > Insecta > Coleoptera > Scarabaeidae > Dermolepida > Dermolepida albohirtum. The sequence goes on from JAVIWB010002583.1 coordinate 256,680, forward strand.
ATGCTATTTAGCCGCTACTACTACATGGCCAATATTTTAGATTATGTCGCTAGTAAAGACTGATTCAAATTGCGCGGTTTTTTTAAGAATAAATAAAATATAGATGGCGCACTAAATTTGTCTGGATATGTGGGCATTTAAAAAGTGTGATGTATGACATTTATAAAAATGGCTTCGTACACGGTACAAAAACGCGTTCAAATTGTTGAATTATTTTATGAAAATCAGCGTTCTGTGAAAAGAGTTTTTAGAAAATTACGTGAATTTTATATTTTACATAATCGTCCATCTGAAAGCACTATTAGTCGAATTATTAAAAAATTTCAAGAAACCGGTTCCGTGGACGATCAAAAAAGTGAAAAATACAGTCGTAGTGTAGTCGTAGAAAATATTGGTTTGGTTCGTGAAAGTGTTGCTGCAGATCCTGCAATATCCATTAGATGACGTTCACAACAACTTGGACTTAGCGGATCAACAACATGGCGTATTTTATACAAGGATTTAGCTCTGAAGGCATATAAAGTTCAAATAACACAGGAACTGAAGCCATTAGATCATTTAAAACGTCGTTCATTTGTCAATTTCGTCAATGAACAACCAGCTGATATTTCTCAAAAAATAATGTTTTCCGATGAGGCACATTTTGAACCTGGTGGCTATGTTAATAAACAAAATTGCCATATCTGCATCCTAAACGAGTTACTATTTGGTGAGCATTATGGTCAGGTGGTGTAATTGGACCTTACTTCTTTGAAAATGCTTCTGCAGATCGATATCGTCGGATGATGACCGAATTTTTGTAGCCTGAATTATTGAATATTGATCTAGAAGATATGTGGTTTGAACAGGACGGCGCTACACCTTACTTTGCACACAAATCAATTGATTTATCGAGAGAAAAATTTCCTGGACGTGTAATCTCAAGAAACGGTGATGTTAATTGGCCACCAAGATCATATGATTTGACACCGTTAGACTATTTTCTTTGGGGTTATGTGAAAAGTCAGGTTTATGAAAACAATCCACAATCAATTCCAGCTTTGAAAGATGAAATTATTCGTGTCATTGGTGAGATAGAGCCTCAATTATGTCAAAATGTCATTGAAAATTTTAACAAAAGAGTGAACGTCTGTGGAGCTGTAAGAGGAGGTCACTTGGTAGATATTATTTTTTGCATATAAATGTCATAACTGATACTTCAATTACCATTAAAAGGTTTTTGAAAGTGAATGCAAATTATGTGTTTTATTTATTCTTTAAGAAAACCGCCAAATTTGAAACACCTTTAGATATCTATAAAAGAAACTTTTTTTTATAAGTGCAGACAGCAATATTGTATATATATATATATATATATATATATATATATATATCGACAATTTTATTTTTGCTCCCCTTGGTCACGTTTATATTTATCCTATAAAAAAATTATTCGCAAGTGGATCATATAACTGCGTAACATGTAATTATTAAAACTATTTATAAATATGAGAATATTTTCTCGTGAATTATAGAAACAAAAAAGTTTCACATATCGCATTAAATTTTTAACTTCAGTTAACACTATTTAATTTAAAAAAAATCTTGCATTGACATTTAGAATACTGAAGTATAACATCACTTTTACATTTCTTGAAAAGCAACCAAAAAAATTACATTCTTTATCCTATTAGATCATCGATTTGATTATTTTCGCCATATAAGATTCTATAAACAAAAACTGCGTGTATGCTTAGTTATAAAGCAAAAATTCATAGACAAGATGCTATCTTCTCATAATATCTTATCACATTTCTATTTTAAGAGATATAGACCTTCGATTGGTTTTTTTATACGTTGCATTTTCTCGTAAACAAGCCAGTTAGTCTATTACTTAAACTAACAAAGAACTCCAATCTATAATTGATCGGTAGTTTTATTTATACAAACAATGAGTTAATATCGCCACCATATACGGCTAATCACATACACAGGATTAGTTCTTCATATTAGAGTCTCGTGCTCTTCAAACAATACCTGTTTAAGTATGTGTGCGTGTGTATTGATATGAGGTCATTGGAATACAACAAATAAATCGATAGCGAATTCTTTATACGTTTTATCCCCGATAGATTCCATAGAGTTCAAGAATTTCTTCGCTTAAATCAAACTGAATAGACATTAATTGAAATTGATTGTTCTATTCTGATAAATAATTTAAATTACTGTATTTCTATACTTTGGGCAGTTTTTTAAATTCGAAAACCGCAGCCAATTAAAAATAAATAAAAAAAAATCTATGAGGTATTAGCCAAAGTTTTCCACTCAGGGTGCAGTTTGCCAACCAGCTCAGTCGAAGATATTCGTGTCGGTTATTAATAAAATTATCGCGCTACTTTGTTAAATTAATATAGCAACGTCCTGTATATTTATAATTCGGAGTGAGGAAATAAGGAAACTTGCACTCTGTTTTATATATTAAAAGTCCCTAAGATATACACGATATAATGACAAAAGGTAAAAATAAAACACACAAATGGGATAACATAGGTAATTTTGATGGAGTCTGTTGTTGATTAACTTAATCACTTGAGGTTCATATATAACCCCTTTCCACATTAATATTCGTATTCTGTATGTGTCTTTCGACAACTAAATTTTCACCATCAACAGATAATTAAACAGCGCCGTACCTGGAAAACCCTCATGAAACTAATTCCGTACACGATTTGTACCCTCGAAAGCCAAAACGCACTCTGATAATGATGACAACTTAGTTGTCGAAATAGGTATACAAAATATGAAAATTAATATGGAACGGGATTATATATCAATCTTAAGTGATTAGAATAACGTAATGTCGCATTATTAACCCCACTCATACGGTGGCTTTATCATCAAATGAGTTCTTTTACACTAATTATAAATACAAAGGGTACTAGGAAAATTTTGCAATATGACGCAACAATGAATCGTAGGAAGCTGCTTGTTGCTGCATGGTGAGACATGTTCATATGCGCATAGCAGCCGCCGTGCCATGTCGATGGGCTCAGTTATTCATTAGCAGTGAGAGTGTAAAGTGCTTGCGATGGCATTGTGGTCACAAAATGAGATAAGGGCAGTTTTGCATTATAATTTCGTGGGCGGTTTAAACATAGACCAGTGTTTCGAAGAAATGACTCTTGCACTAGGTGATGTTTGCCCACATCGCATAACGATATTCAGGTGGTATAGAGAATTCCAAAGGGAAAATTTAACTGTGGAGGATGCTGAGAGGATGGGAAAGCCACGAACGTGGTTACGGAGGAAAACGTTACTACTGTGAGGAAAATGCGGGGCAAGGACAGGCGAGTGAGCTATCAACAGATAGAGGGTACTTCAGGCCTAAATGCACCAGCAATTCGTTCGATTCTGCATGATCATTTGCACGTGAAGAAACTTTGTTCTCTCTGGGTGCCGCGTCGACTAACTGAAGAGCAGATGACACGACGTGTGACTTGGTGCCGAGAGGTGCTAAAAAAGTTTAATAAGGGACAATCTCGGTATATGAACAACATCATGACAGATGATGAGACTTGGCTGTACTATTACGATGTGCGGACCAAAGCTCAAAACAAAGTTTGGGTCTTTGATGATGAGGATACACCCGTAATTGTCAGAAAATCCCGATCTGTAAAGAAGAAAATGATATCTGTATTTTTCTAATCGAGTGGAATTGTGGAACGCTTCGCTTTGGATTCACAGAAGACAGTCACAGCTAAGTGGTATACTGAACAGTGCCTGCCTAAAGACATTGGATCTATGAAGAACCTGCGGCCAAAGTCAAGAATGGACACCTGTTTCCTCCATCATGATAATGCTCTAACTCACCGCGCCAAAGCTTTCACCTAATATTTAACTACGGCAGGATTAAACTTCTCGAGCATCCTCCCTACAGTCCAGATCTTGCTCCCTGCGGCTTTGCACTGTTCCCGCATGTGAAAATAAAGCTAAAAGGGAGGCGGTTTTCCAGTGATGAGGACCTTCTGCGGACTTGGGACAACGAGTGTGCTTTACTCCCTAGTGAAACTTGGCAGAACTGGTTTGTAGATTGGTTTCGGAGGATGGAGAGGTGTATTGAGTGTAGAGGAAATTACTTTGAAAAAATTAAATAAACAAAGCTGTATTGCAAAACTTTCCTAGTACCCTTTGCATATCTTTTCAGCAAATATGGTCCGTATTTGTATCATCAAGATGTTTCAAAAATAGTTGCCATTACAAATGTGTCACATTTCACACTATCTTTGTACAGAAAGCTAATCAAAAAAGGTAAATAACACCCCTTTTCATAATAATGTTCGTATACGCATTTCGACAACTAAGTCATCATCATCGCCAGATAATTAATCACAGAATCGCACTTGGATCTACGGTAAAAATCACACAGAAGCAAATCCATACTAACTATTCAAGGACAAAAACCAAACGCACACTAGATTTGTTTCGCATAATTTAAAATGTATTCTAATCTTAAAACTAACCACTTGTATTCAAGTACACTCGCCGCTTGTACATGTGAACTTCTTTTTAACTAAGGTATTTTTCTTTTCCAAAAATAAAGCAGAGAAGAATATGTTATTAGACCCTTATCGGTGTTTAACACATGGTTTTTGTTTCTTGAAATGTATATACGTAGATAATCTGATATTACATTATGATTATTTTCTAGCACGTGCTTTGCTAAACTGGTTTTCTCAAGTCGATTAAACTTAATGTGCACACAATTTAACGGAAGGTCAAAAAAATCCCGTATGGATTGATGCAAAAAAATGGCTAGAAAACTCAATCGAGGTTGAGCATTGCAGGTAATAAACGTAGAATCTATTGTTGCGAGCTAGAAAACAGGTGACAATCGGCTCAATACGTCTTCAAAGACAAGGAAAAACCGACGAGAGTGAGACACGGACGAAGCTCTGGCAAGAAAATGGTTGCACTATTCCACTAGAGGAACTTGGCACGGTCAATATTGAATGGTATACAAACATTTATTTGCCAACTGTTTTCTAAAAAGTGCATAAGAAACGAACAAGAGGACGAATCATTCTGCATCAAGACAATACACCATCACACAACGCATCTCAAATATCAGAGTTTTTAGCCGAACGGAATTGATGACTAATCCGCCTTATAATCCCAACCTAGCATCTTGTGACTTCTTTTTTATCCCATACATAAAAGACGAAATGCGTAGATGAAAATTTAATACTGGAAGCGACTGCGGAAGCGTATAAAAATTCATATGACTGATGAACAATAGACTCAATATTTTGAGAACTGGTTACACCGAATGCAGAAGTATATAAATCATAAAGAGAAACATTTTGAAAAACAATAAAAAAAATTGGTTAAAATAATTTTTTCTGTATCATCTGCAAAATTTTTAAAGCAACCTACATAAATGCAATCTATTGAACAATGGATTACTCACACTTCATATTTAAATCTTATCAGAAATTATTAAAGTTTGACATTTTTAACGCCTCTTTAACGTCCATAGTAATTTTAGGTAATCGATTTTTATTAGATTCAACAAATGGACTTTCTAAAATTAAATTTAAAAATTAAGTTTAAAGGGTCCTTTTACATATTTGCATGTTATTTAACGGAAGTATTTTGTATAAACAAACTAACGCCTTATTTTCTACTTCCAGAAATAGTATTTAGATAAGAAATATAATGAGGGTATCATGGAACACAATTCCCTTACCCGGAATTGTTTATTGTATGGTTTATTACGTGGACGTAATCTTTACCTGATATTTGTGCGCTTCTAAGAGTATATTTTTTGTCTTACTACACAGTGAATACTCAGTATTCACGTTGTTAATGAAGTGTCAGCAAGTGCTATCGAGTAAGTGTATTTTTTTTAATTGTGTTTAAAACATGGCAAGGAGAAAGCAACTAACTGTTGAACAAAGGGCAAGAATTATTGTTACTTGAAACAAAGCTTTCCAATCGCCCGAAAATTAAAAGTTTCCAAGTATCGTGTTCGTCAAACTATGAAGAGAATAGCAGAAACTGACCAACTCGGGGACCGGAAACGCAGTGGACGACCGATGATAACTACTAAAACAGAAGATAAATATCTGAAATTAATGTCCTTGGGCAATCGTCGCCTTACAGCCCCGGAAATAGCAGATCAATATAGCGTACTCCACGAAGCCACGGTTTGCGTCGTTTAGCAGAAGCTGGACTTAGAGGTCCAGTAGCATTAAAAGAAACCACGTCTGTCTGCACAACATAAACAAAAAAAATTGGCCTGGACGAGAACACACAGATACTGGACTGTCGAATAATGGAAACAAGTCTTATGGACAGATGCATCTAAATTTGAAATTTTTGGAAATAAACACCGTACTTTTATTCGTCGTCTTGTCGGCGAGAGAATGTTAGATGAATGTGTGGTTAAGACAGTGAAACATGGTAATGGAAGTGTGATGGTTTGAGGTTGATTTGAAGGTGCGTATATCGGAAAGTTGATGCAAATCACAGAAAGAATCACAAAAGAAGTCTACTTGGGTATATTGCAAGAGCACGCTCTTCCGTCAGCGATGGAGCTAATGGGTACGGGGTTTGTTTATCAGCAATATAACGACCCCAAACACGTAGCAAAGATTGTGAAAAGGTTTTTCGCATAACTGAAAGAGAAATCCTTATATTAATGACATGGCCGTCCCAAAGTTCGGACTGCAATCCGATAAAGCTGTTATGGGACTGTTTGGATCGTGAAGTGCGTAAAATACCTCCTACTAGCAAGACAGATTTTTGGGGTAAATTGCGGAATGCATGGATCTGTATCGATGAGGAACATCTTGTGTTTGTGAAATCGTGATCGCAGGTAGGGGTGTTTACTTTGACGAAAGTAAAATTTAAGCTAACTTATTATAATATTACTTAGATTAATAGTGTCAATTGCTTGAATTGTACGAGGGAGCGTTCTTATATTCGTGGAATGAGCGGGTTGTAAAGGGGTGAGTAGGCGCATTGGGGGCGTGCCCTGTGCAGCGACTCATGATTAGTATAAATACGAAGTTTCATTGTTATTAGACAGTCTTTGAGCTATCGTCAACCAAGTAACATAATCAGGAGTGAAAAGTGAAATATGGAAAAAATCGAATATCGTGCCGTTATAAAGTTCCTTACCAGGCAAGGAAAATCAGTCGCGACCATAATGAATGAGATGTCATTGGTTTACGGCGACTCTTGTCCAGGAAAAACCATGGTGTACAAGTGGCATAGTTTATTTAAACAAGGAAGGGAATTCCTTGAAGACGACCCGAGGCCGGGCAGGAGCATTGAGGTGACCACGCCAGCACTTATCCAAAAAGTTGAACAAATTGTACTCGAAGATGCTCGACTAAACAAGAAACAACTCGCAGAAATGGTTGGAGTATCCGATACAACAATTTTTAAAATCCTACACGATCATCTCGGCATGTCTAAGGTCAGCGCAAGATGGAGCATGGAGTCCAAACAAGACTCCATGCAGTGGCATGAAAAGGGCACAGCACCTACCAAGAAATTTAAAGTGTCACAATCAGCTGGGAAACTCATGGCAACGGTATTTTGGGACTCGGAAGGAATATTGTTGATTGATTATAAAGATAAAGGTGTTTCTATAACCGGAGAATATTACGCTTCAATATTAGAGCGACTAAAAGAAGCCATTAAAGAGAAAAGACGGGGAAAATTGACAAAAGGTGTTGCTTTTGCACGACAACGCGCCCGTCCACAAGAGCCGCGTTGCGTTAGCTGCCCTGCATAAGGTGGGCTTCGAAATTGTGAATCACCCACCCTACAGCCCAGACCTGGCCCCGAGTGATTATTACCTGTTTCCGAAAATGAAAAAAGAGCTGCGGGGTAAAAAATTTACTGCCGATGAAGTCAAGGAGGCAGTTTCGGCGTATTTTGCAGATAAAGAGAAATCATTTTTTTATGAGGGTATAAATAAATTAATTGAAAGATGTGAAAAATGTATCCGTCTTGCAGGTGAATATATTGAAAAAGAAAAATAATTTGGTTTTTTATTTCCACCCCTTGTCCCCCATTCCGCGAATATAAAAACGCTCCCTCGTATGTTAATTTAGTATTTTATAAATAAATTTGCCATGAAAATAAATACTCTCTTTAATATCATTGCGCAATTAAAATTATCTGTAGTGTGATTAAACTTATGGACAGTAGTGTACATAGCATTCGAAAGAGCGTCCTTGGTAATTGATGTAATATTCGTCACACTTTTCTAGAACCTATTTTATGGATAACAAACAGCCACTGTAATTATTGGTAGTTCTAGAAGCACATGCATCATTTTTCGTCATCTGCTTAGCTATTTCGTCGTGGGAATTAAAGGAAGTTGAAATAACCCAAACCTCAAGTGCAAATTCCAACGTATAGAAATGACTTCATTGTGTTAACGATTTAATCATCGAGTTATTCTTATAACGTTAATATCTTCGTATGACTATCACAAGATTAATGATAACCCGAACATTTGCATATCAATCTAAAATAACAGAGCGGTCTCGTGCGTTTTTGTGCGTTCGAAAAACCGTTTCTTCATTCGTTCACATTGATATCCTTATAAGGGCGACTTCATATTTACGATTAATTGTATTTTCCTAGTTGCCGTACATACTTTCTATGTTCTTTTAATTCACATGATTATTAGGTATGACAAAGTAATTGACAGAGTATGGTGTACTGATATACTCTTAATGATATTATGGTGTTACGAGATGAAATGATAATTTAATTAACACAGCATTATAAATATTTAACTATTTAATTTAATATACATAATAAAATGTAAGTTGAACGGTGCTTCTTTTTTCTTATAAAAGTAGTATTTATAAAAGTGTCGTGACGGAAATCGACAAATTATGTATGCCAGAAAGTGAGAATTTAGTAAACACATGAAACTTTGCGATAAACGTAATTACGGGAATGTTTAACTATAATAAATTGATAGATTATTCTATGTTATTGAAAATAAAATCATCCCATAAAAGTAATATTTTAAAAAACTAATGTTAAACAAATATTTTTTGTCATAATCATAATCCTTCCTCCGCTACCTTGCGGTGTCGAGGTGCATGTTTTGTTTATTTTCTCACAAATTCCCTCCATTGTTTCCTGTCCCTGGCCAAGCTCTGAGCCTTCTTGACATGCTTTACCCCTCCTCTTCAGCATCTCCCAAATATCCTCATTCCAGGTCTTGCACGGCCTTCCTCTGCTGTTTTCCCCTCGTTTCTTTTGCTTCCCGTACTCTTTTTGTTTGTCTATCGTTCCCCATTCTAACCAGATGTCCATACCATCCCAATTTCTTGTCTTCTATTAATTTTACCAATGATTTTACATTCAATTTATTTCTTATCTCCGCATTTCTTATTCTTTCTCTCCTTGTAATGTTCTTTATTCTTCTGAGCTACCTCAGTTCGGCTGCTTGCAATCTGCTTTTTTGCTTCTGTTAGTATCCAGTTCTCGCAACCGTGTATTATTGTAGGGGTATACATATATCGTTTTATATATATATATATATTCATTTTTGTTTTTTCCGAGATTTGTTTATTATTTATTTTAAATAATAAATAATAAAAATAGTAGTTTTTGTAATCAATCAAATGTATGTCGACGAAAGCAATAGTAAATGGTAAATACACGTTTCGTATACCAATACTCGTCAGTTTACCTGGCTTTGACGAAAATACACAAACTTGATCAGTATATATTGATCGATCAAAATAATAAACAGTGAAGAGCACTGCCGTGACATCTAACGTAATATGCAGCGAACTAACAGGCCGAACGAGGAATATATGGCGTTGTTAATCTTTCGGATGCCCATTAGACAGCTATGTTATCAACATACGTAACATCCAAGACTATACGCCTTTATTGTAATTTAAAATTGTAAGTAAATCTGAAATCAATGAAATACATGTCGACAAAAACAGTAATAAATACGCGTTTCCTATAGTACCGATACCGGTCAGTTTACCTGGCTTTGTCGAACATACATGCACAAACTTGATCGGTCTATTGATCGAAAAAATATATCAAAAAATCCAATCGACACTATGCCGATTAGTAAGAGGCAATATTAGTCTTGAAGAAATATGGTGAAATATGGAACATTTTGTTATTTTATGACCGATCCCTGCTAAAAGAACGTTTTTCAAAGACCTTGACATCCTATGCCAATCCGCAAGGGTAAGCAATTTTAGTCTACCATCTTTCCATTCAGTGGTTCTTTTAGGTTATCCAGAGTCAGTTGGAAAACTATTTACGAACAAATGATTGCAGTTATGGAGAAATATTGGTCAAAAATTAATGGGATCGTACGTTTATTGAAAATAACCCACCGTCTTTTGAGAGCCAGAGGAAGTTAGTCTTATTGAATACATACTAAAGGAAACTACAATAACAGTAATTACATACGATAATACATCAACAAAATTACATACGGTGATTGACCAAAAACGTCCAGGTTTGCGTCACAAGGGAATCTTCATTCTTCATGACAATGTGTGAGTTCACAAGGCAACAGGTTCTTTGTTTAAAAATTCTCTAACCTATGCTCATTCCATACTATTATATTGTTCGTTGTTTCCAGAGTGATTTTTATCAATTTTGTTATTTTGGTAGGAATCCCCAATTCCATTAAAGCCCGGTACTTCTCTCTTGACTATACGCTTGTCTGGAATTAATGAGTATTGTATGTAACGATATTATATATTCATAATGTGACACCTCTTTTATAAACAAGATTTGATCTGCAACTGTCCAACTAATACTGAAATTTTCTTTCTTATTACTTCATCTGAATATACGTTTAGTCTTTTCCTTAGGAGTTGACTAATACATTGTAACAAACTTCTAGTAGTGGAATGCCTCTGTAGTGTCCACGCTGTAGTTTATCTAGTTTTTTATGCAATGGTTGTCTTAAGGACTTTAACCAGTCTTTAAGCATCTTCTAAATTCCGCATATCCTCAGTATTAAACCCTACAACACTGTAATTGTTCTCCTCCGGCTTTCACCATCTCCACAGTAATTTTTGCTTTCTCCTTTGTTGTTTTTTAAACCTTCGACTACATCTTCCCCTTCCTCTTTCGTCGATACTTCTATTTTTACACTTTTCTTCTATCTTCGCTACTTACGCTCTCCACTTTCACTTTCTCAATTCAGTAACATTCCAAAATAAAGTATCCAAATTTTGCTAGTCTTTCTGGTTGACTCTCCATAATTTCGTATTTCATCAAAAAGATCTTATATCTTTATTTTCATTTGCTTCTTTCGTTTTAAGTTAATTTAAAATGCTTTGCTTCTCTCTACATAACTTTTCATCGTCGAACCAGTCCTTAAAATCTTTATTTTTCCTTTTATATATGATTACTATTTTATTTGTTGATTTGTTGATATTGTATTTTTTGTATCATCCCATATTTTTTCCATTTGTGCCTTCTTCACTAATTTCCTAAATATTTAATTAATCTCTAACTCGAATTTATTTTTTAATTCTTCATTTGCTAGTTTGTTAACTTCATATCTATTACATGTAATTTTTATTAGGTAATCATACAAATTCATCAACTCGAAATCGAAAAGTAAAACTAAGGAATAAATGAAACACTTTATCTAAATTTGACGCTATATTATATGAGGATAGTTTGACAAGTAGTGAGAATGACACATAGGTGGCGCTCTAACTGATAAAACAAATGCACTGTAATTTAGGTTGCATATTTATATGTTTATATTCCGAGATTTAGATAAATCGGTTGATTAGTTTACTTTTGACAGCCGATTGAAAAGGAAGCAACACGTTGTTTTGTTAAAATGGAAAAAGCAGAGTATCGTGCAGTGATTAAATACTTCGTAATTAAGGGTATGAAAGCTACTGAAATAAAAGGTGAGTTACGGGAAACATTAGGTGAATCTGCTCAATCATCCGCCACAATAAGTAGATGGGTAAATGAATTTAAACGTGGTAGAATAAGCTGTGTTGATGAAGCGCGCTCTGAAGCACCCAAAATCGTGACTTCTAAGGAAATGATTATAAAAATCCATAATATTATTACGCAAGATCGACTACTCAAAGTGAGAGAGATACATGGTAAACATTTCAACAGAACGCGTACACCACATTTTAACGAAAGAATTGGGCCTTTCCAAGATTTCGGCAAGATGTGTGTCGCGATTGCTTACGAGTGATCAAAAGTTCACTCGTTTAAGCGGAATCTGGTTGATTTTTGTAGGCGATTTGTTACTTGCGATGGAACTTGGATACACTACAGTACACTCGAAACTAAACAGCAGTCGAAACAATGGTTAGAACGTGGTTCTGCACCTCCAAAGAAAGCGAAAACCACTTTATCGGCAAACAAGGTGATGGAATCAATTTTTTGGGATTCAAAGGGCATTTTGCTCATTGATTACCTTCAGAAAGGTGCCACAATAAACGGACAATATTATGCAGAACTTATACAAAAATTAAATATTGAGATTCGTGCTAAACGGCCAGGAATGGCAAAGAAAAAAATTCTGTGTCAGCAAGACAACGCTCCCTCGCATACCAGCACAGTTGCGATGTCCAAAATCCACGAGTTGCATTTCCAATTAATACCGCATGCGCCTTATTTGCCGGATCTAGCCCCTTCCGACTTCCACCTTTTTCCAAAATTGAAAACGGCACTAGGTGGAAAGAAATTTTCGTCCAACGACGACCTTATTATCTTCGTAAATGAGAATAAGTTGGAATAAATGTATTGCTCTTTTAGGAGAATATATTGAAAAATAAAAATTATTTTGTATTTAAAGAATTCGTTTTTCTTTTCCATTCTCACTACTTGTCAAACTACCCTCGTATATTACTTGCGAATAATTTCCTCTGTTAGGGCTTATACTTGGGCTCGATAATGTTCTAACAGACGAAAGATGCAATAGTTAATATTATTAATTTTTTCGTGTAATGGAATTTCACAAAGTAACCCCCCCCCCCCCAACAATCAACTATTTAGAAAAGTAATTTAAACATTATTTATATCGTTAACAAATAAATACATCCTTTATTACGTGTTTCATATGTTTACACTGTATAGAAATTACAGTCACATATTTATTTACACAAAAAGTTTTGCGCAAGAGATATAATGGTACAGGTACAATTGCTAATGATTCTTATAAGTCATCATTACATCGACTTTTAAGTTCTCATATCTCAACGAATATATTGCGACCGCAAGTGACATTAAATAAAGAAAAATAAAATAACGCCTCCGTCGTTGAGTCACGCTTTTATTGTGGAAACACACCGGTCACAGTTAGATTTTGTTCAGTAGGAAGGATCGATATGATGGTGGGTGTTCTGACACCTTGAAAACGCGAGTTTCTGCAGTGAAAAAGAAACCTTCACATATAACATTGTTTAACGTACAAAAACCCGCTGGAACACCAACGCTTCGTTGACACCGTTGCTCATTTTGTTTGTTATTCCCTGTAGCTTGTATCGAAAAAGTAAAAGTAAATGAAAGTTATTTTATTTCGAATAACAGCATTAAAATTCTACGAACTTTATACAACATTAAAGAAATTCTAGCTCTAGATTAATTTTGTGTAGTTATATATATTTTTGCTATCTATGAACCACATGAAACAATTGTTTAATTGTATCTGCCTATTAGATCCACTGCTTTAAAACACTTAAGCCTTTGCACTTCACCGCTTTCACACAGCATATATAAGAACATGAGAGTGAACACAAAAATAAACATATGTGAACGAACATTAAAGTTGCGATTGTACAAAGAAAAAATTTAATATCGGCGCACTACAAAGAAAAAGAAAATTAACCGAAAAATCAAGAAAGTAAGGTCACAGTGGGCGAGGCAGCATAAACATGTTATGGTTGAGCCTGAAAAAGGTATTAAAATTTTACACATTATTGATAAATTTGAAAAATTTAATCGAAAATAGCTTTTTGAAAGTTTGTGTTCACTGATGAATCGCGGTTATAAGCAGTAAAAGAACTCTCATTTCGTTAGGCGAAGACCGTCTGAACGTTATCATGAAAGTTCCTTCGTCAAAACCGTTCAACGTCTCTAACTGTAATGATTTTGTCCTGCATATCATGAAAAGGCTTGTATCTGTGTATTTCGTGAGGAGCGATAAACCAGGTTCAATATAAAAAAGTGATGGCATAAGTTTTGGTTCCATATATTGATTCTTTAGGTTCTGAAGATGCTAACTACACATATATGCAAGACAAGGCACCATATCACAAGGCAAAATACATCAAAACTTTATTTTTCGAAAAGAATTTGAAAAAGTGGTCGTGATCAGGTAATTCTCCAGGCCTAAACCCAATTGAAAACGTCTAGAGTAGCCTATAACTGATTTTCTATTCGTCTCGTATTCCTACATTAGACATACTAAAACAAAATGTGAAAAATAACTGGAACAATAATCCAGAATTGCAAGAAATGGCGACATCATATATCCAAAGTATTACAAAAACAATTGCTGCTGTAATTAAAACCAACAGTAGCTTAATTAAATATTAATTAAAACTTGTATACATGTATTTATATTATGCAATATGCATAGAATATTTAAGATGAAAGAAACTATCATTATCTTCAAATGCAAATAAAATTATAAAAAGATTCTACCTGAAAGGTCATAACGATTAAAACATATGAATTAAGGTACATGTTTGAAAGTATCATATAGGTTCTATAATGAATTTAAATTTAGAATTTTAGACAGTAAAATAACTAATGACATCTATTGTAAATATGTAAATTAATCCATAATTAGATACACATATGTAAGTAATGCATATGTATATTTTGTTAATGTAATTTTATATCATTAGATATATAATTTTGCCTAAAAATTGACGAAAAGGAATTAGCTAACCATTGTATAACACCCAAAATCATCTTAGTTAAGTTATTATTTAGTATGAGTAATAAATAGAATTCCAACGTGTTGGAGGCGTTTTGTTAATTAAAGTTAGTAAGGATTTAAAAGTAATATAGTGTAATTAAAGAGGTTGTATAGAATGTAATTATAATAAAAAAGGAGATTACATGAAAGATTTCTATATAAGTAGTTAATAGTTTGTGATGAACATTGAGAACAAAGAAAAATTTACATAAATCAAAGATATATCAAGATAACATTTTCAGAGATAAATTAAAGCAAAAGGATGTATTTTCAACAGCAAAATCTTAGAAATATTAAGAGATTTAAAATATTTAAATAAGCATCATAATTTTGAAAAGTAAAATTCAAATTAATAAGGATCGTATAAATCAATTTTATAATATAAAACTAATGTTAAGTGTACATACTAGTTCGATAACAGAGATTCGGAATATACACTTATTTTTCAAAATTAATATTAAATTTATTCTGGTACTGTTATAATCATGAAAATTATATATTATATATAATATATATAATTATAAATATTATATATTACTAAAACTTTGAGTACTATTATAATTTGTTCCAACACCAATTATCTAAATTACATTTATTAAATTAAGAAATTTTTTATAAAAAAAGTAAATATACTTGAATACTGGAATAACACAGTAGATAGCTTTTAAAGACTTCATTGTTTTCGAAGTATTCTCCAAGAAGATTAATGCACTTTTGCATGCGCTCGAACCAACTCTGGAAGCAGTTGTTCCACTCGTTTGTTGGTACAGTCAAAATTGCGTTTTTGAATGCATCGGCTGCTCATTCTGACGACTTGAACGTTTGATTTTCGGACAAGTGAAGAAATATTTGGGACTTAGGTCCGGACTGTACGGAAGACGGTCCAACAATTCGACGTTTTGTTGCGTTAAAAATTTAATTATCTTGCGTGCTGTATGCGAACTTGCATTATCTTGATGGAGGATGATTCGTCGTTCGGGGTTGGTTCTTCGAATTTTAGTGATTACTTGCGACGACCGAATAGATGTATACCAATCGGCAGTAATAGTTCTTTGATCTTGTAGAGGAATTGTTGCTACATAACCTGTTTTCGAGACAAATGTCGTGACCATCTTTTTGGAGACACTTCGAGAACAGATGACTTTTGTCGGATTTTCTTCACTTTAGAACATCCAAACAGACAACTGACGATTATTTTCTGACTCGTATGAGTAAATCCAAGATTCATCACTAATAATATTGTACACGTTTTTAGTTTTCAGCATTGAAGCAATCTAGTTTCTATTAACAGATGCGATATCTAAGAGGAAACCAATTTTTTCACACACAATTCTTTATGCAAAATTTTTTGATTTGATGTCTTTGAAATCTACAATAATGGATCAATCTAGCGATATGTCACATGTCAATTTTCGTTGATGAGCACGCGCAGAGCGTCGATGTTTTCTTGAATGACTGCCGTTTTTTGGTGAACCTGCTCTTAGATCGTTGCTAAGACTAATTCGTCCAAGTTCAAATTCTCCATACCAACGAGAAATTGTTGATTGATGTGGTGCTTCATTGTTGAAAACAGAAACTCGGCGAAGCATTTCTGTTGAGATAATTGTTTTCGAAAATTATGAAAAATTATTCAGCGAAAATGTTCTCGGTTTAATTCCATATTTCAACAAACTCGTTAACTTTGAAAGTTCGTTGTATCTACAATACTACACGTATCGCACTAAAACTTTGGATTTAGGTTAACTAAAGATGGTGGTAAATTTTTAGTACTTAAAAGACACCCTACGTATATTATTAGTTAGCTAGATAGGTACCATCTATCCATGGAAGTTAGGCACCCTATTTTTAACTTAGCGTAAAATTGTTGAATATATCGGTAACACCTATATATTCATTGTTACACCTTCACCAATGAATACAAAAGAAATAACAAATAATGCCATGTATATTACATGTGAATTCAAGCCTATGATGAGACAGAAGTTTTGATCAAGAAGCATGATTTAAAGCTTTGACTATCGTGCAATATCTATTTCTATTTTACTAATTGATTTAGATAAAATAAAATTGGGGATATTTTTAAAGATTCGCTAAGAATAGTGATTTAAATAATCCACTATGCAAAACTTAAAAGACATCTCACGTATTTAGTTAAATTAATAAGTACCATACATAAAATTCTTTTACATTAAAAGTTACATGATTATCTGATAGAAGTAAAAGATTTTACAGTAAACAGTTACATAAAAATAAATATATATACATATAAGATTTAATTTTCAAAGGACAATTTTTTAAATCTAACCACATACTTTCCTCATTTTACTCAAGAAATGGTCGTACGACCATTCCCTGAGACATGAGTCAAAAAAAACTGAATAAAAGTACCCAATTTTTTTGATTGTTTCATTATTACTAAAAGGTTTTTTTTTATTTTAAATTTATGCCATAATATTTACATCATAATACATACATATCAAAATCAAATTCACATATATATACAAAGGATACTAGGAAAGTTTTACAATATGACGCAACAATGAATCGTAGAAAGCTGCCTGTTGCTGCATGTTGAGACATGTTCATACGTGCATAGTAGTCGCCGCGCCATGTCAATGGGCTCAGTTATTCATTAGCAGTGAGAGTGTAAAGTGCTTGCGATGGCATCGTGGTCACGAAATGAGATAAGGGGAATTTTGCGTTATAATTTCGTGAGTGGTTTAAACATAGTGCTTCGAAGGAATGAATCTTGCACTAGGTGATGTTTGTCCACATCTCACAATGATATTCAGGTGGTATAGAGAATTCTAAAGTGGAAATTTAACTGTGGAGGATGCTGAGAGGCCGGGAAGGCCACGAACGTCAATTATGGTGGAAAACGTTACTACTGTGAAGAAAATGCTTGGCGAGGACAGGCGAGTGACCTACTAACAGATAGAGGGTACTTCAGGCCTAAATGTACCAGTAATTCGTTCGATTCTGCATGATCATTTGCACGTGAAGGAACTTTGTGCTCTCTGAGTGCCGCATCGACTGACTGAAGAGCAGATGACACGACGGGTGACTTGGTGCCGGGAGAAAATTTAATAAGGTATGTGAACAACATCGTGACAGGTGACGAGACTTGGCTGTACTATTACGATGTGACGACCAAAGCTCAAAACAAAGTTTGGGTCTTTGATGATGAGGACACACCCGTAGTTGTCAGAAAATCCCGATATGTAAAGAAGAAAATGATAACTGTATTTTTCAAATCGAGCGGAATTGTGGAATGCGTCGTTTTGAACACACAGAAGACAGTCACAGCTAAGTGGTATATTGAACAGTGCCAAAGTCAAGAATGGACACCTGGTTCCTCCATCACGATAATACTCCAGCTCGCCGCGCCAAAGCCTGCACCGAATATTCGACCACAACAGGATTGAAACTTCTCGAGCACCCTCCCTACAGTCCAGATCTTTCTCCGTGCGACTTTGCACTGTTCCCGCATGTGAAAATGAAGCTAAAAGGGAGGCTGTTTTCCAGTGATGAGGACCTTCTGCGGGCTTGGGACAGCGAGTGTGCTTTTCTCCCAAGTGAAACTTGGCAGAACTGGTTTAAAGATTGGTTTCGGAGGATGGAGAAGTGTATTGAGTGTAGAGGAAATTACTTTGAGAAAATTAAATAAACAAAGCTCTATTGCAAAACTTTCCTAGTACCCTTTGTATATACATATATATTCAGTTGCACGGTATTGTAGTAAGCCTAGAATCTGTACATGTCCTAGAACAGCATTCAAGGCAAATCTGTTAAAATGTTTCGTATTTTACAATTTAATGTTCCAATATGTAACAGTACTAATATAGTGTATTGATTTTTATTGCTAAACAGTATCCAACCGTTAATTACTGTAAATTATCAATTCAATTAGTTTAGAGAGAATACTATAATTTACTTCGACAGCTCACTTCATTAATTACAACAAAACAAAAATAATATATATTGGAAACATTTAATTATTGCTATTATTTACAAATAGAACGACAAACGATAACATACATTATGGAAGTGAACAGGATCTAGTAACTAGGCACGTATCGTATAAATCATACACAAGATAATAGATGATTCTCTGCGGTTGATTAAAAAAATACAATTTACAGTTGTTGTAAGAATAGGTCTACATCTTCTTCTTGTAGTTTATTAATGTTCCACGTCAAACATAACTGCATGTAACTTGAGCACTTACTTATATAAATCGTACGCATAAGCAGTTATATGAAAAGTTTAGAGACAATGTTCTTATTACCATACTATGGCTACCGCTTGACATGGACGTTAACTATGTTTTTTCCTATTTCGCATTTACAAGACTCCTTCATAGACATGCATTGTTTGCTCATAACTTAGGATAATATCGTATGATAAAAATTACAAGATTGAAACATTAAAGAGAGGTACGATGTAATTTTTTAAAGTCTATTATACATACTAAGCTGTTTGTAAAATAAAAAGGTATTTTGCAGGATTGACTGATGATCAGTCATTTTGCTAAAGTTATCCGTTTCTGTAAGAGAAACAAAAGAACATCTTGTAAGAATTGTTGGGAGCGATTATAGAAGTACCTTGAGTATAATATTCTATGTCTAGAACCTTATTAGGTATCAAGTTTTGGTACAATTTCATTGTGATTTTCCATTATTTAAATCAATTTATAGTAAATCTAAATTATGCTAACATATTGTATATTTCGTTTTCTCAAAACATTTTGTTTTAGCGCTTTTAAAATCCTTTTCAAATGAACATTATTTTGCCTTGCTAGGAATGGATTTAATTATTTTCGCTTCTTTTTGTTTGGATGTTGTGCTTGTCGTGTTGGGAGTTCATTGCATTCCTCTTCTTTTGGTAGAACTTGTAAGAATTGTTTCTGTTATACCTTCACGTCCACGAGGAGTTGACTGCATGTTTGCCGTTTTGCTTTCGCCGCAACCTTCAATTACCTTGTCTAAACTTTCCTTCTACTTGTTCGACGGTTTTTCCCTTTAAACTCTGTCTTTACCTAATGCCTTTACTATTCTCTCTCGCTATTACTTTTCTAATATTTCCGCTTTTCTACTTTTCCTTCTAGTCATATAGCCTCGCGGGTGATGTTTGGTATGATCAATGTCCGAGACGTATAGACTCCAACTACTCAGTCAGTTAACGCCTGCATCACAATCACAGCTTATCTTTTGCCTCTGACAATTTTTGGGCTACGGCGCTATCATCTCAGTTTTCATTTTTTCGAATTTTACCGATTATGACGTCTACTGGATTTGACTTCTTTTGGACGTATAGATTCTCCGCTTTGAGCTTGTCTCTGTTCTGCTAGTATGACTGAGTCTCAACAGTCTTTTATTTCCCTAACTGTAATATTTCGTTTTATTCAGTGCATGGATTAGACGATTTTTATCTTTTTTTGCGTTTGGATGTTAAGGTTGTTATGTTGAAGATTGGTTGAACTACTGTGTTCCTTTACTGGTATTTGCAAGAATTCTTTCTCTTCCTCTTTTCTTCTTATTAGCCACCAGCCGAGTATAGCTTTAACGTTTCAACATTGACGCACCTCCCGATTTCCTTGTCTAAATTTTTCTTCTACTTTTTCAACCGTTTTTTCTGTTGTTTTACTGTTACTAATTTTTCCGCTTTTCTGCTTCTCCTTTCGACCGTGTAGTCTTATGGTGGTGTTTGACGTAATCATTGTCCGAGACTCCAACAACTACGTCATTTAGTGCCTACTTCACTCTAGACAAAAAGATGTCCTATCTTTACCAGTATCTTTGACAACCTTTGTTTTTTTTGACGATATCGTCTTAGTTTTGGTTTTTATTCTCTTTTGAATTTGACCCGTACTGAATTTGGCTTCTTCTTAGTGTATTGGGTTTTTATTTTAAGCTTGTCTCTGTCCAGCCAGTCTAACTGAATCTCAGTAGTCTTTTTTTCCTTAACTACAGTATTTTATTTTATTTCAGACTTGAGGTAGTTCTCTGCGCCTGGATGTTTTGTACATCGGTATTACAATCATACTCCAGAGATGGAAGTTTCTCTTATTTTAATAGGAAGTCGGCACATCTTTCGTTGTTCGTTATGTTAGTTCGCCACCCTGTGATTCACCCTGGGTCGCGTCTATTAGATGCGAGCTAAATGAACTAACGTAACTGGCGACCACATATTCTGAGAATCTCGTGGTCGATACGTTACAATGAACAATTTACACAGAACAAACAGCTCTTCTCAGGACCACAGGACTAGAAAATTTGGACCAAATATCTGTTAAAGATGCACCACGTAGTGAACGTCCTAAATCTGATACTACACTGAAAATTGTTGAAATAGTACATGATATGGTGTTAAAAAAATATGACTATGAAGAAACTGTCCGCTAAGTTACTATGACTTCACGTGAGTTTTTGGAGCGAAAAAAGGTAGATTTTAGACGCCACACATTTATCAACGAAACGACAATCTAAACATTAGCGCCCAATGATTTTTCTCCCCCAAACAAGGCATTGACTATTCAATCATAGCCGATTGATAGCTCAATGGTAAGTCACTGTCTGATCAGCAGGAAAGTTGATAGCTTTCATTTTATGGGATACCAGAGATATTCTTCTTCTTGATTACTTTCCAAAAGACTAAACCATCACAGACAAACGACGCAAAAAATTAATGAAAATTCTTCTGATTTAGTCGAGAAGAAACTATCAAGACACCTCACGGCCCCACAGAAATGTTTTTATGACAAAAATTAACGAATTACTTTTCGATTGCTGCACCCACCTTATTCTTCAGACTTAGTAACCGATAGTCATCTTTTTCCGTGCCTAAAATGATACCTTGCACATCAGAAACTATCAACGGACTTCGATGTAAAGCTACTCTGTATGCTTATTTTAATGAACTTGAGAATTCTGAATTTTTTTAAGTCAGTGAGATTGGATCATCAATGGTTGAAAGTTATCGAGATGAGATAGGATTATATTAAGAAATAAACATAATTTCAAATATCATATTTTTTTCTTTATTTTCATTCTACGAACTTAACCCGCCCTAGCAATAATTAATAAAAATTAGTACTTATTTACATTTCTATGAGATTCAATTTTTGTTCTTTTAGATATTGTCCTTGTTTTTCGTTAATTTATTATAATAAAAACAGTTTTTAGAAGTACTGATAAATCGACAAAACGATTTTCATAACCGTGATGGACTTGTATTTTCGAAAAAAATACTTTCCTGCCCAATTTAATGTTATTACAGAAAATTATAGGTGTTATTAAAAATAAATGGCGCCGACACTTTATCTATCCTAGATGACATATATCGCTTTAATAAAAAAGTAGTTGATTATACAGTTACAAACATTATTTAGAAGTAACTGCGTTCATAACTTTGTTTTACTAAAACGGGTTTTATATTTGCATACGTATGTAACAATTTTTTATAGCAAATTAATTATACCGTTAGCGCGGTCAATAGAATATATAATTCTATTATTTAAAATACAAATTGTATTTATTAATATTCTTATTATATTGTTCGCAAAATAATTTCGGCAATTTACATATCTTTCTTGTTCAAATGGAACGAATTAACATTTTCAGTCATACATTTGGTTTCTCAAAATAAAAATTTATTCTATAAATATTGTACAATTATATTAGTGTAATAATGACTACTTGTACTCAATGTAGATGACACTAATATATTACTAAATAAAGAAGTTGTATTCATCGTTACCCATTAGATAAAAGGCAACCATTTGTTTTCTATAATATTCGTGATACACTGTTACCGTGACGAACATAAAACATAGTCATTAATTACAGTGTTCTATCTATCTACACTTTTTCGAATTCTATCTATTGAATCGGTTATATTGTGTTCACTATAATAGATACAGTAGTGTCAGGTTATAATGAACTACTACTGGCCACTAAAAATGGTTCACTATAGCCAAAATTCATTATATCTAACAAAAAATAAATTTGAAAAATAAATTAGTACAAACGATTCTTGTATTATGTACTGATAATTTAAATGAACAAAAAAGTATTATTTAACAGATTGTTTAAAATACTCACTTATTTTAGACTGTTTATAAGACAAAGTTACGTAAATATCATTCAAACACATGTTTACATTAGCCAGGCTATTCCAAATGTTATCTGGAGCTAAAAAATGACGTACAACATCTATATTTTGCACAACCTTTACAATGGGCACTTGCGGTAATGACGCATTAGCAGCACTACCTTCAGCTTCATTATTCTCTTCTTCATTCCCACTGTCACTCGTATTAGTTGCTGATTTTGAACGTAGCCAAGCAACAATATCGTCATCTAACAAAGTTTCAGTACACATAACATTCTCATCGATACGCACATAGTCTTCAAAATTAGCATCCATTTCCACAGTTTAGAGATAGACCATCACCATTATTTTCAACATTATCAAGATCAGTTCTCTTTAGCCACTCACTTAACGGGATTTCATCATCGTCATCGAATTTGTTTTGATGCTTAAGAAATCCTGCATGTTTGAAACAATTTGTTATTGTTTTTGCTGTGACGTTTTGCCATGCTATGTGAATACAGTTCACCGCATCAAGAAGACTAATACGACTGCCTTCTGCACTGCTATTAATCATTATTTTTGAAAGAAGAGTTCGTCGATAATTGCTCTTCAAACTGTGGATAACGCCTTGATCCATTGGTTGTAATTTGGAACTGGTATTAGGAGGTATAAACATCAATTTAATGAATTTCAAATTCTTTACCTCAGGGTGAGCTGGACAATTGTCTACTAATAATAAAATTTTTCTCCTTAATTCATTATCCCAATCGCGCAATTCGTTACAAAAATATCTGGCGTCATCCATGCTTTTTTATTAGAACTGTATTTTACAGGCAATCGTTTGCCGCGAAAACAACGTGGGTTTTTGGACTTGCCAATAATAAGTAACTTTCTTTTTTCTGTGCCTGTAAAATTTGTTGCAATAAAAACCGTGAGCCTTTCTTTTGATAGTTTTCCACCAATGCAACTATTGACCTTAAATTTCAACGTTCCAGTTCAGCTTTTATATCGGTTAGGTTTAGGCCTTTCAAATAAAAGTATTGTATCACGTAACGATGACCAATTTTCTCCATTTTTACAAATTCACTGAAAATGTTCACTATTGATGGCTGCCAAACAAATACTAAACAACGTGGCATCTTCAAACTTGAAACATATGCTTTATAGATTGTGTACTTTCTAATACAGTGATACTCGTATATATAAATATATATACATGGCTAGTGTTTACAGCTCATTGCCGCCGCTTGCGAATTCCAATAATCATTTATTCTTATTATTAAAGTCACCTGTTATATTCCCATTCTTCCAATTTCCGTGGTTATCTTTTTTATCCATTTCTTTCACGGTCTTCCTCTTCTATTCTATCTTTTCTTAGTAACCCAATTATAAACTTCATGGGGTATTCTGTCTTCTCCCATCCGACATAGATGTCCATATTATTTTAATTAAATTGATTGTCATTTATTGTACATACCTACTACAGTATTTTCTGTTTTCATTCTTTCTCTGATATTCTCATTTCAAAAACGATTCAGTGAAGTTAACCCATATCTTCTCTCCGGACATTCATCATCTTCCCTCTTCCCGACATTCAGAAAACCGTTTGTGCCATTCAAAAACTAGCGCACGTACCATATAACATCATCAAGCACCTCCATCAACATTTGTAAATATTCTGTTTGCGATTTTTTTAATTTGACAAGGAATTTCAAGTTAATTTCTCTGCACGATTTTTATGTCAACCATTATCATAGCACTACTAACTAATAGTGTCCTGTACAATTAAAGCTCGAAAGTAAACTCAAGCAAACAGAGGGACGAAACTACGTGTTGTTGTTTGGAAAATATCAAGGATAATGACATTCCAATTACAGGCTCGCCCGATGTAGCTGTGCGATGGAAGGAGAACAGTCTTGTTATTTAGATACCATACCTCGTATATATGAGACACTGGATAAACGCGGATAAATTGATGTCTTATGTACAGATATCTCGCATACATTTAATATAATAGGTCATAAAGCTCTTCTATCCAAACTTAAGCTCTCTTAGTTTTGCTCCTGCTTCACATAAGAGAAATGATTATCTAAATATGACTTTATAAGTGGAATTACACACTTATAAAGTCATATTTGGATAATCGTTTCTCTTATGCGAATTACAGTGGACATCACTCTAACGAGTTGATTTCCAAGTCAGGTGCCCCACAGAATTCTCACCTGGGCCCACCTTTACTCGCCTTTTTATTAATTACCTTTTACCAAAAACGGATTGTCGTAATTTAGTTTTCACTGACGATATATAAATTTTCCCCGAAATTTGATGACGTAGTGTGCAAAGAAACCTTGATTTATGAAAACCTAGTGTGACATATTTCAATTAAAATTAAATCTCGATAAGTGCTATGTCGTTACTTATACAAAGAAAAGTACTCCGCTTTTAATAATAATAATAACCTGGTGTGTAGACTTTCTCGGTCGTGGACTTCCGGGCTGGAACCGCGTCACTTGTATATCTGCCGACGTTTCATACCCATTTGTATGGGACTTCTTCAGGGCTGAACTACTGCACTGAAACTGGTGTAAGTCGATGGTAGACGGGTTCATATATAGGTAATGGGTCATGGGTCAATGGAGCGTTACGGTTGCGGTTGGATAGTTTGGAGATGCAGGATTGCCAGATGTTGTGTAAGAAGTAGCAACAATCGCGGTTAAGGTTATTAGGGTGCTTAGAGATCTCTATAGTTTCACGGATTTTGCGACCATAGTAATGGTTAGTGCGGGATAGGATCTTGGTCGAATTAAACTGAATATGGTACCCTGTTGCCAGCCTATGCTCGGCAAGTGCAGAACCGGCTATACACAGCAACCTAGTACAACGCTCATGTTCGGAAACACGAGTGCCGACGAAACATCGGCAGATATACAAGTGACGCGGTTCCAGGCCGGAAGCCCAGAAGCAGATAATAATAATAATAACCTTTATTCTCCAACAGATTACATCCACTGACAGGACAATGAATACAAAATGAATAGATAAATATAATATAAAACAAAAAGTAATTCTAAATGTGAAACAAATTAAAAGTAAATACTAAGTATTGCACCTAAGACTATAATATTCAAAATTAAACATCACTAAAATGTTCGTTGAAGCTTTTGACCATATAGTACAGCGGGCACTTGACCATAACGTTGGTTCTAGCTCTTGGGACGCGAAGTATATCCCCAGATCTGGTTCCGCAAGAAGATACAAGAAAAGTAAACTTGAGAGTCATGTCGTAAAGATAATGCTTGAAAACCGTATCTCTCAGGCAAGGTATTATAATCTGAACCTTGAACAGGATATACTCCGTCCTATCTAAAAGATAAAAATTTTAAAAATCTTTTTGTACCCGCTCAATAAGAAGCCCCTGGTAAACATAATACAGCGTCCAAACAACGGACGCATATTCCAGCTTGGTTCGAACCAACGTACAGTATAAACTTATTAATGTTTTCGTATTATTAAAATCCCTTGAGGATGGTATGATAAATCCAAGTACCCTTGAAGCGGAAAAGCATAAAGAAAGTATGTGACTAGCAAATGTAAGTTTCGAATCACAAAGTACTCCCAAATACAGTATTTATGATACTCTAGAGATTAACTGAGTTTCCACAGAATAGTCGAACGTCACCACATCATCACAACGCGTATATGAGACAATTGCACACTTATTAACTTTTTACTAGATTATAAGTTTGGTGACATGATTTTGCGTAGACACTCAGTTATTAAGGATTAGGGAGTTACTTTTGATTCACAATTTAAGTTTAAACCACACATTGAGCGAGTATCTGCTTCTGCGCGTAAGTCTCTAGGCTTTTTTACGCATATTTCAAGATATTTTAGAGATCTTAACCTTTTGAAGTCTCTTTATTTTGCGCACGATGTGAACAAGATTGAATACGCTGATATTATGTTATGTAGTATCCCATATATGCTTCTCACTCTATGTTGTTGAATAGGACTCATTGGAGGTTTTTGAAATACTTATCTTACACAAGATGAGTGGAGTTTCCACCTATTTAAACTAGCCATGCGCAGTTACTTTCGCAGCATAATATGACATCTCTTTTGGATAGAAGAAACGAAAACTGTGCGAAGTTTCTGTGGAATCTGATACACAACAAAATTGAAAGTGAATTTTTATTGTCGAAGATGGCTTTCCAATCTTAAGAGTTTCTACCAGATTTAGGCGCACTCTCCATTTACTAATGGCAAGGATTGTTTTACTGCAACGTGCACCTAATAGTCATGTGTAGAAATGCAGATGAACTCCTTCCTATGTGTATGTGTTAATTTAAATTTGTACTTTGTTTATTTTTTATGATTTAGCAGCTCCAGAAATTGTGTTTTATTCATGATATTTAGTATTGTTCTGTAAGCGGGTGTAATATCTATTGGACAATAAAGACATATTATTATTATCTAATTTTTTCAGATATATTTATACAAGAATCAATCACAAATATATTTAACAGTATTTAAAAAAATTAAATATTTTTTTTGAAGTAGAGATTGCAGTAAGTCGAGATTCCAAACAAACGATTATCTTAGCATCTCATGTAATTACGTTTACCGGTTAACTAGGGAGTCAAGTCAATGCTGCGTTTGCATATCCGTACGCAGACAGTTCCATAACATGCAGACTGCACTTGATGAATGCCTCCTCACTTAGATAATGGACCGTATACCGACCGGTCTGATTGATATACATATGCGCACCGGTCGTCTTTTCAAAAATGAACCTCGCAACTCGTTAACTAATAAGCAACTATCGCGTGTAACTAAGATTCCAACCAATCATTCGTCGTGCCATAAATTTCTCAAGAAAACGAAATTGCACCAAGGGAACACCTTATAAATCATAGTATTCTCGGCATATTTTTCCTGGTAATTTTAATAATTGAGTGGCGGTGAAATTTCACGAGGTTCGAACTAATGACATTGCAACATCCATACTGACGTGTGAATGTTATGTATTTATCCAACAATTTGTACTCGAATTTTCACAAGATTCTACACATATCAAGGTCTCTCTCTTTTGTTAAATTTCCAATTGATGCAATGTATTTATCTCTTATATGTTTATACATACATAGTTGTATATTTATAGAAATAATAATACGAAAGAAATTTATCGCTGGACATGTTATAAACACTGATTGATTTTATATATGCATTCCAAACAATTAATGGATATTATATGCAATTAATAATACAAAATATTACCAGTTAATATAACATCTGCAAATATTTCTATAAATTAGTTCCAAGGATTTTAAACAAGGAATCGAAATAAGAGTACTCTTGAACATGGACCTCAATCATCATTCAAAAGTTTGTCTCTGTGACTAGTACTGAAAATTTGCAATTTTTTAGTGTCGTTCAAAAGTAGAAATACATGACGTTAGTCAGAGATAGGAGCTTAGTGGGCCATAAGCAAAATCGAAAAGAATAGGAGCACAGAGAGGTACTGCTTTACGTTCAGAGTGTGCCAATGAGTAATTCCCCAACTTTAGAATCGCTTTTAGTAAGCTGGAGGTACTCAACGAAAGCAAGACCAAGGTAGATCGACATCAACAATGCTGAAAGGATATCGATATCTGTCGCAATTGACGTTGATGGATCATAAGGCAATTGGAAGGAATAAGAACACAACAAAGTGCTATTGAAGAATTTGGACTTAGCCAAGATGTAGATTCTCGACTTTAGAATCACTTTTAGGAAGTTGAAAGTGCTCGATGAAGGACCAAGGTCGACCAATATTAACAACGTCAAAAAACTATCGATACCTGTTGCAATTGACTCTCTTAATGTAGATTCAAAGTGAGTTTGTTGCTTGCACTGGAAGACTAATATCGACGCAATTCATAAAAAATCGTTTTGAATACTTCTGACTTATATGCTTGAAAGTCGTTGGTTTACATTTCTATTACTTCAGATCATAGAAGAGCACTCAGAATATCGGCAAGTAAGCCTATCAAATGATATCGTAACGAACAGGGCCGAGTAATATTTGATAATGAATTCAGATTTACATTACACACAGTAGACGTATACTGATTTAACGTGAAAGTTACATACTCAATAACCCCCCTATCCAGAAAAAGCCTGTATATATGGTAGATGGTGCAATAGTACTGGCCAAAATGGAGAGCACAACGATCTTGAGTCTATTGAAAACCGAGCCCTCATTGCCCAGAGATATCTGGATAAAATTCTGTAGCCCATTATTATTCCTTTATTCCTCATGCAGCAGCAGTAGGATAATAATTTCCTTCATAGACGATGATGCTCACCCCCATCTAGTAAAGATCGTGAACAACTGAATTTATCAAGTGTAGAGAGAACGGAGTGGTCAGTCAATTCACCAGATGATAATCCAATAGAATACGCCTGGAATAGTGCGAAAGAATAGGAGGAGAGGTCTAGGATATAATTTCCTAAGAAATATTTGGCATCCAATACATTCCATTAACATAATAACAGTTTTAAAGGGTTTATTGTTCTTATTAATCTCTGTTTTTTGATAAGGATTATTGCAATAAAATTTCTGTAAAATTACAACAAAAATGCAACATTTATACTCTCAATTGCGACCACTGACTTAGAATTGCAGTAGTAATTTTTAATGGTTTTCAAGCGCTGCTCGTTCTTGAACTTCACCGTGATAAAAATGTTACCCTTTAATGACGTTTTGACGTTGCCAGATCATGAAAAACTTTCGAGGATGCGTTCGTATTAAAAGACAAAATTGTTATGTCCCTATTGAAAAACCTGATATTTCCATTAGATGGGTGCTATGATTACTAAGAATATATTACTAAATTGATGAATTTTCAGCATTCACGTTCATGCCGGAAAAATTGTCTTCACTCACCTGACTTATAAAAGAACTATTTATAACATATCTCCAGAAATTTTATTTCCTCGTAAAAAAGAAGTATCTAAAAACATGAAAGTTCAAGAGATCGTAAGACTGTTGTGATGTGTCTATTGTAAGTAACGTAAGAGTAGAATAACAGTCATAAAAAGTGTCAGAATAAACAGCATCAGGTCAACTAAAGATCAAATTAATAGAATATATGTGTGAGGAAAGGAAATTGGTTGATTTAGACACATACATGGTATAGAAAAAGAAATATCAAAGAAAAAATGTACAAAGCTAGACTAGAAGAGAAAGACAAAGAAATACTAAGACTTTTGAATTAAATAAGTAAATTCACTTTCATATATACATACATAATCCATTATCCCTTATACCACATAATGGTGTCGGGTTTTTCGCTTCTTCACAATATCTTGTTTTGTCTTATAACTTTGTATGGGACATCTTCAGAGCTGAACTACTGCACTGAAACTCTACGTACCAAATTGTGTAAATATTCTCCATTCCTTTCTGTTCTTTGCCAATTCTTCTGCTTCCCTCTTTGTCTTTCCCTTCTTCTCAATACTTCTTGCTATTACGTCATTCCAGGTCTGTCTCGGTCTACCCCTCTTCTTATTTTTCTGTATTCGTGCTCTCCATATTTGTTTGACAGGCCTCTTTCTTATATGCGCTGCAGATGTCCCCACCATCTCAACTGCATTCGTTGTATAAACTCTTCTATCAATTGTATTTCTAGGTCTTTTCTTATCACTTCGTTCCTTATTTTGTCTTTTCTCGTCACTCCTCTAACTCTTCTCAAATACTTCATCTCTGCAGCTTGTATTTTACTTTTTTGTCGTTGATTCATTATCCATGATTTACAGCCAAACGTTACACAGGTCTACATATTATTTTAAATATTTTCAACTTGGTTTCTCTGGATATTTCTTTTTTATTCATAAGAATGTTGTTCATTGCGTGATATAAACTTATTGTCTTTTCGATTCTCTTGTTAATATCTGCTTCCTGTGATCCTGTTCCATCGATTATTATTCCTAAATATGGGTATGCCTTCACTTGTTCTGAAGTTTTCCCTTCTATTTTGATTTTTATACTTTTTTGCGAGTCTCCTATTATCATTACTTTGGTTTTCGTTGTACTTAATTTCATTCCGTTTTCTTCTAGTGTTGTATTTCATGTCTCCATATTGTGTTGTAAATCGGTCTCACTTTTTGCAATTAGCACGATATCGTCTGCAAAAGCTCTTTCAGAAATTTTCATTTTCTCTAAGTTTAGATGTCCTATTGTGCATTTTTTTATTATCTCGTCCATAAATGTAATGAATAACAATGGACTCAAGCATCCTCCTTGTCGGATTCCTGATTCTGTCACAAAAAGATGCGATGTCGTATTGTTAGCTATCACCGAGTTGATATTGTTCTTGTAGATATATCTCAATATTCTCACCATTTTATTACTGCAACCTCTTCTTCTTCGTAAAGGGTTTTTCAATAAGGACTTGACAACTTTTTTTCAAAATAAAATGCAGACCATTTGAGATATTTCAAAAACTTTATTATCGGGTTGAAGTACAATCAAAACATTTATGAATGGAACTCGACTTCGTTCATATGGCCACCGCGGGCACGTTTGCAGCGGTCGATTCCTTGGACCCAATTTTCGATGACTCGGCCACACAATTCGGCCGAAACGGCTGCTATTTCGCGTTCAATGTTGGCTCTGAGCTCTTCCAAAGTTGTCGGCTAGTTGGCATAGCGCAATGACTTGACGTAGCCTATAAGAAAAAAGTCTAGAGGCGTTAAATCGCCCGAACGAGGCGGCCAATCGACTGGTCCATTTCTTGAGATAACACGCTCATCAAACTTACTCTTCAATAAATAGATTGTAACGTGTGCTGTGTGGCTTGTGGCACTTTCCTGCTGAAACCACATGTTGTCCAAGTCCATATCTTCCAATTCGGGCCAAAAATAATCGGTAATCATGGCGCGATAACTATTACCTTCACAGTAACGTGACGATCATTATCGTCGACGAAAAAATATGGCCCTATGACGCCGCCGACATGCAAACCGCACCAAACAGTTATTTTTTGTGGATGAAGTGGTGTTTCATGAAGCACATGTGGATTTTCACCCAACCAATAACGTATATTTTGCTTATTGACGAACCCATTGGGCCAAAAATGAGCTTCGTCACTGAAAATGATTTTGCGATGAAATTGATCATCTTTGCGCATCTTTTCCAGAGCCCAATCGGAGAACGTACGTCGCTTCAAATGGTCCATCGGCTTCAATTCTTGAGTCAGGTTGATCTTGTATGGGTGTAAACCAAGATCCTTACGCAAAATTCGCCATAAAGTGGTCTGGGCGATGCCCAACCCTTCAGAACGCCGTGGAATTGACTGATTTGGATCATTTGCTACGGACGTTTCAACGGCAGCGACATTTTCGACACTTCGACCAACCCGTTGTCTCACTGGCACGGCAACATCACCCAACGAATATGTAGACTCAAATTTTTGCACTAAACTTGTTACTGCCTGTCTACTAGAGCGAGAATTACGACCGAAAATCGGAGTTAACACTCTTAAAGTAGTGGTCACCGACTCCGAATTTCTGTAGTAAATTTTTATAATTTGCAGACGTTGTTCGTTCGTGTACTTTACCATGATGAAAATGTTAAGTTTACTGAATAAATTGACAGTGACAGTTCGATGATTAGTGAAAGGGTGCCTTCACAAATTGAATTAAAAGTTGTCAAGTCCCTATTGGAAAACCCTTTATTTTCCATAATTTTTCCTCGGTATTCACTTTCATACAAATGGTTAATTTGGTAAACTATTTTTTTTTGTAATTATAAATATAAAATTTCAAAATAATTAAATACATAGAAGCAAATAAGTTTATGTCTGTTAAAATGTGTGTGTTATTATGTCATATATTTTGTGTACGAGTACAAATAAAGGTGATCAATATCACAAATAAAATTAAAAATTATTGCACAGTAATATCATAAATCAAAAATACTTAATGTCCTTACCTTGTAGCACCTTTTTTATTTGTAGAATTGAGTTTTAAGAAAAAATGCTTGTATAATCTGTATATATTTTACCGCTATTGAAATAAAGATATTTTTTTTATTTTATTTTCGCTTTTAGAACTGGTAAATTAGGCCTTAAATCAAGTAAAGGAAAAGGTTTAAAAATTAATATTAATAACAACACAATTGATTATCTCTTTATATAAGAGGCGAAATCAACTGAACCCTGGCGGTGAGCATCTTCATCATATTTGTCGATATTCAATTAAAAGGATTCAATTTATACTGCCGGCGGTGCGCGGTGGTTCTAAAGCACGGGTCTCAGTAATAAATTACGGCCCATTTAAGAGCGTTGAGGATCTCTTCCTAACATTGCTGTGCCTTTTGCGGGAAGGTTAATCAATAAACAGTGATTAATTAGCACCAGGTACCGACGAAAAATTGATCAGGATGTGTTCGTTTTTAAACTTCTTATGGTAAATTAATAATGATTGATCTTTATAATTACATCATTAACTGCACGCGGTTAGTGCTCTTTTCATTGCTACTCTTCTTTGTTAAAAAACAACAAGTTTCTTCCTAAAGAATTAAAAAACTTCAAATACCACGAAAGACTCACTTAGTAGATCATAGAAACTCTTCCTGGTGTAAATAAACTGTTAATTGTTGGCTCTTCTCTAACAATTTATTTACAGAAAGTGAAGAAAGTAAAATACTATCACGAGCAATTTTTAACACTGTGTTAAATAGCTCAAACTAAGATTTATATTTAAAAACTTGCTTATGTTCCCATATAGCTAATAACATCGTCGGTAATGGGATTTCCTGCACTGCTGTTAAAGAAGTATGGATTAATAACACTTTCAGCCCAGATGCGAGACCAAACAATTAGCTTTTAGGGTTGCATTTCTACTTTAAAAAACTCTCCTAGGATTTATAAACTCCTTCCCAATAACGATAATAATACACCGAAAGTGTATAGAGTAAGATGGGTCAATCCACCTCGAGCTAAGGATTTAAAGTACTTCTAGTATGCGACGCAGAGCAGCTACGGTGTGTATGATTTCCGGCATATATCCACCGCGGCTACGAGTTACATGGTCCATTCGATCAGTCCAATTTTTAACAACTTTTTCCAATAAATCTAGCCGTATGGCGTCAATGGTGGCTTGCATATTGTCTTCTAATGCATCAAGAGTTGCTGGTTTGTCGGCATAAACTAATGACTTAACATAGCCTCATAAAAAGTAATCTAGAGGCGTTAAATCGCACTAACGAGGGGGCCAGTGAACAGGACCACTTCTAGAAATAAAGTTGTGGCCAAATTGATTTTGCAATAAAACGATTGTTAAGCGCGCTGTATGGCAAGTTGCGCCGTCTTGTTGAAACCAAATGTCGTCAATGTTTAGCAGATTAATTTTTGGGAACAAAAAATTCAGTCAGCATGGCTCGATAGTGCTCGCCTTTCACCGTAACGGCAGCTCCTTCCTCATTTTGAAAGAAATAAGGACCGATGATGCCGCCAGCGTGTAAACCATAACAAATAGTCAATTTTAGTGAATGTAATGGTGACTCGTTAAGGGTTTGAGGATTGTCTTCGCTCCAAATACGGCAATTTTGTTATTGACGTAGTCAATTAATCAGAAATGAGCTTCTTCACTAAACACAATTCTTCGATAAAAATTCTCATATACATTTGCACGTAAGCCAAGATCCTTACGTAAAATGTTTCACGTAGTCGAAGAACAAAGGCCAATAAGTTGAGAAGAACGACGAGTCGACATTTCGGCGTCTTCTTTAATACTTCGCGCTACAGCAGCAATATTCTCTTCGATACGCACATTTCTTTGTCTCGTTGATGGTTTTGAATCGAAAAGAGTAAAATAAGTGCAAAAACGATCAATAACTGCACGAATTGCTTACTCACTAGGACGAATATGTTGACTCTAAAATGGACGAAGTGCTCTATGATCATCGCGAACATTATTTTCAAAGTAAATTTCTACAATTTGGAAGCGTTGTTCCGGCGTTAAGCGATTCATGATGACTTGCCAAATTTTACTGAACAGAAATGTCAACACAGTTTGACATTATCAGCTGTCAAACCATAGTTATCGATATCGATAGCTCTCATGCAGCTTAAAAAACACCCATTACAAAGATATTAATAACAATAATAAGAATACTATTACTTCTCAAAGATATACAAAGTATAATAAAGGTTGTATTAATTTACCGTTTTATAATGAATAATAATTCAACGTATAATTCGAACTTAAACCCACAAGTATGTGTAAAAGGTTTCCCGGCATCAAGCTAAGGAAGTATAAGAAGTCTACACCATAATAATAATAACTTATTAATTACATAATACATATAGTATAAATAATACGTCGAACTAAATCATTCAACATAAATAAAGTAAGAAAAAGTAGAAAAAACCCAATTAAATACATATGTCCATTAAACTCTCACGAAAGAAAATATTATCACTAAGATATTCCGTAATTGCATTCTAAAGCATCTGTAAGTACTAGTTATTTTAATGTAATGAATAATGATTAATAAACTTCCGGGTTCACAGTAGCGTACAGTCTCGCCGGGAAGGCTGGATAGGTGCGACCATAAATAAAATAAATAATCTATACGATTGGGTACCTTTTCTGTTTTTACGTGTTGAAAAATGAGATACAGTATTGTATCATCAGTATATTTTCCATTGCTGATTAAACGCTTATGACGGGATGATAATATGTTTGTACTTGTATAAATGTAAAAAAGTCCTTCGATTCTTATTTAAAACTGCACATAATTCATCGATTTCGGATATTGACACCTGAAAGCTAATCATTCTCGTCATCTCATGCTCTAAGAAAATTCTCATCGTTAGAAAAGGCCTTTTCCCGTTCATCCTGTCTTTTTACATGGAGAAACAGCGCAAGTCGCCTGAAGGCATCAAGTTGGATATTTTAGCACCACCTTCATTCCAGGTTTTGTTAAATACTCGGTATAGACCGGAAGAATAGAAACCTGGTATCGATCGGACAAATGGTTTTGAGTGCTTTGACAACTTCTTCC
Organism: Dermolepida albohirtum; assembly: GCA_031893035.1. Lineage (NCBI taxonomy): Eukaryota > Metazoa > Arthropoda > Insecta > Coleoptera > Scarabaeidae > Dermolepida > Dermolepida albohirtum. The sequence continues at coordinate 292,796 of JAVIWB010002583.1, forward strand.
AACAACTCTCAGGCTACGAAAGGCCACCACTTTCTTCTTAATAGATCGAGTTTTTCATACAGATACAAACCTGTCTTTATCTTCGAAAAACCAAACTTTGTTCTAACCAGATATTCCAATTTAAAACTTCTTGAGCATCTCGCAACACCATAAAACATGTCATCAACTGCTCGCCGGTCAAAAAATGGAAACAAACTTTCCTTCAAAGTTATGCGTACATAATGATCGCCTGATTTATCCCCAAATGATTTCTTTTCTGGTGTTTTCTCTAAACATTAATTTAAGGCTTTTTAGATAACAGTATTAATAATCTAGATAGATTGGAAACAATAATTATGAATTACATGGGAAACATTCAACAAGAAACAATTATAAATGTTCAAATAAGCTTTTACGAAAAATTAGGGTTTTATTCGTTTGTATTAGAAAATAGTTTTGAGCATTTAAGGAAATAGAAATTTTGAATTCTGTTTTGGTCTCACTTTTCTTACAACAAAGACACTTAAGTTTTCATTTTTATTTTTATCTTTTCAAAGGAGATTACTTTTGTAAATTTTTATTAATTTATGCGTAAAATGTTTTCGTTTTTTAATAGTACAATTCTTATAATTAATATAAACAATTTTCAAAACGATTCATCATCCACATTTTCATTAAAAACTTATATTTTAAATACTTATTATTAATTTTAAGATTTAACTTAGAAAATAGTCAAAGTAAGCAAATATTTATTGCATAGCACTAAGAACTAAATCTAAATCTATTAACGTGAGCGTTCGATAACTGAACACTGCGCATACCTCCACAAATACATCCGACAAACAAACCGGTGACCATAAGTACACAAAAAATAATGAATAATCATCACACCTCCCTCTCTCGTGCACTCTACTGAACGACAAAGCGCCCGATGATCTGCCTGATGATCGGTCAATCCGTGAAACATATGTAGTAGATAGGGTGTTATTACCAATAGAATGATTCCTTTTAACATTCATAAATATACTGTTTTTACTGTGCGTTTTACTTGTTATTATTTTGATTACTTTTATTTCTAATATTCATATCATTGATTTAGTTTCGCTTATGTATTTGTGTAGTGTATTACATATAATTTATGTTTAAATTGAAATTTGAATCTTCTTTTTAAATAATTTAATTTAAGTGATAACGTGTTGTTTGCACATAAACTTGCTCATACAAAGACTCTATGGATACGCTTCCATAAGAAAATGAAAAAATATAATTAGTGGGTCGTGCATTTGTTTCTCTACGCAAGATAGTCTGGAAGTAAATTGATTTATTGTAGCACGACGTATTAGGCACTGAATGACCTTTCATATTAAGAACAAAAAATAGTATAGGCATTTGTTTCAATGATATAATTTTGAAGAATAGTTTTCAATAGATGAGGTTTATTTTTACATTCTAAATATAATGAGAACATGTTTACAAACTTTTATAGACACTTTCAAAATCCACCAATTATCTCTGATTGCATATAAACATTTATTAACAATAATTTTGTTTTCAATTGTTAAATCACTACTAAACTGCACTATATTAACATTTCTTCAATTACCACAAAACTAGAAACATTTCTTCCTTCTAATTTAAATGTTTCGAACAAAATATCTGAAAAACTTTATTCACCAAACAAAAATTTTTCTTAATATTATTATAAATGAGCATAAAAACATTTTTAGCATCAAACTTCTCAGGGCAGTTTTTAAAATGATCAAATTAGAATAAAAACTCTTGAAAACAAGCTTTAATTTCTTGGTACACTTCATGATATATGGTAGAACAGTCGAAACTACTAATTCGAAAAAATAATCGGTGTTGTCCTCGCGGCCAATTATATTGCTCTTTAACGTTAGAACCTCTTACATCATTACCTTTTGCAATGAGCAAGTGATATTCTTACGTGTTAATTTGCAATATCCGTTAGAAATTTATTTTTAAAAACATCGGGGGAGTTCGTCTTATATGTTTGTGTAACAACCAAGGTTATCAACAGTTGACATTGTAAGTCAAAATGTGTTGGTGTAGGATGAATTATGTTATGTGGAGCGTTTGCTGGCATGACAGGAATTAAATTAAAAGTCGCGAGATTTATAGAAGTTGTATTAAAACACGCGAACTGAAGAGAAGGCAATGTATTACGTTTTAACTAATAATTTATATACGTATTTAATTGGAAGCTTTCGATAGAATAAATACTTTGGAAATAGAAAATGAGATAAATTCAAATGAACATATAACGAGCTAAATTATATGTAGCTATAGAGATCTGTCCATAGAATATTTAATCTACGAAAATACCGCCTTAAATTTGAAAATTGATAGACTATAAGTTGAGGGCATTAAAAAACTGTCTGCGATAGTACGCACATGGACGTGTATTAGTCTACAAAACCTCGCCAGCACTCCCAATACACTAAAAACATACTTCTTGAGCATTACCTTGCTTTGTATAAACGGTTATATTAAAATAATCACTACTACCGTGTACTAAATGGAATTCTCTTATAAATCACATTACTTTTCGTATTAGATACGTAAGGCGCTGAGAAAGTTTCCTCCTACGATGAAATTCTAGACAATCATTCTTGACTTATCGGAACGTAAACACTCCTTTGATAACTCAAGCAAAATTTTAGCTAAAAATTTTTAATTTTCATAAAGCTGTCGTACAGTAAAATGTTAAAACGTTATCTTTCCCAAGACATTACTATCAAGCAGCATACACCTACAAGCATGATTTAACGCTCCTAGAATGTTTCAATGAACTATTTAAGTATATTTAACGCTGATTTTCATTCTTTAAGACTAGATTAAATTGCTTCAGATAGTCATAAAGCCTATGCTACTGCGACCTTTCCAAATTTATTGTGATTCTCAGGTCTGGTTAGAATTACATTTTCCGATTTGTGTTTTGATTTTCAGAAACCTAGCAGCTTCAAGAGTTGTTTTTCTATATAAAGTTTTGCCCCAAAAAATTAATTTCCCATTTGTAGAAAAAGCATTCTTGTCAGGCACTCATATTGGCATAGTACATGGATCACGGTTTACACTTCTTCTTGGCACAATTTATATATGATTTCTTCTGTCGTCAAACTGATTATTCATGTAATTATTCAAATTACAATTCGCTCTTAGTATACCCGCTATCATCCTAACAGACTTTATGTCCTTACTCAATAGATCCGTTGCAAACTTTAGCAACGTTCCTTAAGAAACTTTCCTACCTATTTCTGGTCTGAGAAGTCCTTTCAAATTTTCTGAACCAACATTTGCATGGCTATTTTTATGTTTACCTTTACAATACGAAAGTATAGCTTCGATTCTAGAAAAATCATAGATGAAGCTTGTAAAATCAATTCGCTCGCTATAGGTTCGTGCCCTGGAATCTGAGCTATATTTAATTCTTTCACGAGGACCTACGATATATTATTTAATATAGTTTACGGGGACTCGCAACTGCGAGCAATCTTAATTACTGTACAATTACGATCCACGATTCATCACAATTTCTACAAATTTATCTACCTCTTAGTTCTCGTTTATAACCCACAATATAATTAATTACTATGGGATTATCACCCAGATTTATAAAGAATTCATTACTCACTGTTCCTATACCTGTCTTTTGAACCAAATATGTATAAATTCTTTATATGATAATTCGCAAGTGAATATATAGAAATTTTGCAGCAACGCTTTTGCGAATGAAGCAAACTTACAACTTTTGTATAGCAGTAACCTTTACTTTTCATTAATTAAAGTTTCGACCTCTGCGCGTTTATAAAAAATAATTCAAAAATCGAGTTCGACAGAAAAGAAGGATAATTTTTGTCCAGTATCTGCATTGCCTGTATTGTCGAAGATTCTAGAAACTGTTTTGATAATGAGACTTTAAATATATTTCCAAAATTCAAGTTTTTCTGCATGCAGTAACACATCTTTAGGAATGAACACTTCCACCATTGCGTCAATGGTGGAATTTGCGAAGAATAATCTTGAAGCCCGAGAGAAACGACGTTATATCGGAGTCGTACTTTTCAACTTTAGCTAGGCATTCGACAATATACGCCCATAACATTCTACTAAAAAAACTTGATTTCTATACTATTAGAGGACTATATCACTCAATAATAGAATCGTATATCGCCAACCGTAGGCAGGCTCTCTTTTGGCGTGGGATTATCTTCTGTACTAAGACGATTCAGGTTCCCCAGTAGTCGATATTGGGACCAATTCTCTTTATCATATATATAAATGATGTTTCGCACAATGTGCACTCTAAAACTAATCTTTATACTGATGATAAAACTATGTTGATAAAAGACAACGAGGATGATTTAGCCACAAGGAAAGATATGTCTAAGGGATGCAAATATGATCACAACAAACTGCAACTTAATAACCATAAAACACTATCTCGACCCCTTCTGATCAAGTTACATTATTAAATTTCTTGCGACTTAGTATTGGTAATAGATTAAAGTGGGCCACCCATGTATCGAGATTGTATTCCGCCATATACACAATAAGAAGAATAAAATTTTTTCTATTTTTTCTAAAATTTAACTAATTTCCACAGTCTCGCATCCTGTGGAACATTAGCGCGGGGACGCCCATATAGGGCGAGACGGGTATTCTTGTTAAAGGAGAGATCTATCAAAGTGTTGTGCAGTCTGCAATTTACTAGCTGTAGAAATTATTTTCGAAACCAAAGATCAATAACTGTGTCAGGAATGTATATTCTCAAGTGTTTGAATATGGTGTGTTCAAACCAAGAACTATTTATTTCTAAAGAATAAAGATTTCCATCGATATGTAACTTGTAATATAAATGTTTTAGTCGATTAATTTTGCAGTGTTTATTATTGAGGGCCTAGGCTATACAATCATCTTTCGTAAAATATAAAACAATTAGATCCGATGATCGTTTGGAAGGTTGTTAGGAAGCCATTATTGAATAATGTTTTCTACAATATCAGCGAGTACATGAACTTGTTTCTGTTAGTTTCGTTAGTACGTGGTTTTCAGGGATAGTGTTTGTGATATACATTTATTTACTTATTTATCTTCCTAATCTTAAGATATTTAATAATATACATATATGTCAATTTTTATATGACGTTTATGTTATTAACATTTCACTTTGTATGACAATTTAAATGTTATATTAACACTAATAACACTAAAAGTGAATACTAGGTTCCTTTAGGAACATAACTTTTATAAAAGATATAACTATATTGTAATTAAAACTTGATAATATATCTATATTCTGTAAAAGTCCGTAGTTATAATTAAGATAATTAAAATAATAAAAAAACCGCAAGAATCAAGAGTTGCAATTTATTTTATATTTAGATAGGCAAGCAACTACGAAGAGCGAATTTATAAATCTCTAATTTACGATCCTACTTTAAGTTAATTACTGGCTCGTATTTTCTCCGCATATAAAAATATTTTCATACATTTTTTAAAATTTCTATCCCTTTATAGCGTATCATTTTTACAGCTAGTTTCCGCGAATATAACTCCTAATAATAACAATATATTAATACCGTCGACTGGTAGGCGAACTCCAATTTATTCAACAATGGGAAGTACCGTTATTTTTCGAACGCATAATTGCCTGAAAAACGGCTAATTGGGCGAACAGATAGATAGACCTGGAAGCATTTCGAAAGGTCTCCATTCATTCCGTAGCAATGGTAGTTATATAATTTATTGTCACCTTTTCTAAAAGCAAATAGAGAAATAACAACGAGAACACACAGGTTAATGGCAGAAAATGAAGAAAAAAAACTACAGTACCTTCCGCATTCAGTGCAGATTGCCAAGCATTAATTTTATTCTTGCTCGTTTCAGAGCGGTAATTGAAATAATATCAACCAGATTTAATCAGATTAAATGGTACTTCTTTGGTTCTAGCACAAGAACAAGCGGAACTGAATAAAAACATTCGCATTGAATGTTATCTTCATACATTATATGCGTGAATTCATAAATCATAGCCTAGTAATTTGTAACAGGTATTGCATTCGAAAGCAAGAAACAGAAGAATACACAAGATTATCCACTTTGAAGATGTATGTAGATAGCTTTGAAGATCGCTGGAATAACGGACGTCATAATTTACGTCAATTTACGCAACAGTTGAGAAATAATCTAAAATATTTAATTATTATTTTATCGATTTAGAATACAATTAGTGCTAATATTCAATTTAGCATAATACGAGGTGCAATTCAAATGTGCCCGGACTGACGCTATAGCACGAGAGCCCAAAATAGTATTGGCACGCGTCGATAAATTGTGTCATTATATTGTACAGAAAACATGAGCAATGCGAGTGCATAAAATTTTGCTTTAAGTTCAGAAAAACGACTATAAAACACATGGAATGATTCTAAAAGCATTCGCTGAACAATCAATGAGTGGAACACAAACGTTTGAGTAGTTTGCGGGTTTTAAGACCGCTAGAACAGTCATTAATGACGACAAACGAACAGCAAATTCGTTCTACCACGCCCGAAAATATCAGAACAACGGCTCATTTACAAAAACCGTCGCTGGACTATTCTTGACATCTGCGATAAATTCGATTACCATCGGATATGATATCTGTCAGTGACTTATGACTGAAGAATTGGGCATGTGCCGCATGTCGCAAAATTTGGTTCCAGACTTCTGACTTGCGATCGAAAACAGGAACTAATTGTCATTTGCGCTGAACTTACACAACTTGCTGCGGACGATGAAAACTTGATAACAGTGATTACTGGCGACGAGAGCTGGACTTATGGATATGATCCAAAAACTAAACAACAATCACCATTCAAGTGGGAGAGTACAAATTCATCGAGACCCAAGAAATGCCGTGAAAAGTAATGTGAAGAGTATGCTTGTTGTTTCTTTTAACATTAACATAGGTAAAGTGCACAGAGAATTCGTTCCGGTCGGTCAATTTCGAGTTCTATTGTAGTGTTTTGAAATGGCTCCGTGAGGATATCAGGTACAAACGGACTGAACTTTGACGACCAGTAAATTGATGGCAACACCAAGACAACGCGTTGCCTCACACAAGCCTTTCCAACAAAAACATAAACGACTACCATTCTGCACCCCATTTTCCTACAAAATCTGCCCCCTGTGATTTTGGTCTCTTCCCGAAAATAAAACTGCAACTAAAAGGCAGACGTTTTGATAGCATTCAGTAATCCCAAGCAGTACTTAACTCATTCACAGAAAACGACTTCTTGAATATCTTCCAGAAATGGAAAAAACGCTGAGACTAGTACATAGCTGCACAAGGAGATTACTTCAAAGGTGAAAGTTAAGTTTCGAGTTTTTATAGCATCAGTCCGGTAACTTCTGAGTCGCACCTCGTAATTTACACCATATACCTGAAGACTCTGTAGAATCCTTGAAATAAAATTATTTTTACTGAATACTGAGCTCGTTTTGCTCAAAGGTCTTCACTTCCTCATCATCTTCATGTTTTACCCCCATTACTAATAAAGGGTTTGACATTAAGAGTTACGCAATTATATATAAAATAAAACACAGGCATCATGAGAAAATTAAGTTCACTTTTAGTTTGCTCCTCCAACATGAAATACATACCTGATAGTCAGTTTAAGTAGATGCTTCTTTATGCATTACTTCTGGTTAATTTTCACACCAGATACAAGAGTTTTGCTATTCACGAAATCATCAAGTTAGAAGTGAGTTTCATTGCTGATTTTCAAGTTTGGTTAACGCTCAATTATTGTATCTGGGCCGCAACAAATAATTACTTGATTTGAAAATTAAAGCAATATTATAAACATGTAGACCAGGATCTTTTCATAAAATTTGCCACAAATTGGTGTTAAAATTGCCTTAAGATTGACGAGAAACTGACATATTTGACACATTCTGCCGAAAGAGAGAACAGCACATTTGTCGATGTTTAACTGTATCTGATTATGGGTACACCATTTGTCAATAATGCACAGATTTGTTTGAAGATTAGTGCTATCCTTACGTGAATTAATACTGCTAAAGATTTTTGGATCGTCAAGTTAATACTCTGCAGTCCAAACGTTCCAAGAGATCATTAACACAGATATTGAACGAAAGGGGTCCCAAATGGGAACCTTGTGGGACTCCAGAGGAAAAATTTCGAAGAGATCAGATGAGACCCCATTGCAATGCACATAACCGGAACCATTTTGCAGATAGGAAAAAAATAAATTAGTAATATTAGGAGCAAAGCCAAAAGATGTCAACTTGGAAATCAAAATTCCATGATTAATAGTAGAGTTTTATCAAACGGATTTTGTTTTTTCTGATACTTGAGTTTCTTCTGTTTTCATATTATATTCCAATGATTTCTAGAGAACAAAACAATGTTGCACACCGCACAGCAATATGTAATCCAAGAAAACTGGCCTTGTGTTCCATACTGATTCAGAAAATTCTTTGAACATTATTTATGCCCTGCAGCAAAATGATCCAATTAATACACTATTCTTCAACTAAGTTATTTACGAATTCTCTTTAAATGCAACAGTTGCTCTAAGAAAATAAGTTATCACTTTGATCTTAACTTAACAATTGTTTTGGATAACCATTAATTTCTGAAACCCAGACTTAATTCACAGAAGTTAATAAGTATCTCGGATAGAATGGATTTTACATCCACATGTATTTTCATAGAAACACGTAACATTATCCACATAACTGTATCTTTGGCAAAAAATAATTTAAAAACGTCTCTAAACCTAACCAAAGTTTCAGATAATTTAACGTATCTGTTTATAAAAATCTTAGGGACTATTCTTTTTGCACTTGAAGTATCCAGCGGTCACTAAATTTCATATGTAACCTGGGCTGTATGTGGGTCATGACTTACACTGTAATAAAACTTCGTCTTTATTAAAGGTTTTCGTAGATAACGATTTAAACACAATCATCCTCAAGAACTAGAGAGGGGTAGTATAAAATAGAAGGGAATTAATAAATAGTAAACACTAGCAAAATACATCAAAAAGTGTAGAAAAGAAGAATTGAAAAACAAAATGTGAACTTATCGACCACATGCTGATAAGATTCGCAATTTAGAAAAAAAACAGTTACAGTTTTTGCGGAAATGAAGAACTTATTAATTACAAGCTCCACTAGAATAGTTGATATTTAAACTACCCTTGTAGATTTATGAGAAAACAAGAAAAGTGTCTTAAGCTTCCTAACCACCGTTATTTATTTAATGTAAGTTATCAGTTGTGTTGGTATTTATAGTCATAGCCACCTTATTTATAGTCTTTTACACATTTTTTATCGTTGTTTTAGTAATTCTAAAGTAGAAATGTAAAACGACCTAAGTGCCATATCAGAAATATTTGAAGTTTACTGATGTTAAACAGTAAATGAGAGAGATTCTAGACACGTAAGTTCATACACTCCGCGCAACATGAATAGGACCACCCGACTTGTTGCAAGCTTTCGGTGGTTTGAAAAACAATTCATTTACTAAAAATACAATGCAAGTTTGTAATGGTATGATATGGCAAATAATACGCATTATTGCGCAATAGTGCCTAACGTTATGCATTGGGTGACGTAAGTACCACATACATATAAAATGCACCGCGCCGGTTGGATACGACCAGTATTTAATAGTAAGCTACCGGATGAGTGTCGAGTTACAACGTGTATCCGGATAAACAAACATCTGTAATTAAGGGTATTGTGCAACGATGGGACGACAGAAGTGCTTAAGTATGGAAGAAATTGGAAAAATTAAAGCGTTCCATCAAGAAGGGTATTCCTCAAGGGCTACTGCAAAGAAAATAAGTCGATCACACCAGGTTGTGAACAATTTCATTAGGGATCCCGAGAATTATGGAAAACGTTTTAAAGGGCGAACAACATCCGTTACAACTAAGAGAGAACGTCGAGCCATATTACGCGAAGCATCGAATTCGGCATTAACGGCAAGACAAATCGCGAATAACATTGGAACGAATGCATCGGTAAGAACTGTATAGAAGTTACTGAAGACCTGTCCGCATTTAAAACGTTTGAAAATTAAACGACGACCTCCATTAAGGGAATGTCAGCGCACTGCACGTCTTCAGTTTGCTCAAGTAAAAATGGGGTGGACAAGAGAATGGCAAACTGTTATTTTCAGTGACGAGAAGAAGTTTAATTTAGATGGCCCGGATGGGTTTTCTTATTATTTCCACGATTTACGTAAAGATGAAGTGATTCAGTCACGAAGGCGAGCCGATGTTGGTTCAGTCATGGTATGGGGAGCTGTTTCCTATAACGGACCTGTTGATTTAGTAATAGTGAAGGGCAGACAGAATTCGGAAAAGTACGTCCAGCTGCTGCAACAGGTGAAAGACAAATTTTCCAACGTTATGGCAGGTGGGCCATTTATTTTCCAACAGGATAATGCCAGTATTCACACCGCGCGCATTGTTCGACGCTGGTTTCAAGAACAAGGCATGGAGGTTCTCGATTGGCCATCGCTCTCCCCCGACCTGAAGATCATAGAAAATGTTCGGGGATGGTTGTCGCGTAAATTGTACTCCAATGCTACCCAATTCAGTTGCGCTGACGAACTAGAGCAGGCGCTGAAACGAAGTTGGGCGGAACTTCCCGTTGACTACTTGAGAACCCTGTATAATTCCATTCCATCGCGACTATTTGAGGTTATAAGAAATAATGGCAAAAGTACTCATTATTGAACAATAAAGTATTTTGTTATTGCAAACGAATCTTTTATTTTGTAGATTGGTCGTATTCAAGTGGCGTTTAATTACTCTACTTATTGTCATTAGTAACGTACATTTGCACTGACTTTTACAAAAATTATATTTGGTACCTACATACATCTTTTTATCAACCCTCTTATTTTCGAAAATAACAATTCCAGCGCGCTACCATGTTTATACCAACTACAAATGTCATATATGCAGTTGGTCCTATTCATGTTGCGCGGAGTGTATGTGTTTAAACTATCTAAGCTGCTTATTCTAAAGAAAATAAAATGCAAGGAAAAAAAAGAAAGCAATTTATTGGCCTTCCTTAGATAAATTACAGATTAGTTTCTCCGAAAAGTAACATGCATTACAAGCACAGTTTATTTACAATCTTACATTTTTTAAACAAATTTATAACATTTCGTGTAGTATTCAATATCAATATAAAGCCTTACTTAAACAAAAGACATAGCCTCTGAAAAAATAGTACGTACGTAACTGCCGATTATGAAAATAAAATACTTTCTCTTTATACAAAACAATTGCAGACAAACAGTAATCTACCATACAATTGAAAGTAGAAAAGATCAGGAACATTTTATATCTATATCTGATAATAATGGCAACGTGTTCAAGTTCACACCTGAATCAATAAAACTCGCTTATGAATATTTAAAAAAAATTATAAATTCTAATTCTTGCATTTAAAAGTAAATGAATTTAACAAATCTGTAACTATTTTAATCTTTTTCATGGTCCGTACAACCAAAACTACTGTTTATAACCCAATAACCATTATAGAATCTCAATGCTATTTCTTATGAGTCAAAAGTTTAGATAATGCACGCTAGCTCACCTCAATAACATACAAGGGTGGTCCCAAAAGTATCCGGCATGACCTAGAGATGGCGGTAGTTTGTGAAAATGGAGAAAATTGGTTATAGTTACTTGATACAATACTTTTATTTAAAAGGTCTCAGCCCAACCGATATAAAAGCTGAACTGGATTCTACTCTGGGTGAGTCTGCTCCTTCATTTACAACTGTGAAATATTGGGTGGCAGAGTTTAAACGAGATGGCAAGATGAGCATGGCCGTGGTCGACCAAACGAGGTGACGTCTCCAGAAATGGTGAAGAAAATCCACAAAGCTGGATGATCGTCTACTGAAAGTACGCGAACTAGCAGACATAGTAGGCATTTCAAAAAGTGCGGTACATCGCATATTATCTGAAAATTTGTACATGAGAAAGCTGTGTGCAATATGGGGGCCGCGTTTGCTCACACTCGAGCAAAAATAGTGTCGCGAAGATGTTTCGGTTAAGTGTTTAGCGAAATTTCACAGCAACAAAGCAGAATTTTTGCGCCGTTTCTTAACCATGTATGAAGCATGGGTCCACCACTTCACACCCGAGACAAAAGAACAATCAGAACAATCAAAACGAAGGACGCAAAAGGGGGAACCAGCTCCATAGAAGGCGAAGACCGTTTCACCTGCAGGCAAGGTGATGGCATCGGTTTTTTTGGAATGCGCGTGAAATAATTATCATCGACTTTCTTGAAAAAGGAAAAACTATCAACGGCGAGTATTATGCGAATTTATTGCAACGTTTGAGCGAAGAAATCAAGCAAAAACGGTCGTATTTGGCTAAGAAGAAAGTGTTGTTTCATCAAGACAATGCACCAGATTTAGCCCCTCGGATTATTTTCTGTTCCCAAACTTGAAAAAATGGCTCAGTGGTAAAAGATTTCCAAGGATGAAGAAGTGATGTCAGCAGTTAATGGCTATTTTGAGGAAAAAGACAGTTATTATAAAAAGGGTATCGAACTTATTAAACATCGCTGGGAAAAGTGTGTAGAGCTGAAAGGAGATTATGTCGAAAAATAAATATATTTCTTTCCAAAATTTTTGTGTTTTCTTTGTTGGGTCGGGTTCTTCTGGGACCATCCTCGTATATACGTCATTATAAATAGTAGGTATTGTGTTATTCTGATTAACTTGATAAGAGTAGATCTATCTATAATAAATACATGTTGATTTATAAAAATATAGGACTTGAACATAACCATACATTTTAGAATAAAATAATTACCTAAACACGTTAGCTCAACTAGAAAAAACACTAATAGAACTACAATTGTCAGCATCGAAACCATGACTTTTCTGAAAGATTAGCGGAATTTTGGTCAGTTTTCAATCCGTGAAAATATCATAGATGTATAAAGAGACATATTGAAGATTGTTGTTAATGTAAAACAGAACAAAGTAGCACAGTTGCACATGAAAAAATGTTATTATGTTTACAGCAGAGATCTGATTTCAAAACACTTTATTACCGCACCTGCTATGCTAAAAAAGAAGACATGAAATTAAACAAAATAATCGTTAAGATGCTAAGATTGAAATACCAGCTAAAACACTCAGCTGATAGACATCGGGGTTTATAATAAAAAATAGCACCACAATTTCATCAGGGTTATACATTTTTCTGTTGCCGATAGTTATGCATCCAGATATTCTAGACTTATTATTTTTCGAACTTATATACTGCTAGAATATCTTCGGGTTTCGTGCTGGAAATATTATTTTAAATTTTAGTCTAGTTAGCTCTTTTACCAACATACGTAGTCCTGCAAATTAATCGTGTATAATCTTTGAATATACAAGAATTTTCAAGAACGTGATAACCCGAACCACACCTATGTGTCAACATACACCAAAAGAAAGTTCATGCAAACACTCTACTGGCTGGTCCAAAGAATGCGTGCGAAATAGGAAATCCCGTGTCGTGTTACAAACGTCATTTACTTATAGTAATTTCTAACAACCTAGGACAACATGTATCACGTTACACAAAAAAATTTTACATGAAACATTAAATTAGTAAACAGCAGAATTCGTAAATACTTGTAAGTAATTTCGTAATATGTGGAAAGTTTAATTCACACAAAAATAAGCATTCTTGAAGCGTAAGATTTCTCATCTTTCGGCACATAAGAAATCTACAATACATTGACGAAACAATTCATACTTAAAACATATTTACATTTAATAGATTTTCAAAATTTACAGTATATTTACTAAAACTATGTCGAATTATTGCTTTAGCGTTGAATATTTTTCTTAAATTTCTTTTAAGGAAATCTATATAAAATACAGAAACAAGACATTTACTCAGAAATACGATAGAGAATCTTTCAAGGAATTGCTGCTTTACGGCTTAAATGGCTTCTAAAGCAATGTTTTAAATCTGATATTGAGCCCAATGCGTACGCAACATTATTTCCTACAACAGTGACGTGAATTTATCATCGGGCACGTTTAACCTTTTTTCATTTATTGTACAAAACGAATAGGATCGCCTTGAATACGAATAAAATCAGAGACTTACGTAATACCTATTTTATCAGAATATTTAATAGGGATTTAACAGGGATTTTATTCTATATACGAGATGTGGTTATGGTAATAAATAAATCAACTTGTCGAATATTATGCACAACGTGACACAGAAATTTCAACACTTGGTGTGGAATATTATAATTTTAATAATTATTTAATAACACATTTCGATAAGTAACAAATGATAAAATTTTAAGATAAAAAACCAATAACTTTATACACAGATTAACGCGCCGTCATATAGATTCGTATTCCAAGCCTCCTCTATGATATATTGAACAGCTTTCATGGCTTGTATTGGACCTATTGAAGAGCTCAATAGGGTATTCAAAAAGTCGTGACAAGAAATGACAGGAATTTCTTGAAAGAAGTTTAGAAAACATCTTGACAAATGAAAATGCTCATCGAGAGTCCTCCAGGCTGAAAAGATGAAGAAAAATAACGTTGAGCAGTCAAAGTAATTTTGACCAACATATTTATATATGAAACGGGCCTCATACCATAACTAAGCAAATTGGTAAACAAAACTTTTGAGAGAAAATTAAAAATCGCGCCTTTTTCCACGTCTTCATATTAATCACTGAAGGTTGATATATAACCCTTTTCCTAATTAATTTGAAATGAAATTAATGTGAAAAGGGGTTATATATCAAATTCAGTGATTAAGTTAAACAACCACAGGCTCCATCAAAATTACGTCTTCATCTAATCAACTGACGACCATTATGGACGAGTTATAGCACAGTTTTTTCGGTAAAACTCGAATTCAAAAGATCTTGTTCTACGGTAAACTATAAGAAGGGCTACTGGACAGCCTTTGTCACTAAGCCAACCTTTAGCAATTGACCAAGTAGTTAAAAACCGATTTTTTAAAGCCAACACGAAGATCTTGACGAGCAACTATTCTTCTTTGGCCTTCACTATCGCTTTTCAATGTTCAACGATAAATCCTGTTGCCCTTTTTTTCTAAACTAAATTATATTTAGCATATATGTATAATAGTTTCCGAGATACGCTGTGCCAAAAAAGTTAGTTTAACGACTAGCAGCTTTATGCCCAAGTTGCTGGTTGTTTTAGTTTAGTAAGATATTCTTTATATGGCCGCCAAAATGCAGCATTAATGCTACTACGTCTATCCAATGAACGATGAACGTATAATTCTCTCTCACTATACTACCTACGTTATGTTTGGAAAGTTCTTATTGATGGTAGAGCTCTGGAATTGGGCAATCATAACTTTGTTGACAAATAGTTGTTTATTTGATCAAATTAAACGTTTCAGTAAATGACTTGCCTAATTTAAAACGCAAAATTCATTTTTGTATCAATATCAAATACACGCTGTTACTCTATGCGCAATTTCAATGCAAATGTCATGATATTTTGACATAACATTGGTGAAAGATCTACCTTACTAACGCATATCTTTTTTAATAGATGGCGCCACTAAGAATTACTATTTCAAAAAATTCCGTTTTTTATTTTTCCGACAGTGGACAACGACAAAATCGTTTATCAGTTTCTCGATGTCTGTTTTTGCAAACCACTTCATTTTTTCAATGGTTAAGTCTAGATGACAGGTGCTTAATGACCTCAATTTTACTGAGACTCAATTCACAACTAGTTGATGTTTTTGGTGAATTATAAAAGCAGAACAAAAATTGGAAAAAGAAATTCAAAGGTGTTCAAGCCCTCGTTTTTGTCAAAGATTACTGAAACCTAATATTTGAAAATAAAAACCTTCTACCTATTTTAAAGACAGCCTCTTTACATGGTTTTGCAAATCGCTCGTGACACTTAATATTAAAAATCCAATTATAAAGTCAAAATTATGAACGCTATGATGCTATGTTCTAGATTCACAGTAACACTTTCATTGTTTGAACGTGTCTTTTCGTAAGTCCTATAATCACACTCAAAAAATCATATTTTCAGATTCTTCTAACCAATCTGATGATATTTGATGTTTTGAAATTCATCATGGAGTCTGTATGGAAGGACATTTATTATGATATAATTAATCGCTTATACGTCCTCTTACGCTGCCTCCTGTAACAAACACTTCCGTTAACCCCCATAGATGAAGCGCTACCAATTAATACTTAACATACTTATTTTATATTAAGTATCTCCTCAAAGAAGTCTTAAAGATGGAAAGTAATACACTAAAACGACTATTAAAAATATTAAATCTCTACAAAAGATTTTTTTCTAGTAATATCGAAACTTTTTTATCTACACTACGTTAGCGAAAAGCCAACTATTGGGCGTATAAGCGAAATATGTGATAGCGAAATGTAACCAATAAATTCTGGGCTTTTTATTGTCGCTTTCGCAACATTGCAGCGCTATCTAGCGTTGGGTTCCGACAGAACTGCAGAAAACATAACGAGCGCCACCGCGATGACCCTGCAATAAATGAAATGCCGTTTATCTCTGTTCCAAGATACTCCTGGAAATAATTATTGTAATCGCTTCCGTTACGCTACAGAGAGTTGAATGTCGTTCTGTATCTGTGATTATATATCACTAGGTTTTGTGTTTGTTGGTTGTTGTGCTGTGTTGATGTTCTCGTAGCTGTTACTTCAACTGAAAATGATCCGTTTGAGGTGCGTCTTTAATCAGCATTGAAGCAATTTGTTTTAATTTGTTAAATAAACTCATTGCGCAATTGAAATGAAAACTTAAAGTTGGAGTTCCTTCTCTCGATTATATAAATAATAATTACTTGTGTGTTACATAATAAATATATTTTTACGATCAAAAATATCGAAAGGACGACTGATAGGATTCGGATAGGAACGACAATTTAATTAACGACCAAACGTTTCGCAGTTTTCAATATAAGGAAAGCAACTATTTCAAACACTTACCTGCGAAATCTTAACTTCTGCAAAAATAAACATGACATCAAGAATTTTAAAAAGATTCATTCAAATATTGTCTACTACATACATGTATGTTCAAGAGACTCACTCATCGTCAGGTTGACTTGGGTTATTAACGAACGATTCCTTCGTAGAGTTCATCGTATCTTTTCGATACAGAAAAATAATGAATAAACGAGAGAAAAAGGGAGGCAATGTCTATTCATAATATCAAGAATAATACAGCGTGTTTCAAAAAGAACATACGTATTACAAAGTATTATTTTGTCCAAACTATCGATCGCTGCGCCTCGGCTCGGCTATTAGAGAAACGAATACATAGCCTAGTTTATTTAATAGCCTCTAGATGTCAGTTGTCTTCTGTTTTTCTTGGTAACCGTAATATGTTTAAAGAAATCATTTTGTGGTCTCGACTTTGCGGAGTGCAATTCCGTGATTACAATGCAAAGACGTTTCAGGTTGAGCTACCAAATAGATCCTCCGAATGGGTGGAACATTCGCAGATGGTATCGATAGTTTGTAGATACAGGATGTATATGTAAAGGAAAGAGTCCTGGGCGCTAGTGTTTCTGAAGAAAATGTTGCGCGAATTCCAACTGCCTTCTAACGTAATCCTTCAAAATCAACTCGTCGTGCCAGTCGGGAGTCACAGCTGCCTACAACAACAATTTGGCGTGTTTTGAGACGTCGGTTGGTTATGAAGCCGTACAAGTTACAGCTGTTACAAGCTCTGCGTCTTGATGACAAACGGAAACGTGTCACATTTTATAACGAGATTCATGATGCTATTGACAATGATAACACTTTCGCACAACGCAACCTGTTCAATGATGAAGCGACTTTCCATGTTAGCAGTCTGGTAAACAAACACAATGTTCGAATTTGAGGTCTACAGAACCCACATGCAGCAATTGAACATGTACGAGATTCGCCTAAAATCAATGTGTTTTGTGCGATATCCCGATCATCCGTTTACGGCCCATTCTTCTTTGATGGAAATATGGTTAACGGTCAGCAGTATCTCGCTATGTTACAAAACTAGTTGTTTCCGAGGCTGCACAAAGACAACTTCATTTTTCAACAAGAGGGGGACCCCCTCACTGAAGTCGCCAAGTGCGTGAATATCTGAATGAAACTCTACCGAACCGTTACATTGATTGTCAAGGAGCTGGCGACTTAGCATGTCTCAGCTGGGCTCCACGGTCACCGGATTTGACACCCTGTGACTTCTTCCTGTGGGGTTTCGTTAAAGACAACGTTTATGTATCACCACTTCCACAGAACCTGGAAGAGTTGAACATCAGTGACGAAGAACATGCTTGCCCGAATGTGGGAGGAATTTGAGCATCGATGTGATATTGTTCGTGTCGCTGATGGAGGACATATTGAACATTTATAATCTGAACTTGAGAGGTTCGAAAATATGTATGTGTGTAAAGATTCATATTCGTATGTCTTAAAGTTTAATAAATATATGCATTCGAAATATGTATATTCTTTTTGAAACACCATGTACATTGGCCAAATAAGACCTTTAAAATCGCATTTGAAATTATTCATAATTGAATATATTCGAAATAATAAATTCACAAATTTTAGCTGTTAAGATGGTGATAGTTATCTGTCTGCCCTCTGGTGTAAAGTGTAAAAATCGTCGATGAAGATTTGGAACAACCAATTAGCATTAAATTTTGTGTGAAAATCGATACTGCAATGTTAACTTCTGTGATATGTGGCAAAAATCATGAGAAATCTAATGTATTTTAGTGGCATTAGAGATTTAGAGACACAAGACGTCAGAAATAATACTAGAAACAGACGGCTGAAAACAACAATGACATGCTTTAATATTATCAAAATGTAAGATAGACAATCAAATATGGAATTGATAGCTAAGAAATTACAAATTAAGCGCAAAACAGTTTTAAATACAGAATTGGATCTTTGAAAGATCTCGTACAATATTGATTTTGCTATTATTTTTAATGTTATTGATCAATCTTCATTAAATTCATCATTAGACTACTACGATCAAATTGTAATTCTTAATATCACCGGAAAACAGTTATTCTTGATGATGCCTTACAGCTAAAAGCAATGTTCAGGTCATCGATATATTACTCAAAAATATATACGGAGTGGGCTAGGAACCAGATTGGCTGTTTTGATGACGCCCTCCTCTCTTATCTGGACCAAGCAATGACCATTGTTCATTACTATCTCTTGACTCTGTTGTAAAAGTTGAACAGTCGAGCCGCTGAATTTCATTGAAATAGGTCGTGTTTTTTGCTCCTTACCGGCATTGTGATGTACATTAAAATGGAACAACATATTACCGTAAAATTCTATGTTGAACGCAAAAACAACACCACAGAAACTTTCCATTTATTACAAAAGGTTTATGGTAAACAATCTTTATCTCGTAGTGTTCGAGTGGTTTAGAAGGTTAGAAGGAGAGAGGGGACTACTAACCTCAGAACAGAAGAAGATCCAATAAGCACCTTTGCTGACAGCCTTAAAAGCAACGAAAACTAGCCAAGCTGTTTAAAGAAAAAAATCACCTGTGACCAATCATGGTTTTTCCAGTATGACACGGAAGCGAAACTTTAGTCGATGCATTGGAAGAGCTCCAGTTCGCGAAGACACAAAAAGGCACGACTGAGCAAATCCAAATTCAAGGCAGTGATGAATGCTTTTACGACATCAAGGGCATTTATTCATGTTGATTGAGTACCAGATGGAATTTCACTACAAGGAGGTTTCGAAGACTCTTCTGGAACAGGTTGGAAAAAGAAACAGAGGTGTGGAGAAAGAACTCGTAGATCTTTCATGAAAGCAATGCACGGCCACACGAACGTAGTTAGGAGGTTTCTGCTCCCGTGACTTCTCTCTATTTCCAAAGGTCAAGTCTGCGCTGAAAAGAACTATGTTTGAGTCAATATTTTCCGTTACGAAGGAAACGGCCGAGGTCATACAAGGATTAACAAACAAAGATCTGCAGTGCTGTTCCAGACAATGGAAAGTTTGAATGGAGCGTTATGTGGTTCAGGGAGGGGAGAATATATTGAAGACAGCAACAAGCCCGATATAAAATCATTTGAATAAAAAAATGTCACTAAGCCAGTCCGGTTATTTTCAAGACGCACCTCGTATATCAAACAGTGTTACCACATTCCGTAATTTTTAGCACCCTCGAATCCCTTTATATCCTTAACATATTTAAATCTAAACCATGCTGTATATATGCATAATCAAATTATGAAGAATACTTTATTATTTATAAAAACACCAAAAAGTACGTTCTTTCATTATTTTCAATTCAAGCATATTTTAATAAAACCCATTCGAACAAAAGCAATTCTACTTATCTTAACAAAAAGCTATTATTATTCTCAATATTATTACTATTTTTAAACGACCGCAACTTAAAAAAAGCCTTTCGCGATTGTAAATTATGCAAAAATTGAGTTCCACATTTTATGCTATTTTATTAAGTATTGTTGAAGTCCAGTCAAGTCCAGTGAAATCCAGCCATGCGTAAAACATAATACGATAGATGAACTCTGCTGGTCATCCGCTCCTATATGTATGGGTTTCGCCACACTAACGTTCCAACTCGTATACATATTCATTATTTGTGAAGTGAACGGTGAACCGTGATATTTCATATTTATTATTGACTCGTTTTACTCTACACTATGTTAAAATACTTTGCGAAAGAGTTAATGAAACGACTAGTTTCATTGCATTCTTAGTTCTAAAATATTCGTAAATAATTGACTAAGATATTCTTACTTGAAGAAAAGACTGAATAATACGAGTAAGCTGAAATTGCAAAAACATGAATCTTATATTTCGATAAGTGACGTGTATATACATATTTTGTTGATATACTAAAAGAAAAGAATAATAAGAAGTGTCTCAGCATCAATGCGCATATTTTATTTTTGGATAAAATTCTTTTTTGAAAGTTCTCGAATTACTTTGTTGCATATACGAGTATTATAAAACTCGAAATGAATCAGTAATGGTGTTAAATTACGTGATCTTACAAGCCACCAAATCCACAATTTCTGATAATGGCTTCCAGTACAAACCCTAAAAATTAGTTAGCATCCGACAACATATTTACCATTAACATCCAAGGTCAATGTACACCATGGACAGAAAATCCGCATCAAACGGTCACATCAAAAGAGTGGAATAGATTTCTTTGCAATCTCGTCGCCAAATACAAGTTTTGTTTATTAACGTAATCCCAAGGTGGAAATAAGCTTCGCCACTGAATATGATTTTGATACAAAATTCGTCTTCAATTGAAGTGTACTCTAAGAGTCAATTGGCGAACACTTGTATTAATCGAATTTGATATGCATGTAGACGAAGACCTTTTGTCAAAATTTTCTGCACAGATAATTTTGAAATATCCAACTTTTGTTTGAACTTTCTGCCACATTCTTATTTTTACTCTAACGATATTTTCAGCTAAACGAAGATCACGTTCTCGTAGCGGTCTTTTAATATCCAAAACTAAACCAAACCGCTCAAATTATTAGATTATGTTCTTAATTGCAGTGTTACTATGAACATAAGTTGCACGAAGTCTACGAATTGTGTTGGAAAAGGAAGGCGCATTTTAGTAATCACTTTAGACGACTTTTATGCGTTCTTTAAGGATTGAAATGTTGAAAGACTCCAGATGTGGTCTGCCAAATATAAACCTTAATACATTACAGTATTTGGCAATAATTCAAAATAAAATTCTCCAAGTTCTAAATATTTTACATTTTCAAAGTAAATTTGTAATTTTGGAAGGACAGAGTCAAACGTTCTCAACCTCAATTGTTTCGCTTCTAAAGTAATGATTTATTTTTACACAATATCCAACGCATTAATTGCTCCTGGAGAGAACGATGTCGTAAACCCAAAGAAAATTGGAAGATCAATTTTTTCAAATAAAATTAAGATCCTTATGCGTTATATTATGTCCTTCAATGGTACTTATGACCCCCAAAAATGGAACAACCCAATCACTATTAATCTTTACAAAACAAAAGAGACATGATCTACATATCTGGAAAGTTATAGAACCTCGAGTTCGGTAGTTTCTTAGACGTAATTACCCGATAATTACACAAAAAGTACTAGAACGAAATGAAATCTTCTCAAACTAAGAAAACAAAGTTTCATTTATAAATTAAATATTTATTTTTCTAGGCAGTCCTCTTTCAAATCGACGTACTTAATCGAGTGGTGCTTCCTTATAGCCTCTGTGAAATAAGATTCTTTGAGGGCCTCGAAATAAGTATTAGTTTCGGATATATATCTCGTCGTTTGGACCAAATCCCTTTCTAATTATCGTTTCTTGTGCAATTAATAATGAATAATCTGCTGGATTGTCTAAAGAAAAAAGTTTTCATATTTATCAAATGTGGTAGTTTGAGTGTGTTTCTTGTTTAATAATGTTGCATTGTTGCATAATACTCTTTAATACTCTTCTATAGTAGTTCTCTCTTTCACAAGATAGTCAATGAATACTGCACCATGTACATTTGAAAAAACTGTAGCTATTGTTTACCCAACCAATGGAATTAATTTTGTCTTCTTTGAAGTACTCGAACCAGCTCTTTTCTATACTTCGATTGTCTCTAAAATGCAATAATATAAGTAAATCTCATCAACAATTACAAAACAATGCAAAAATTTGAAAGCATTAGATTGTAAAAGCTCCAGTCACTCATTGAAATATTAAATCTTACAACGGCACCCATCAAGTCAATAGCTTTCTCATAAGTAAATTGTCACGTAAATTATATATCTAAATTCTTTACAGCACCCACTATCTCCTGCATTTTAATATGATGATATCTGTATTGTGGACATTTTCAATATCATTGGTTACAGTCGATATTAACCTTCCAAGACGCTTGTGATCTGAAACTGATATATGACCACGTTTAAATTTCGTTGCCAACTTTTTAATTGCTGAGAACAAAGAAGCATCATTGACAAGGGTTGATTCCATCTTTTTCTCAATTGGTATTAAACCTTTCAAAATGAAATATTTAATCACCACGAAATACTAAATTTTAAAGTATATACTAAGGATATTTCCTAAAAGACTTATGCAATTGTACTAGAGTTTAATTCCTGGAACATTAAAAATATTCCTCATGCAAAAAACGTTTACTTCAAACTCCAATAAAAACTTGTTGAATGTACATTAATAAATGATTGAAAACTCATGTAATTTGTAACTCTGGAAAATAAACTCTATTTGATACTCTTGCCACCAACTATATTATTGTATATGAGGCTATTAGTACCTTCCACGAAAGGTACGAATAATTTAATCAAGAATGTTACCTTACAACACCTAGTACTAAATTAATATGGTTATATTATTACTTCTTCCTGTAAGCTTCCTAAAACTATAACATGTGTCTCTTTTATTCCATGTGGAAAGAAATGACTAATAATAAATTGTATACACTTCCTCTTACAAATATGCTTTTTGTTCGTAAAGCCGATCTTGGTTACACACTTTATCAAATGCTTAATTTGCATTGAAAAGTTGTGGCAAGTATACCCCCTTTTCAAAATATTTTTGAATGGATTAGCAATTCAATTAACATTTTCTATTTATATTAGCTCTGAGAACAAACAGATTTTATGCTGCTTTAATATTTTGGTTTTCCAAATTCATTGTTTTATCAAACCAATACGTTATTAACAAAAACAAAAGCGTCTATTACTTCTTTCATGTTATAATTAAGCAATAAATGATTTATCATTTATTGCTCATCTGTTACTACTTATCAAAGTATAAAATCTTCCCAATCTAGTAAAAAAAAAACATAAAAAAATATCAAGTTGATAAATAAATATGTAGTACTTTTATTAAACTAAAAACTTTTAATTTTTTTAATTATGGTTAATGTCGAACAAACTTTAAGGTTCACAATAGTGTACGGCCCCGCTAAGATGGCTAATGTTGCAAATAACACATTTAATTATAATTTCCACATATGTATCTTAGAGAAACAATGCAAGATATTGGCAATGCTTACACGCGTCCGCTTCATATCGCTTCCTCTTTGTTACCTGGGAGATTGTTTGGACGATTGATTACAACACAGTATAATAACCAATTCCAGAGTCGATTGGCGTCGATCATCATAAATTAAAGCGCTCAAATGATATTCATTAAAGTCCGATGATCTTCCTGAACATTGAAAATCATTTATGTCAAAATGGCCCTCTATAAATCGAGAAAACTATTTCCGTGCTGTACTCTCCCCATTTGCTTTTTCTCCGAAAATGACACAAATAGCTGTAGCGTCTTCCGATAGATTAACTCAATAAATAAAGCAATCAATGCAAAAATTTAAAAACTATTTATTGATATATTATTATTAGTGTTTTTTTATCGATTTGAAAGCATAGGCATTAAGTTAATCAATAAAAGAGTTTAGGCTTTAATTATTTTTTGAAGATTAGTTTGACTTGGTGGTAAATAGCTATTGTTTCGCTTAGGAAAGATTGCAAGAGAAACGAACAGGTTTGGTAAAGTACAAAAGAAGTTACTCATCGCCTAATAACGAGCTGTTACCACTATTTTGATGAGTTGTCAGTTGAATCATTTACGAGCCGTCAATTATATCTAGATTCATAGCAAATTCGTCGCAAGCGACTCGATTAACAACTGGCAAAAACACCTCGACTGCAAGTGTGTTGATTTTTGATCGGGTCGCAAGTGATCTGATTTCAAGCAATGTGACAGCGCAGCTACATGTGGCCAGACTTACATAGAAAGAATTTATTACATCTTCCGTATTAACCCGAAAAACTCTACGGAATTTAAAAAATCCACTGAAATATAAATATTTATGTTGAGAATAAAATTAAGTCTGGATTTTTCTAATGGAAATAGGTACAGTATTTGTTAAAAGGTAGAATTTATCATTAAAATACACAGAAGTGTATAAGAATACATAATAATAAATAACATTTCTCCCTCAGATCTGACGAACCCCGTCGATTAATTGTGGGTTAAAAATTGAAACGTTGCTGACCGAAGCAAGGCTATTAAATGTCCTTGCTGTAACCCGCGTGGTGCGGTCATAGATTTCTTCTACTTCCAGAGAGAGGAGCACGAACTGGTTCACTGATTAACAACATCGGAGGAACGATCGTGTCACAAATACACTTACCTACACCAAATGGCTCTCCGGCGAGTGCTGTGTTCCAATACACTTTTCTCTCTCTCGTTTAAAGAAGCGTGTGGATATAACAAACCGATGGGAAATGCAATTTTCATGCGACAACTTGACTAAAGGAGATGCAAAAATAGTACTTTACATTAGTTCGATGAACTTACACGTTGTGATAATAAACAGGTTTTAAGAAAAATATGTTCTTCGTGCAAGAACATATTTTTCTTAGTAATAGAAAATGGCGCCTGGGTTATTAGTTTTCGAGATTGATAAATAAATTTGAAGTTGAGTTACCATTGAGGTAAGATGGCAAATCATCGTTGTATTCAAAATTATCAAATTATTGGATGCATTGCGTCTACCAAACCAATGTAACACAAACTATTTCACTTCATTTATTAACGTTAAATAAATAGTTACAACCGGTAAAGTTATATATATATATATATATATATATACTACATACATATATTTATAATGATAAAAGCTGTAGTCAAATGGTAGCACTGGAAAACTTTTGTTAAATACTAAAACTTAGGCAATTCAATAGTGTTTTAAATCTTAATGGAAATGTACTAGACCTTCTCCTTGTCAATTTTGAGTGCGATGTTATGCAGAATAATTCCCCTTGGTGGACAAAGATGCGTCGTTTCACCCACCTTTGGATGTGTCTTTTGATTTATCAGATTTTGCTCAGATTAACGTTTTAACTAAGTATACAACTTTCGACGAGCCCGTTTTCATGGTCTTTATCAAGAGTTCGCTGTTATTGATTGGGCTTTTTTAGAAACAAGCGATGATGTTAACGATATGTAATGCTTTTTATTCGACTTTATATGATGCTTTTGATAAATACGTACCTATCCGCAGGAGTCCTCAATATAGTAAGCTTATTTATCCAAGATGGTATTCCAATGGGATAATTAAAAATATTAAGCTTAAGACAAACTGCGCAAAAAATGTAGAAGAGCGCATTCTGATTCAGATTTAAGGGCTTTTAAAGATTTGCGGGATTCACTAAAGTAGCAAATAAGGAGAGCCTATTCACGCTATATGGCCGAGGTTGAGGATGGCATATGTCAGGATCTTACAAGGTTATGGTCCTTCATTGGCTCTAGAAGAGGTTCAAGCAGGATATCGGGCAACATGCATAAACATGAATCTTTTTATGACGATCCGAAATTGATCGCCGATGCTTTCGCCGATCATTTTCGTAGCGTTTTTATTGATTCTTCCAACTTTAAGTTGAATAGGAACAGTTTTTCTAATAAATGTTTTGTTGATGTTATATCTTTAAATTTTTTTAATTAAGTTATTAAAAAATAACATCTAGGTTTGACATGGTACCAAGTTTTTTATTAAAATATTACAGTACCGTTCTGTCTAAACCTCTACTATATTTGTTTAACTTGATTTTAAGAACAGCTACATTTCCTTCTAAGTGGAAATTGGCAGGGGTATGTCCCATATTCAAGAGTGGAGACGCGTTTGACATCGCCAATTACAGATCGGTATCACTGCTGTCTAAAATAGCAAAGGCATTGTATAGACCCACTTACTCCTCGGTAAGCAGTATTGTTTCGACGGCACAACATGGCTTCGTTTCCAAGCGTTCTACTATAACAAATCTCTGTATCTTATCCCAATATGTTTCGGAGGCATTAGATAGTCGGAACCAGGTGGACGTTATCTACACTGATATGGCTAAGGCCTTTGATCGCATTAACCACGGATGTCTTTTATCGAAACTGCAGTGTTTGGGATTCAGTGGCTCGTTAGTGAGTACGGATCGTGAATTTGTTGTTTCATACAATCTGGAGTACCATAGGGGTCTAACTTAGAACCACTTCTATTTTCGCTTTTCATTAACGACCTGTCGGAGTCTGTTAATTGTCAAATATTGATGTTTGCGGATGACGTTAACGTTTCAATTGTGGCATCAGAGTCTGATTGTGGGTGGTTACGGCATAATTTGACTGGTGTTTAACTCACCCATTTCATTTATGTGTAATCCATATAATAAATTTGGCAATAATTGCGATATATTCAGTTGCTTCGTTAAAGATTTTCAAAATATTTTTAGTGTGCTGCAAGATGTATGCATGTATATATGATAAGTTTTGTAATGAGTAACTGTAGGGATTAACAATTAATTTTTTAGATGGAAGCTTCTTGTTACGTATATTGATAGTTTTGATATTTGTAGTTTTTATTATACGCTGTCCTGTTATTAGTATATAAATACTTTATTATTATTATTATTATAATTATTATTATTACAAAGTGTACTATGAAAGTTTTGCAATATGACGCAACAATGAATCGTAGGAAGCTGCTTGTTGCTGCATGTTGAAACATGTTCATACGTGCATAGTAGCCGCCGCGCCATGTCGATAGGCCCAGTTACTCATTAGCAGTGAGAATGTAAAGTACTTGCGATGGCATATATATTGGGTCTGGGAAAAAGTTCGTGGCGTTTTTCCCGATAGATGGCATTGGTTGCCGATAACTAAAGAACAACAAGTCACAGCGACACCACCGACGGCTCGTTTTTTAGATGACCTTCCGAACGTTAGTTTGAGCGTAGAAACATTGTAATCGGTGCAGTGGTTGGAAAGTTAGTCGCACTTGAAAATGGAGAAGAATAATGAGAAATTTCGCTATATTCTGCAATATTATTATGATAAGGGGAAGAACGCTGCACAGGCTTGTGATAAAATTTGTGCTGTGTACGGTGAAGGTACTTTATCGAAATCTGTTGCGCGGAAATGGTTCGCTCGCTTTCGTTCTGGAAATTTCAATGTGAAAGATGAGTCACGCTCCGGTCGTCCAATCACTGAAAAATCTGATGAAATTCTTGAAAAAGTCCAACAAGATAAGCATATCAGCAGTGTCGATATTGGCATGGAGCTAGGCATTGACCACAAAACTGTTTTGAACCATTTACACAAAGCTGGTTACAAAAAAAAGCTTGACGTATGGGTTCCTCATGAGTTGAGCGTGAAAAACATGATTGACCGAATTAACATCTGCGATGCGCTGCTGAAACGGAATGAAATCGAGCCGTTTCTGAAACGTTTAATAACCGGAGATGAAAAATGGATTACGTACGATAATCGGAAGCGTAAAAGATCGTGGATAAAGGATGGTGAGCCGTCACAAGCGTTCGCTAAGCCAACATTGACACCAAAAAAGTGATGCTGTGTGTATGGTGGGACTGGAGGGGAATCGTCCACTACGAGCTACTTCCAACTGGTCAGACTATTGATTCTCAACTCTACTGTGCACAACTAGAGAGATTACGCCAGGCGATTGAAAGAAAACGGCCCGAATTGATTAATAGGAAAGGTGTTGTCTTCCATCATGACAACGCCCGACCACACACTTCTTTGATGACCCGTCAAAAATTGAGAGAGTTTGGTTGGGAAGTTTTGATGCACCCACCTTACAGTCCGGATATAGCACCCTCTGACTATCATCTGTTTCGATCTCTGCAGAACTCTCTCAATGGAATTAAGTTGGTTTCAAAAGAAGCCTGTGAAAACTACTTGATTCAGTTTTTCGACCAGAAACCACAGAAGTTTTTCACCGATGGGATCATGGATCTACCAAAAAAATGGCGAAACATTGTCGATAATAATGGAGCATATTCGGTTTAAATGAATTCGTCCACGCGCCATGCGGGGACCAGTTGAATTTTACTGAAAAAACGCCACGAACTTTTTCCCAGACCCAATATAATAGGAAACGCAATTACAAAAAACTGTAACACTTATTTTGTAATCTATCATTTACTTTATTAAACAACGAATCATCTAGCTCATTCTAGAACAAATACACGAAATGTATATTACCTAGTCAGAAAACGTTGCAAATTTTTATACCATCTCTTCGCGAACATATTGAAAATAGAATTAAACCAGAATTGAAGTATAAGAATATGTGGTTATATTTGTATGTGGATGAAAAAGAGACTGTAATAAAATTCTGTTGTTAATGTTATGGTACGTGAAATGGAGACACATTAACCGTCATCTTCGATCTTATAAGCTTCCATAAAACTACAATAATGTAGAGCCGAAGTAATATCAAAGATAGTGTCCAACACATTGGAAAAGCTTGAACTTTCAAGAAACCAACTCTTAATGTTTATGACTGACGCCGCCACCGTAACTATGCATTCTATAGGCCGATCTCTTAAAGAAAACCGTGGTAATTTCTTACAAGTTGTGTGTAAAATCAATTCTTCACATTTTTTTACATCAGAAATTATTCGTAGATATGATCGAAAGGTAATTGCATTAATTGCCAGTATAAAGACAATGTTCGGCAAGTTCTCCAAATGTACTCGAAAATTTCAAATGCTGTGTCCGCCTATTACTGAACCACCACAGCAAATTCTTATACGTTGGAAAATATGATTACAGGCAGCTACCAAGAAAAAACAAACAAAATTTCAAGGTAGCTAAATTACTCATAACAATTACTTCGAACTAATGCAGGGAATGGAGAAATTAGAAAATCCTTCGTTGTTGTTAATGAAATCAGTTAAAAGAGTGAACACTTTACGCGCAGCTATGAACTGTAGAAAACACAATAAATTAATATGTTTAAAAAAGTTGGAAAGTGTTTTAGATCAAATTTCGGATTTTAGCATATTAACACAAATTTGCGAAGGTATCTACAGGTCCATTAATTAGTTTCAAAGATTATTTCGATTATGCAAATATTATATCATTAGATATGGAACGGTTGTTTTCTGCGTATAAGTAATTTTTCTACACAGCGCACTCGGTTTGCTGAAACAATTGCGGAAACATATCTTATGCTTCAAATATTTAATAGATCCTATCCAGTTTAGGACTTCTTGGAAGACGCTTAAAACGATAAGTGTTTCACCACGTTTTATAAATTATTACTTACTATTTGTTTTATTTTATATACCAACTATCAAGCGCACGCCTATGGCGCGAAGCTTATTTTCGTTTCTTTAGTTATCGACACATAGAAGTATGCTAACTGTGTAAACTATCACAATATACAGACGCTCCGGATTGTTCGATGGATTATGTACATGTGCTGTTTTAAATACCAACATACAATTTAAATGCAAATAAAAACATTATACCATTAATTGTACAACAAATGAAATAAATAAATATAAAACACATGTAAAATTAATAAACTCAATATAAATTGTAAAGAAAAGGTAAAATACAAAATACTTAAAGTTTTTAACACCTCTTCTTCACATTAAGAACTTTCAATTTGAAGATATCTTCATTAAAAGAAGCAAAATTGGAATAACAAAGTTTTTAATATTCCTTTACTGATCACAACATAAAACATATTCTACTTCACAGTTTATAGAAACTGTATGCAATTGTTCCGTCTAAAGAAACTGATAGTAAATGAACGGTTATTTATTACTGAAGAATCGATTTACCTCATTACCCTCGTATACAGTTTTAATAAGTAATAAATATAGTATATTTACTATACTAATTTCTTGCATAAAATAAGAACACCGTATTTTAATAACAGTGATTTTATACACATAAAACACGTAATTATACCGTATTATCTGATATTTTCCATATTCTTATTATCTTAAACAATTTTTTGGTTTTATTTTTGGTACGCAGAAGTCTCCACAAATTATACCTCAATACGTGATAATTCATTTAGCCCACGTGCAACTCGTTACATACCCACAAAAAAGCTCATGTGCACACTACAGATTCAGAGATAATTTTCCAATTTTCCTTTTGTCGGTTAAATACGAGAAAAATATCATCACAATTTTCTACGGGAGCGTCCACCATAATTATACATCCATGTTCGTAATAAATTCAGCGAGAAAAGTAAATAAATAGACCAAATCCGGTAAAAGAAATTCAAATTAAAACTAGCATTAATTAAAATGCCCTCTCAATCGAGATATCGGATAATTGTGAAAGCCGACTGAATATAAGTGTTCGCTAATGTCGGTCTTGGTTTTTCTTTTTGTATTTCTTGAATCGTCTGAGAGAATGCATGCGTATAACTTGTACTATTATAAGAAAAGTTATATGCAAATGAAAGCAGTGTTATCTACAGTACTTGTCGTAAATAACTGAACACATTCCTTGTAATTGATTTATATTAATTTACATTTCGGAATCACTCCCTGATCATCCCCTAGCGGTTTCTTCTTTTGATTCATGTTTCTCAGTCCAACGAACTATTTCTTTTATATACAAGAACTTTTACTTCCCTCTCTTGTTTTAATCACTGAAGGTTGATATATAACCCGTTTCCACATTAATTTTCATATTCTGTATATGTATTTCGACAACTAAGTTGTCATTATCAGCAGATAATTAAACAGTGTCGTACCTGGAAAACTACTACAAAAATACCCGTACGAAACAAGTTCCGCACGCCGTAGCTTTCCAGGTGCGACACTGTTTCATTATCTGCTGATGATGACAACCTAGTTGTAGAAATACGTATACAGAATACGAAAATTAATGTGGAAAGAGGTCAACCTTCGGTGATTAAATTAATCAACCATAGGCTCCATCAAAATTACCTCCTTCTTTTATACTAATTATACACATCATCGTTAAAAAATTGTAATTTTTTGACATAATATAAAAATATGTATATGAGTTAGTATGCGAAGTGTCGTCACCGTGAGACCACCGCTCGTGCATAGCATTTTTTAACATCGAACTTGAGATGGCTACCCCTGTTTGTAATTTACCGTTTTCTCTACTTGCAAAGAAACAATTTCTTAAATTAAATAAATAAAAGTTTCAGTGCAACAAACAGTATCAGTAGTTAAGCCCTGAAGATGTCCCATACGAGTGGATACGAAACACCGGCAGTTATATCGGTGACGCGGTTTCAGCTCGGAAGCCCAGAAGAAAATAGTATGGACCACGACCGCGGAAACCTACGTACCAGATTAATTTCTTAAATTCTGTGTTACTGACCAAAACAATCAACCTCAAGGAGGCAGTATCACGAAACTTAGCGATCAACATATACAATGTAAAAGAATGAGAATGTGTGAGTCCGCTCCAGAAAAAGATAATTCCCAATTCGCCTAACAGGTATATGTAAGCAGTCAGGATCGTGAGCTAAGTCCATTAATGATACTGACATTGATACATGACGATCGAGACCGTTATTTCAAAGTTTAATTTTACTGTCATTCAAAGGAATAATCGTGAAAACCGTAAACTTTAAAAGTCAACATTCATCTTCAATTTCGTTACGATTTCACAATAGCGATTGGTCCTGATTTTTTCAACTTTCGGTAGAAAAGTCAATCAGGGTAGTCGCCTTTTCAGCTCAGAAGACAGAAGCCATAATATTTATAAGTGGCGGAAACTCGGTTAGTTTTGTGATCTAAAGTCCCTATCACGCACAAAGTTTTCGATTACCCAATTTTTTAGAGATTACTTCATGAAATAAAAATTTCAGAAACAACTTAGTCAAGTTACTTCAAGCCGATCTTCACAGCCGAGTTTTTCTCACTCCTCTGTTCATCAAAAACATTCACGTTTCCCTCTTTAAATTCGTGAACCCATTTGTTCATCTTCTCAATACACGAAAACAAATTTTTGATTAATTCAGCATCTTTAAGATCTTTTAAGACAAAAAGCGAAACGGGAAGAATTTCAATGCGAATAAAAGAAGGACCCGAGGCAGCGGGAGGAGAATTCGAGGCGTCCAACTTAAAATGTCTTTATGGTAACTGTTTTAACATTGAGGTGACACCACCATCCTTCTATCCAGTAAGCCAAATACTTTAACCCAGTGGTGTAAACATTGCCACTACGACTTCCCTCTGACATAGCCCTTAGTTTCTAAATATTCTATGTCTATGAATAAGGGAAATCATATCTAGATTCTATTAACGAAAAGAGAAAACATCGATCCATGTACAATACGAGTGTAATGTCTTCACAACTCTAATTAATTAATTTTATGGCTACCGAAAGTAATCTAATCTAGGTCGTTGGAAAATTCGAATTCTCCATATTATCTTCTTACATTATTTAATAATTGTACATACTTATTATCACCCAATACCAGAAACAACTAACAGAATCTTAGTTTAAGTTGTCGATTAACCAATAAGAGCTTTTTAAAAAAATACAGTTCACCTTCGCGGAAATATTTAATACAAGAAGCGGTGAATTGATTAATTGAGAATATAAAATCTTTTCTATACAAATAAGAATTTCATTTTACTTTAGGAGTTTTCAAGGAAGAACTATTTTTGATATACAGGAATTAATTTTGTCTAAAAAAAACATGAATAGTTGCAGACGAGAAATGGTATTTTCATTGCGTATAGTACAATACAATGAATAGAATTGATAAAACAGAGTGTGAAGAACCTTCTTGACAAGCATTATTCAACCATTGTTATGACGCTGTATAACAAACATTTTACAAACTAGATGAACGTATATCTAATTAATATTATATGAAAAAACAAAGTGAAGATTTTTCATTATTTTCCCGGCAATTACTGACTTCATAATTCTAGACTCTAAGAGAGGATAAAATTAAAGGCGTTCTACATATGTGTAGCATTCATCTACAGACAGTACTTAGTAGATATTTATTGCAAGCTATCAAGTGTTTAATAGATATGTTAATCAAGATTCACGAAGATTTTATTGGATAATTACAAAGTAATTATCTTAAAACCACAAGCAGAAACCGAAAAGAAGCAGCCACATGAGGAACTTCAATAAACTGCGGCGATAGTCTTCCAATAATAATAGTCTTAATGTATATATTCACGATTTTGTATCGTGTCTAATAAAACGCAAATTACCCTCCACCAACTGTTTTGTTCTATCGACATGGATGACGATGGTGATGACACGCCGACAGGAATAAAAGAAGTACCCCGTCCAAAGGAATATAATGCGGTTTTTAATCGAGCTAAGAAAGACTACTTGTTTACGTGGCCTTGGCGATTTCCTGGCTGCGTGCGCCTTATAGATTTTTGCTTGTTTTCAAACAAGTGCGAGAGGACCATCGTGCGTTCGGCCATGAATACATACGCGAATTTTTTGGATGATAATCTAAACAATGCTGTTAATTACACTCCAGGAACTTTAATGAGCGTATAATTTTCTCTTGTTTGTTAGTTTGCTTGAGGTCAATTGACACAATTCGCGCATTAGTCTCTAATAGTAAATTAACATAGAATTAGTCAACAATCATGCGAGTTTAGATACAGAGGGTAACATTTAAAATGCATTATTACTTAAGTATTTAATTATTTGAAAGATATATTTCCAAATGTCTAAAAGTAAGAATTCATTTAATACCACTATATTACACGATTACTGTTGCCTTGCAAATGAGTTTGTCCACTAATCAATCAAGAATGGAAGATGTTAATATATACAATACACGATTGTTTTGCTCAATTTGATCGTTTTCCTTGAATTAGATTTTTCATTTCGGTTATTTGAAGATATTTGGATTGTTGGTTTAATGAAGGCAGAAAATTTCAAAATAGACTATTTATTTGTTCCACCAAACCTTTTTACTGAATATCTGAAGATATACTTGGAAATTGTTTGTGTTGCTTGCTCTTGCTTGTTCCACAACCTTTATCGAACTCTGACCTTCTCACTACCCCACGTGAAAGAGGATCCTTCACCCAGGTAATTAAGCTGACGGTCTAAGGTACTTATTAATAACATAGTAGGGCATAAACAGACACATAATCACAATAATCGAGTCGAAACAAAACAATTCTTTGAAACTACGTATTTATTTGCAATAAAAATTTTACAAATCAATAGTCATACAAAATAGTCTTTTTAAAATATTGTTAAGTGAATTCACAAAGACCACATCCAAATGTTGAACAAAAAAATCGAAACCTTATTTATTATAAACTTAAGTTTTATCTACGTTAATATTTAAAAAGACTACTAGATAATATAATATAAAACGAAGTTTTTAAAGTCTAAGAAAATCTGATTGACAAAATTATTTGTTAAAATCGTTCGAAAAGTATACATATATGATAATTTTACTATTTAAAATAAAGGGTTTTCCAATAGGGACTTGACAACTTTTAATTCAATTTGTGAACGCACCCTTTCACTAATAATCGAACTGTCACTGTCAGTTTATTCAGTAAACTTAACATTTTTATCATGGTAAAGTACACGAACGAACGTCTGCAAATTATAAAAATTTACTACAGAAATTCGGAGTCGGTGACCGCTACTTTAAGAGCGTTAACTCCGATTTTCGGTCGTAATTCTCGCTCTAGTAGACAGGCAGTAACAAGTTTAGTGCAAAAATTTGAGTCTACATATTCGTTGTGAGATGTTGCCGTGCCAGTGAAACAACGGGTTGGTCGAAGTGTCGAAAATATCGCTGCCGTTGAAACGTCCGTAGCAAATGATCCAAATCAGTCAATTCCACGGCGTTTTCAAGAGTTGGGCATCGCCCAGACCACTTTATGGCGAATTTTGCGTAAGGATCTTGGTTTATACCCATACAAGATCAAGCTGACTCAAGAATTGAAGCCGATGGACCATTTGAAGTGACGTACGATCTCCGATTGGGCGCTGGGAAAAGATGCGCCAAGATGATAAATTTCATCTCAAAATCATCTTCAGTAACGAAGCTCATTTTTGACTCAATGGGTTCGTCAATAAGCAAAATATGCGTTATTGGTTGGGTGAAAATCCACATGTGTTTCATGAAACACCACTTCATCCACAAAAAATAACTGTTTGGTGCGGTTTGCATGCCGGCGGCGTCATAGGGCCATATTTTTTCGTCGACGATAATGATCGTCACGTTACTGTGAATGGTAACCGTTATCGCGCCATGATTACCGATTATTTTTGGCCCAAATTGAAAGATATGGACTTGAACAACATGTGGTTTCAGCAGGACGGTGCCATAAGTCACACAGCACACGTTACAATCGATTTATTGAAAAGTAAGTTTGATGAGCGTGATATCTCAAGAAATGGACCAGTCGATTGGCCGCCTCGTTCGTGCGATTTAACGCCTCCAGACTTTTTTCTTTTGGGGCTACGTCAAGTCATTGGTCTATGCCAACAAGCCGACAACGTTGTAAGAGCTCAGAGCCAACATTGAACGCGAAATAGTAGCCGTTTCGGCCGAATTGTGTGGCCGAGTCATCGAAAATTGGGTCCAGCGAATCGACCGCTGCAAACGTGCCCGCGGTGGCCATACGAACGAAGTCGAGTTCCATTCATAAATGATTTGATTGTACTTCAACCCGATAATAAAGTTTTTGAAATATCTCAAATGGTCTGCATTTTATTTTGAAAAAAAGTTGTCAAATCCTTATTGGAAAACCCTTTACTTAATAATACGTAGAAAACAAAAAAATTAATATTACAAAAGGATACAATAATCCAATTACCGTGGTCTCTAAAACACCGACTCAGGTATTCAACAGGAGTAATCTCCAGCTGTACACACCGCGTGACAACAAAATAAAATTATGTTTGAACAACCACCAGGTGCATAATAGAATTAAAAAAAGATCTAAAATGAACCAATACTTCGACTAATTGAAAACTTATTAATAAGATACTGTATAGAGTACGCAGATAATTATTCATAATCACAACAAAATTAATATCTCTTAATTTACTAAGAAGGTCCTCTGGATAATAACAAATGCAAACTCAATTTCTAGATCCATAGACTCTCACTACACATCCTTCCAGAATTACCGGAAGAAGTCTCTAGCATTTATGCGTGAGCCAGGAGAAACAGGATTGCTACTCCTAACTACGAAACTTAAAATCTAAGACGCAGCAGACTAGTTCTCAAACTTAAAAAGATCGCAAAAAGTACTGACCATAACTAGAGAGTAAAAATGTAACAGAGAAGTCGCATGTTGGAAACAACACATTTTCTTTGCTCGTTACCAGTCGTTTCAATAATGGACCATTTTCGTTACGGTTCATAAGTAATTCCTAAATGCTAATGCATTGCCTTATGTAATTCTGTTTAACTTTATAAAGA
This sequence comes from Dermolepida albohirtum, assembly GCA_031893035.1. Taxonomy (NCBI): domain Eukaryota; kingdom Metazoa; phylum Arthropoda; class Insecta; order Coleoptera; family Scarabaeidae; genus Dermolepida; species Dermolepida albohirtum. The sequence continues at coordinate 330,127 of JAVIWB010002583.1, forward strand.
ACGTATTAGTGGAGTTCTCTTTACGTAACCAAGTTATTTTAAACGCAATGTATGTACGTGATACATCAAACTTCAATTTAGTAATGATCAACTGCAATTGAGAGACTAGATCCTTGAGAGAAAAAATTTCCACCACAAAATTTTTAAAGCAATTTTGACACAGACTTCATTACCATAGGCACCAAATAGTTTTGATTTTTTTTTTCAATCGACGTCAAATAAAAGCTACACAGCTACGAGTAATAAACACATATTAGTAACAGTAACCTCTAGCGTACCTCTCTATATCCACATTTCTAAAGGACTTCGGGAATTCGATTATTCGATTGTCATATTTAGTATAATAAATCTATGCCTTTTACAGTCACACAGTTAATAATTTGGATGATCTAAAAAAGTAGTTATTCTTTATTCCACTATAGACTGATATTACTTCCATAATTCTTAAATTAATACATGAATAGATTGATAATAGACGATAGGTTACGAGAATTATTCTTAAAAGTTCTTACTGTTACTGTTTGTATAATGATCTATAATCATGCCAAAAATGTTAATCTCTCTAATAGGCGTAGTAATCAAAAAATATAGTTTCTTGGCGAACTTTCGAGTAGAATTAAATCAGTGGAAAATTCGAACAGGTCTTTTAAAGGGTAATTTCCTAACCCCCCCGGTTACTTAATATTGTACATATTGGATTATCAAAAAAATCATCACGAACTTTTGCAATAGATTGCGTCAATTCATTTCTGTAAATGCCATTGTCATTCACATCTATCTCTATGCTATGTCATATGACAGCTGATATTTCATTTTGGGAATAGGTTGAGCAGTTTCGTTGAGCTTTTATAAAAATTGGAAAATGCAAGACCAAAGTGAGCATTTCTGTCATATTTTACTCCACTATTTCCGTAAAAGGTAGAAAGTCCGTTAAGCTTGTGTAACGATTTTCTAAACGTCAATGTCAACGATGATTCACGAAAATCCATGCTGGTGATTTTAATCTTAACGGTGCTACTCAGTCAGGGGCGCTTGCTGAGGTCGATAGCGACTAAGACGACCAGCCCAAACCCGCGAAACATCACATGAGGAATTGCAGTAACATTAAACATCCATGGTTCGAACGTTCATGAGCACACAACTACATGAAAAGCTATTATATGTCAGCAAATTCGATTCATTTTATTTCAAAGAAGTTCACTTGACAATTCGTATAAACATCTCCGATATACTCCTTAAATATGAATAAAGCGATTCTTTTTTGAATCAACTGATGGCAATAACTGATGATGTGAAATTGATATTTTACAACAAACTGGTGTGAAAGTGATCCTGAGCCGTTGACTTTTGAAGAATCATCTCAAATGTTATCAAAAGCAGATATTCATCAAGGAGATGTAATAATCTCAGCGTAGTGGGATTTCAAAAGTAACGTATTTTTCAAGCTCCTGCAAGAGAACGAAATAATTCATTCAAATTTATGTTGTCGGTTCCTATACACTTTGACCGAACATCTAGATGCGTCGTCGAACTATTTAATCGTAAAAGAGTAGTATTTCATCACGACAACGCAAGAACACGTACAAGTTTAATCGCCAATCAAAAATTATTGAATCTTGCATGAAATGTGCTTCCGCATAACCACCTTGCCTTCCACCTTCAGACTTTCACTTGCATTATTCTATTCAAAACTTCTTACGTGGTGTAAAATTCGACTAACATGAGACTGTGAATCAACATCTTTTAAATTTATCTGCTTCTGGGCTTCCGGGCTAGAACCGCGTCACTGGTATAACTGCCGACGTTTCATACAGACGGTAGCAGTAGTTGAGCCCTGAAGATGTCCCATACGAATGGATATAAAACGTTGGCAGTTATACCAGTGACGCGGATCCAACCCGGAAGCCCAGAAGCAGATAGTATGGACCACGACCGCGGAAGTCTACGTACCAGATCTTATAAAGCTTTTTGTCGATTATGAAGATTCTTCTGTGTACCATGAATTATGAAGCTTAGAAGATGACAATAGGTTATCAAAGAAAAGGAGCAATATATAACTAATTGATATTTCTTTATATTAATAAACTACGACTTTTTCGACAGATCAATAATATTGCCATTAATTTCGTTTAAGTTGTCGATTTTGATTATAGTTTCGAATTCATTCAATGATTTGAATACAGGGAATTCATATTAAAGAGACATTTAAGGCGAATAAACCTGACCATTATTAAGTGTCTCGTTATCAATTTTCAGTGATTACTAATTTCTTACTTCTACTAAATGTCTAAGATTTCTTTGTATCATCTACATCGTATTCTCTGCATAGTTAAATACAAGGAGAGTATTAAGTTAAAAGAAACGTGTAAAAAATAAAGCCTAGCGCTCAGTACGTTCTCACAAATATATAAATTCGATGATCTGAATACGAATTTTAGAAAAAAAAATATTAGAATTACTTATTGAATACAAAATCAGGAATAGAAGAATTTAAATAAACTCGAATTTTTTAAGAATTTCCAGAATATTTACAGCTTCATTCAAGGTTGTAAACTAAAATACAATCAATATTAATCGAGCGTACTATTATAATTCTCCACAGATTCATCCTTCGGAATAAATGTTTACTACAATAATGTATATTTGAAAAACTATTACAGCAACTACCTTATTAAATTAATAAAGAATTTCAAGCATTTTAATGCATATATAATGACAAATATTAATCGAGAGTCAACTAATTAATCGAACGTAAATGAGCAAATATCTATCTTAAGTTATTGCATGATGTTATGCACTTAGATCCAAAACTTTCCTATTTAAATCAATATTGAAACAAGCGAAGGTTCAGTTTTGTCTTTAATGTCTAAAATAAGTTGTACTAATATGTGAATGACGTATTATAAATAATCCTCTCCTTGACCAAATTCCCAATGTTATTAAACAATGCCCGTTAAATTATGCGTGTGAAATAATCCATCACGTGTTTCGAGTATTAGATTGTCTCAAAAAATATCTAAATTAATAATGATATTTTATTTAATGCTCATGTTAGTTCTGAATTTGAATTTATATAAGTTCTTCCAAACTTAAAATCACAACTATAGCTTCATATTTTTTAAACTATGGAAATACCATATGACATTGTGTGTATGATATTGTATATTTAATAATACCAGGGTAGCCGTTTATACTTCGGGAATAGCAAAGAAAAAAAAATTTTTATTATCGAAAATACTTTTATTGCTTTTCAAAATATTCTTGAAAATCAATGCACTTTTGCATTCATTTAAGCCAATCCGAAAAGCATTGCTACCACTGTGAAGGCGGTATCTCCAAAACATGAGTTTTGAATGCCTCAACTGCCTCTTCCGACGTGGGAAACTGTTGACCACGAAGTTTATCCTTCACGTGTGGGAACAACAAGAAATCACAGGGTGCTATATCAGAGTTGTACGGCGGATGGCTCATCAATTCAATATTTGGCCCGGTCAAATATTCAATTGTTTAAACCGATCTGTGAGAGCTCGCATTGTCATGGTGGAGAATGATCTGTCGTTTTCGGTTTGTTCTCTGTAATTCTTCAAAAACTTTTGGCAAACAAATAGTTGTGTACCATTCGGAATTGTCCATTGTACAACTCTCTAAAGGCACGGTTGCAACGTGACCGGTTTTTCCGAAAAAACAGGTGACCATTCGTTTTGATGTTCTTCGAGCGGGCTAAATGTTCATGCAGGATCTTATGCACGCTGGTGTTACTAATACCTAGAGATGCTTCAATCGCACGGTATGTCACATGATGGTCTTGCATTATCAATTCAGATACTGCATTAATGTTTTCCAACACAACAATATTTGTGGGACGATCTTCATGAAATTGATCGTCCAAAGAACGCCGTCCAAGTTTGAATTCACTGTACCAACGATATGCTTCATCACCATATAAACTAAGCTCATCAATTCATTCTTGCTGAGATAATCCACGCCGAAAGTTATAAAAAATAATTGCACGAAAATGTTCTCGAGTTAATTCCATTTTTTCGCAAACACAAAATGTTCAAGTTACTGGCAACAACAGAAATAGCGACTGGATAATAAAACTATTAAGGTAAATATATTGTCAAAAATGACAAACTTCACGATGCAATCACCAGAGCTGAGGCAACACTAACAGTGTTGCCAGTTCCCGAAATATAAAGGGCTACCCTCATACAGAGGTCGACTGAAAAAGAAACGAGGTAAAACGTTCATTGATTGAAATAGAGGAAGAAAATTTACGGTTTGAAATTACATTTACTTCTCAATACTTTTGGACCAGCAATTTTCCAAAGTCTCTAAGCGTTAATAAAATGCAGATCTGTCAATTTTGTTAATATAAACATTAACAGCAGCTTTAACATTATTGTCTCTTGAAAATTTCTGACCCGCAAAGTATTTTTTGACACAAGAAGAGGTGGTAATTCGATGGTGCTAAGTCCGGCGAATAAAGTTGGTTCGGTAACAAAACTAAGCCTAATTCATTGATTTTTACCATACCGACAACACTTGTGTGGATCTGTGCATTGTCTTGATGAAAAATGATTATTTCTTGGCTAAACCCGTACACTTTTCATTAAATTTCTGGGCTAATTTGTCAGAAATATTCGCATGATATGCGCGTGTGATATTTTGGCCTTTGTATTTCAAGTAAATGGAAGCTACCGCATAAAATCTAACTTGTTCTTTTTTTGGAGATCCTCCAAGTACTCACGAAAAATTTGAATTCGAAACGATTTTTGATTAACACTGAGCAGTCGCGACACCCACTCAAAATTCAAAGAATTGACCTTATACAATAGGTTAAATTACGATTATACTCTATTGACTAGTTTCCATATAAATCGAAGATAAGTTTTATTCGGTACATAAACACTTTAATCAATTACATGTCAATTTTGTTGAATAATCTTTTGCATCCTTTGTTCATGATTCCATATGTATAAAATTTTGATTATTTCTCAGCGACAAATTGTGTCAGAAACGTTTGTACAAGAGTTACTCCTCTCTATGCGCATGTACGAAGGCTCCCAATATGCTTCGCGTGCCATTTGCAACCGTAGGCATTTATAATATTTAAGAAAATTTATTCGCCCGCCGACTGTAAGGCACGAGCTGTAATTTATTTTTTTAGCGCAAGAGACTTGGCAGCAGCCGAAATTCACCGTCAGATTTGTGAAGTGTACAATGATAATGCTATGAGTAATAGGAAAGTTCGAAATTGGGTGGAAATGTTCAAAGATGGGCGGATGCATGATAAGCTGCGCCCAGACTGATCATCTCTGATTTCTGAAGATTTGGTTCGTGAAGTGGACAATAAAATTCGAGAGGACCCACGATTCACAATTTCGAAGTTATCAATTAATTTTCCACAGATTTCAAGGTTAATTTTGAACAGCATTACTTCGGAGAAATCGAAATACTGGAAATTGTGTTGTCGATGGTTTCCAAGACTGCTGTTTGACGATTTCAAAACGAAAAGACTGGGCCGCACTTTATTATTTTTGACTCAATACGATCAACGAGATGATGGATTTCTGGACCACATTGTTACAGGAGATGTGACTTGGGTGTCTCCACGGAATAGCGACACACATCCTCGCCAATCAGAGTGAAAGCTAAACAGGTAATTTCAGCATGAAAGATCATGTCTTCAGAGACAGTAAAGGAATTTTGTAAATGGATTTTATGGCGAGAGATAAAACAATCAATTTTGATGCGTATTGTGTCGACTTGAGAAAGCTCCGGCGTACCAAACAAAACAAGCATGGCCTACTGCCTTTTGGTGTGACGCTGCTACATGACATTGCAAGGCCACATGTTTCCGCACAAACACAAAATCAATTTAATCACTGAAGATTGATATATAACCCATTTCCACATTAATTTTCGTATTCTGTGTACGTATTTCGAAAACTAAGGTGTCATCATCAGCAGATAATTAAACAGTGTCACACCTGAAAAACTACGGCAACAATACCCGTACGAAACATATTCCGCACGTCATAGTTTTCCAGGTACAACACTGCTCAATTATCTGCTGATGGTGACAACTTAGTTGTCGAAATACGTACACAGAATATGAAAATTAATGTGGAAAGGGATTATATATCAACGTTCAATGATTAAGTTAATCAAACACAGGCTCCATCAAAATTACCTACAAAATCAATTACACTCGAGAACAATTTTTAAAATTATTCCTCTTGAGTTCAATTTTTCAACTGTTTTAAAGTTAAATAGGTATGCTGATTTCAAAGCTGTAATTAGTTTTCTTCTATCGCGTTAAGTTTTTTCTCTGCAGGGTGGGCGGTTCCACAAAGATTTGAAGATCATGGAGGCACGGTATCAGACTAGATGAGAGATGTACATATGACGGCTAGCTATTGTTCGAGCATCAAGTGGGATTATCCACAGGGTGAACATTCCAGTAAAATCTATAGGCGACTATTTTTACCTTAATACATATGTTTGCCGTTTGGTAAATGAACTTTAATACTTGTATGAACACAATTTAATTTATAGAAACTATATATAACCTTTGTATGAATAAAATTATTCTCTGTGTACAGTATACTTAGTAATTTTTTCCTTTATTTTCCTTTGTAAGCACATTTTGCAGGATTTTTGGGACAAAGAGAGAGTATCCTGTAGCTCAGCTAGCTAGGTAGTTACGTGATAGACACAAACTGAGTTCATTTTTAGATTCAATGCCAAAAGTTAATTAAAAGCAAGTGTCAGATCTAGAACAATTCAATTTGTATTTCCCAGTGTTCTCCACTTTATTCAGTATTCATTTTCAATTATTCTCATAACTTATAATCCGTTGGAGTGAAATTCTAAAACGAAATAGATACAATTAGAAGAAAAACTGATTTATTATTGAATAACTTCACGTGGCTGCTATAATAATAATAATAATAATAATAATAATAATAATAATAATAATAATAATAATAATAATAATAATAATAATAATAATAATAATAATAATAATAACTTTATTGCAATTAATTATACAAAGAGAAAAAGAAATTGCAAACGTCATGACAGATACAAAATATTACATGTGTTAAAACATATTCTTATACATCCCATTCTTGCTGTAGAGAACCACGATTTATGTATTCAAATACACTGTATGGTTCTAAATCAATTAAGAAATCACGAACTCTATTTTTAAATATTAAGAATATCTTAATTTCTTTTAATGATTCCGGTAAACTATTAAAAAATTTAATGGAAGAGTAGCGAAGTCCAGTCTATAACTAGATCATCCAGAAAGAATAGATATAAAATTAAAAAGAGTGGCGAACGGTATAGTCAGAAAAATGTCAACCGACAAGAGAAAATGAAAAATACATAGATGAAAATGAAAAGAGACTTACAGAAGATCTAGTAAGCAAGACAATAGAAACGCAAAGACAGACAAAAGTCATAGAAAACCACTCAAAAATGCATGCTATAATAGCTTCATGTGACGCTGATAAATAATAGTAGTAATAATAATTTTGATATGCCCCCTAAGAAATATTCTCCAAATTTTGACGAAATTCGTTTGTTAAACGATTGGTAATAATAACAGCACCAATTAATTTGTTGAGAATATCCCACCATATACATATCTATTTATAGCTAAACAATATTAGAACATAGCAACCATAGTTAAATAGATCTTTTTCAGACACAATAATAAGTGTTCTTATTACCCTTCATGTCACATGTACATTGCTTCATATAAGCCAAAATATATAACGTTTAATTGTGTCTCATTAGCCTGTAGTAGATTCATTATTTAACTGGTATTTATCAATTAATTATTCAAGTACAGCAATCCAAGAATGAAAAAAATGATAACCTTGGTACTATAGATATTATTCCGTAAAAATATTTGTAGTGAAGCAGAAGTGTTAGAACGAAAAAAGAAAAACTAGTATAGAGATAATGATGTCGGTCATCCTCTGTGTGGTTATAATATAACATCATAGAGTAAAGACATGTACCCCATGTGTTTTCCGAGATGCGATGTATAAATTGCCTTCATTACAGCAAAGTGCCGTGCAAATAAATCAAATTTTCTATATACAGAGATTTTAAAGTTCTTTGTAAACTAGCACCGTGATATATTGCTGTTATATAAGTGAATGAAATTTATAATAATGCCTACATGCTTCGATGTACTTGCACTTGTACGTTATCCTTTGTATTCTCGGTAAATATTCTTTAATGTTATTATGAAAATTTACTGCTCTCTATTGTACGAAGTCGTAATATTAATATACTTAGATCTTTCTGTTATGTAAATGTTGTTTAAGGATTTGCAGTAATATAAATACGCGATAGGCTAGATAATAAATAATTTTTAACAGTATTTGCACATTGTAGTAAGGTTCCCGTTGCAATTCCTAGATACTGGATATTCGAAACTACTGATTTAATTACTACCTTTTTGTTTCGAATCAATCTAATGAAAAAGTTCTTTTACAATAAGAGTTAATTAATTGATATAAAGGAATTCTTTATTTCAGTAACCAAGGCATTATGTCACCACCCTTCTTGTCATTGCGGTTGTTTTAAGACTGCTTTCTGGTCCAAGTAGTCTCACGAATTAATTATAGCAGAGAAATTATACGATCAGGGTGACCAAAATATTATCTTCAAGCTATTTTTCTTCTCTCTTTATGTTTGAAGAAGAAAACTCTTCCACAGTTTAGAGGAATTATTTATTATGTAGCTTATTGCAAAGTACATATCAAGACAGCTTTTATGAAAATCACAGCTTAAAATCATCAAATTTTGGAGCCACCGAACGGCTTCGGGTGTGGCTTTTATGAATTGTTTTTGTGCGCCAGGAAATGCTCGACGACCACATTCGAACACTATATGTCTGAGAGTTTGATTCTCCGCACCGAAGTCGCATCTTGGACTCAAACTCATGCCACACTTGTGTAGCATGTGGCTGAATGTATCATGATCCGTTCTCACTCTTTTGAGAGATACTCAGCTCTGGAGCGGTTGATCAAATCCGTGCGAAAGCTGTTTGATGTCCAATAAGGGTTGCCACTCGTGTGAAGCGCAGTCTCGTCATTCAGCCTTCCATAAGTCTGCCGCATTAAGACTTCTTCCGAGGCTACGGAGCTGTTTATAAAGGAACTCTTCTCGATTTATGACTATCAAGTGCGTTATAAGCGGCATGTTCATGTCTGGTTGAGAACGCAATACACTCTATTCGTATATAAGTTATTTAGTCGGGTGGACACGCAGTATTCTGTCGTCAAACATACGAGACTTAGTGCAGAGAACCGCAGAGTAGCTGCCTGTGCTTCCCACGATATCCGGCAAATTTATAAAAGATGCTATTCCTCGTTTACAGTTTCGCAACGATGTTTAACAGGTACCTCCTGTACGAAAGTATCTTCTCCAGCGTTACCTCAAGATATTTGAGTTACGGTTTATGGAGCAGAAGAGTGCCATTAAGTGTTACTTGTATAATAGTATTTTGTGGGCTAATTTGTCATTCAAATGAAAGCAACACATTTCAATTTTACTAGCACTTGGTGTGAGACCACATTTGGGCGAATGATTTTATCTTGATCAATGAAAATTTATATGGATGGACGTTAAGATGTTATAAATGTTATCTATCAGTTTAACTTCTACTAGACGTTTAAAAATCCCGCCTATATTTCTATGCGTTAAAAAAAGGGTTTTGTACTTAACTTTCTATCAGGAAGGAATTTTGAAGTAGAAACACCTTAATATCTCTCTACAATACTTTTATTTGCAGCAGATTTGTATGTGAATCGTTTATGTGGTACCCATACTTAGAATTGCATCACTATAGCTTAGAAAGGATTCAGAAAAAAATGAAGTAATTGGTGTTTAGATTGAATAGTACTTAGCGAAATTTTGATTATAACGTTTTACAGGCTCAGTTTAACGTGCAACCACTTCGAACAAGAAGAGAGTATGAGTGCTTTTCTTATGAAGAAATTGTTTTGTGGAAACATTGACTGTTGTTTTTTATTATCGTAGGTCTCCTTTTATATGTCTTTTATATGAAAAAAATTGAGAAACACTGTCCTATAGAATACTTAACGAACTCTTATTTCTAGCAAGTTGTAACATTTAACACTCAGTTGGGATGAATATAAATATTTCAGTTGAGCCTTTCTAAACAATAACTGATGAACATAGTCTTCCAGTATCTTGGACTTCAAGCAAATGCGAAACGCAAATAATTATAAAATTAGGTGTATACAAGTTATTTGCCGATACCGTAGTTATTATTACCCGTGAATCCTAATTCATAAATCGTCTTTCTTCATTTTTTCATTTCCATCACATAGAAATTGATTAGTTCAGGATAACAATAAAAGTTATATTATATTTTAACATTATTTCTCTTATATTAAAAACTAAAAAAAAAATCCATTGGAATATTGCAAAAAAAAATTGTCAAAATACACAATTCCATTTCTAGCCATTGTTGGTATATTTTTTTCATTTTTCTTATTGCGTGGTTGGTTACTGATCAAATCTCATCGCATAAAACGCCTCCTCCGTTCTGAACAGTACTAAAAGAAGTCAGATTTCAGACGCCTCGACCTGTTACGAAATCGCTCATCGGTGTGATTCCACTTGCGAGTGGGTTCGTGAATAATGTTAAAGTGTAGGTGCTATTCTGTTGGTTCGTCGTCCGCGTTTTGAATACAAAAATAATTTTTCTTATGCAATTGCTATTGCGTGCTCTTGTTAAAGTATTATTCCAGCACAATTTATGGGAATTAAAAAATGTTTTCATAACATTCTCGGTTAGTCGTTACACTGAATTGCATTCTTCAAAATTAAGGATGAAAACATATACTTTTATTACTATTTTTGCCAGACGCAAATATATGAGCTTTCCAGCTAGGAATTTGCATTTATAGTAAGCCGAGAAGAATTCTTATGGTAAAAAACTTAATAACTCATCGGAAACCTGTCCTCGAACATAAATAAAGTTATTTACAAAACGATAATTTATTAGTAATCGATTTTTGGAGTTCACGTGTAAAAAGTAACCATTTATTTCCAAAATTATTTTTTGAAATTGGTTTAATACAGGTATATCACGGATTCAAGTCACATTATAATTTTTCAATTCTAAAATGAACCGTAGAATACTCGACATTTTAATACTATCACTTGCATCTTCCTGTAAAGCAACTAATAATCAGACTAATCTTTATGCTACTTATTCTATTCGTCAACCCAATGACATGAAAAGATTTGTCGTCTTGGTAACTAATGGCTAACCCTGAATTTTGTGTTTGTTTTGTATGAGCACTGTCTGATAGTGTAGGTCCAGTCATTAGCAGGGACAAGAATTCAGGCCGCTTATTAATATCGCTTCTCTATCGTGAATATACCTATTAGCTTCACTCACCCCAAGATTGGCCGTCAGTCAATAATGCATTCACTGTCATTTGCGGCATTCGACTATATCAGCTGCTTGATGTAAATGTTCATTTCACTTCGTTGAAAATTATTCTAGATGTTTTTAATAGGTTTTCTTGGCCTCTTTATTATACTTATTATTAGTCGATTAGGTGTTATTATTGCTATTAGAGATACAAATCTTAATCAGAAGCCGGAGCTTGAATCTCATTCAATTTACTTGGATAGTAATCTATAATTAAGAAGCTTATTTTATTTGTAGTACAATCTTTTTTCTGGTTTCGCCGTATTGTCGTAATTTCCATCATTTCTCTGTCTATACCGGGCCCCATGACATGATTGCCACTCTTTAACAATGTGTTACTAAAACAGTTTGCAATATACCCAAAACTATATCGTAACTGAGCACACATTTGTAGTTTTAGATAATCCGTCTAATACAATACCAATGCGAAAAGAGTCTCAATGAAAATCATTTAAAAAGAAGTCACTTTAATGAATTAGTGTTCACTCAGTTGATGTATACATAGTCTAAGCTCTTCCTAGAGTTGAAAAAGTAACTCAGAATCAGCACGAATAGTTTCTACGGCATCCATAATTCTAGCAAGAAGTTCTCTATTTGCAAGTTGTTCTACATAAAAAAAATTTTTCGACCTTCCCCATAAAAAATAGTCATAAATTCAAGTCTTGATGCGTAGTCGTCAGGTTTTAAAGCTTGTACAGGTAAGACACGGTACGGGTACAAACTGAAATTGTGTGAAGTTCTCCATGCGGCCTAAGTCTGTTGACTATTCTATAATACTAGTAGCAGGTTGAGCGTCAACCATATTAAGTATTTCTTCTTCCTGAGCAAGAAACTTGCATGTTTCTCTTAAACATCGATGGATATAATGGAAAAATTTATTTATTCAAAGTATTGGTCATTTGATTCCAGACAACTTGCACAACTTTCAGACAATTTATGTATGCCATCCCAAAAAAAACTGTTTCTCCTTTTTTGAGCAAAATCATTTATCGAGTCGTTTTCTAACTTCTTCGAAATTGACGAAATGCTGCTCTGCGAGCGTGTGTCCCACGGATACAAAAAGATGATAGTCGGACGGATTAAGGTCTGGAGAGTACGGCGGGTGCAATATTATGTCCCATCTAAGTGCTTTCAACGTTTCTCTGACCGATTTTACTGCATGAGACGCGTTAACGTGCTGTAAAATCACTTTACCGCGTCTTGGAGCACATTCTGGACGTTTTTAGATCTATGCATGATTTAAATTGATAATTTGTTGTCGGTAGTGATCACTATTAACTGTTTAACCAGGTTTCAACAGTTCATAATACACCACGCCATTCTGGTCCCACTAAACACAAAGCATTGTCTTACGACCAAAACGCTTAGGGTTTTCGAAATAAATCCTTTTTTCATTACCCATCACTATTCAATGCAGAAATGACTTCCGATCATATTTCGAAGACGATTTTTCGATTTTCCATTTGCCTGTTATTCAATTGACGTGGCACTCATTTTCTCATCTTTTGGATTTTTCCCATTGCTCGTAATCGGTCGCTAATCGCTTTTTGGTCCACATTTAACGCTTCTGCCAATTGTTCTTGAGTTTGTGTTGGGTCTTCATATAATAACTCCTACAATTTCGCATCTTCAAACTTCTTCGGTCTACCAGAACATTCCTTGTCTTGCACATCGAAATCACCACTTTTGAATTGTCGAAACATGTTTTTATGTTTGGAACATTCTCACCGTAAGTTTCGACCAGCAAACGATGACTTTCAAGAGCTTTTTTCTTTCGATTAAATAGGAAAAATAATACGTGCCGAAAATGCACTTTTTCAAGTACGAAGCTTGACATCTTCAAATAGGTATAAATCTATGACAGTGCTACTTTCGCAAAATATAACATATATGGCTTTGAAGCTCGATGTCAGTAGATAAAATGATATATGTGTCAAATCATAACATTGCATATTTAAGCCTATAGACATTTGTTAGGAAAACCTGTAATGACTTTCCGGTAAACCTGGTATATATATATATATATATATATATATATATATATATAGATCATGATGAAGATAAAAATATAGACAAAACGTCAATAAAAACTACAACACGGTTAAACCTGTAAGAAGATTGTACTATAAGTGACACCGGCCGTGAAAACTTACGAAGCTTTAAACTTGTTTTATCTCAATTACTATTGGCAATGTCAATAATATATCCTTATGCGTTTCATTGAAACGCAAATTTGATACACCGTTATAGAAAACTAAATCCTTCCTAATATATTAAAATTCTATTAAGAACTCTTGGAAAACAAGGTAATAGAATGCACAGATCAAGTTATTTTTAAATTACGCCAATTTTCATTCACGCTTCTCTGTAGTAAGCACAAAAGCACTTAATTAGAATCTCTTTTTGTGGATTTTAGTTAGGTACGCAACTGTACCATAAGATTGATTTATGATGGTATTAATATAATAATAATTAATTAAAGGTTACTACACCTGTACACTTGCTAAACAAGAAAAAATAAAATAATAGACGTACCTACACACCGAATACTGACAAGATAATAACTCATAATTACATAAAATTTATTACGTATTTCGTTAAGGAAAGAGAAGAAGAAGAAAACAACGAAGCACCCAAAGCCATATTCAATTAAAGGCGATCTTCTGGAAAAAAAGTCAAGACGACAAAAAAATAGCGTGACTTATGGATTTGCCAATAATAGGCGGGACGCACGGCAAATAAAAAAATCGAGACAGATCGTTGACTTCACGCCTTTGAGACGAACCGCACTGTGCGAACCGCCATGTGTAAGCGTGAACACATTAAGCCTTATATACATACTCGAGTACCTTCCACCCATCTATCTTTATAAACGTGCACAACAAAAGAGATTTTCCCTGAATTAATTTTAACGTCTGCAGTTAATGGAAATATAAATGTAATATATTCAGTGTTAATGGTTTTCGAAAACGTCTATTTTGTTCGAGAATACGTTATATACGTCGTGGTGCACGATTGGTTATAGTTTTCTTGAAGAAGATGAGCGCCTGATCTATTATTATAAGAGCCGCTTCGAAAAAAGTGCACACGTTTAGAAATTGTTTTTGAGACGTTCTGATGCGTTGGTTGTGTGCATATACAACATCAAATTATGCATTTCTGACATAAAGTAGTAAACGTTTAACAAATACTTACATACAAATAGTAAATGTTTCCTACAAGTTATGCCTTAGTACTACGAGGACGGGTCAGTAATAAGTGAGTCTACACTTGGCAAAAAATTACTTTATTTTTCAACGTATTCTCTATGCAACCCATTATACTTAACTCACCGATATTAAAGTCTCTTCATGTCTTTATCGTACTATTTGAAATATACATTAAATTCACTGATTACCTCCTCTCTTGCCACCGAGCCAAGTTTTCAGGTTGAGAAAAAGAAAAACTTAAGTGGA